>JBANRG010000105.1:0-115000 GCA_037954225.1 Stygiomarasmius scandens | reverse complement strand
GCCCTATCCTCCATCGCAGAAGAAACCACTCTTGAGAAAGACGGGGCTGAACACTGGATTATCCCGATCCCAAAGAAACCCAAAGACTCGCCCCCGCCCCCAGATCATAACATGGACGATCTATCCAAAGATGACCTCATCAAGTTCCTGATGAAACAACAGCTCATGCTTCAGAACGAAGTTACTCGCCTCGCCCATTCCATTGGGAGGGCTGACATCACGGAAAAAAGGGACAAGAAAAACGCTAACGCCAAACCCACGCCCTTCACAGGAAAAGGCAGCGACGTGCGCACTTTCCTCGCTTTCTTCCAGAACTGGGCTAGTAAACAAGAAGGCGTCCGAACCTCCCGTGACTGGATCGCCTCCGCCCTATCCTACATGACTGAAGATGCCGCCGACTGGGCCGCTCGATACGCTGATCAAATCTTTCGATCCTACAGCGACCCCACTGTCAAGTTCCCCTTCAACGAGAAGTGGGACGATTTCGTCAAAGAATTCAAAACGAGGTTTGGATCGCTAGATGAAGAATCCGAAGCAAGGAAGCAGATAAAAGGGATGAAGCAAGGGAAGTTGACGGTTGCGCAATTCGCACAGAAGTTCCAAGACGTCGGGTCCCAAACTGGCTTCTCGGACGCCGACCTAATGGAGCAATTTTGCAGTGGACTTAGCCCCAGCGTCCGGCTCCATATGGTGAGCATTAACATTGCCCAAGGCAAGCCCAAATCCTTGTCCCAAGCCGTCTCCAGAGCCATCGAAATTGAACTGGCTCTACATGACCCCACCTACAACTCTACCACCAATTCTCGATCTGACCCGAATGCCATGGACGTCGATGCCACCCGGGTAGGAAGCGGAGGAGGAGGAAATTGGAATGGAAAAAGCCGAGACGATTTCCTAAGAGAGATGAAGGGAAGATGCTTTGGTTGCGGGAGCCGAAACCACGTCAGGGGAAACTGCAATATGAAAAACGAGAAGTGCCGCCATTGCGCCCGAATCGGGCATGTGGAAAGGGTCTGTCAGGACAAGTACATGGGGTTGGAAAAGAACCGAGGATCCGGAAAGACAGGAGGAGGAGGAGCTCGTGTATCCGCTAGCACAGAAACACCATTCTCCCTATTCAATAACGACACCCTAACTGCAGGCCCTTCCCGATCTTCTGCCCCCGTCAACGACTCCAGCAGTGAGATCCAAGCCTTGAAAGAGGCCATGGCTCAACAAACTGCCATACTCGCTGCATTCATGAAAGAACGTAAGGATTTTTAAAGTTGGTACCGGACTCTGCTGCACCCCGAGTACCAAATACATTTCAGAACTTTCGATTTTCCTCTAATTACGATTCGATACACGCCTGTACCTTAAATATGACTTTGGAAATAAAGCCAGGAGCTTCGCATTATCGAGTCCGCGTGTGTCTTCAAGAGAAAGGATTACAACTGAATGTAGCAGCAATGGTGGACAGTGGAGCCACTGCATTGTTCCTAGATGAGAAGTTCGTGCAAAAACATAAGATCCCCACCTTCCTAATGAAGAAAGCTCTGCCAATCTACAACATAGATGGAACGGAAAACCGAGCAGGGAAAATAGAGAGATGTGCCAATCTGAGGTTAACGGTGGACCAAATGAGTGGATGGATGGACTTTCTGGTCACAGACCTGGGAGGGGAAGACGTGATCCTAGGATTACCATGGCTAAGAGAGGCTAATCCAAGTATTGACTGGGAAAGAGGCCTACTACAAGTTAGAGGAAGAAGTGATCGCATTTACGACGATGACGACTTTTGGGCGACAGAAGAAGATGTGAAGGCAGGAGCGACGCAAGAAGGAGAAGAAGGACCCTTGTTAACCCCGGTAAAAATCAAAGCTAACCGAAAACAACGAAGGGAATGGAGAAGAGAAGGAGTGATTGAAGAATTAGAAGATGAAGTATGGTGCGCGGCTGGAGTAACCTACTCCCAACAGATTGCAGAAGAAGCAGCAAAGAAGAAAGAGAAAAAGACGCTAGAAGAGATGATACCCGAGGCCTATCGAGAATTTCACAAGGTCTTCTCAGAAGAAGAATCGGAAAGGCTCCCGGCTCATCAGCCTTGGGACCATGCGATCGAACTAACACCAGGAGCCCCCGCCTCCATCCGGACCAAAGTCTATCCCATGTCAGTGAACGAACAACAGGAGCTTGAAAGGTTTCTAGAAGATAATTTAAAGAAAGGCTACATCCAGACGTCCAAATCCCCTATCGCCTCCCCGGTATTTTTCATCAAAAAAAAGGATGGAAAGCTTCGATTTGTGCAGGATTACCGAAAGCTTAACGAGTTCACCATTCGAAACCGATACCCCTTACCTTTAGTCCAGGATATCATCAACCGACTCCAAGAAGCCAAATATTTCACAAAATTTGATGTTCGATGGGGATACAATAACATACGGATCCGAGAAGGAGATGAATGGAAGGCCGCCTTCGCAACAAATCGAGGATTGTTTGAACCGAAAGTAATGTTCTTTGGATTGACCAATTCACCTGCCACTTTCCAAATGCTCATGAATTCTATCTTTGGAGACCTGATTGCGGCAGGGAAAGTGGCGGTATATTTGGATGATATCCTCATTTTCACCAGCACCAGAGAAGAGCACAGAGAGATCACGAAAGAAGTACTCCGAAGGTTAGAAGAATATGACCTGTATCTACGACCAGAGAAGTGCGAATTCGAGAAGGAAGAGATTGAGTACCTGGGACTGGTAATCCGACACGGAGAAGTGCGGATGGACCTGGCTAAGGTAGAGGCGGTTAAAAAGTGGCCAATACCCAAGAGTATCAGGGAAGTACGAGGTTTCATTGGCTTTGCCAACTTCTACCGAAGGTTCATACAAGGCTTCTCCGACGTAGCAAGGCCCCTACACGACCTCACAAAAAAAGGAGTTGTATTCCAATGGGGACTCAAACAGCAACAAGCCTTTGAAAAGCTCCGAGACAGGTTCATATCGGCCCCGATCCTCACGCTATGGGACCCAAATCAGCCGACTCGAATTGATGTAGATGCCTCAGGCTTCGCCACAGGAGGGGTTATTATGCAAAAACTGGAAGATGAACTTTGGCACCCAATCGCCTTTCGATCGGCCTCCATGGATGAACACCAGCGAAACTACGAGATCCATGATCGAGAAATGCTGGCAATCATCGAAGCACTAAAAGAATGGAGACATTACCTAGAAGGACTTCCCAAGCCGTTTGAAATCATCACTGACCACGACAATTTACGATATTGGAAGACGGCTCAGGATTTAAGTAGGAGGCAGGCACGCTGGGCTCTCAAACTCGCCGACTTTAATTTTATCCTAATTCATAGACCGGGTAAAACAAATGTATTGGCCGACGCACTTTCCCGTTCTCCCCTTCACCAAATCTCAGACGAAGAAGACAACACCAAAAGGACCGTCCTGAGACCAGGGCATTTTGTGACATTAGCGGCATCTCACTTCAGCAACCCCCTAGAAGCAAGGATACGTAGAGCATCAGCCAGGGAAGCAGAAGTACTAGAGGGACTAAAGGAGCTGAAAAAGGGAGGATTGAAGAGACTAGCGGATGGAATAGCCGAATGGGAAGAAGATGAGGGACTGGTATATCACAGAGGAAAGGTATATGTACCACCAGACGAAGAACTAAGGAAAGAAGTAGTAAAACAGTGTCATGACGCACCCACAGCCAGACATGGGGGGAAACACGCGACTCTCGACCTGGTAAGCACCCATTATTGGTGGCCCACAATGAGAGCCTTTGTGGAGAAGTTTGTAGAAGGATGCGACGTGTGTATGAGGAAGAAACTACAGAGACACCCCCAAGCAGTAATGGAACCACTGGAAGTACCCGAAGGGCCCTGGGAGTTTGTGGGAGTAGACTTAATCACTCAGCTCCCTAAATCTCAAGGCTACGACGCCATAATGGTTTGCACCGACCACTTCGGCAAACAACTCCACACTATTCCATGCCATTCCAACCTCACTGCTGAAGGAGCGGCCGACCTATACTACAGAGAAATCTTCCGACTCCATGGACTACCACTCCGAATGATCTCGGACCGAGGACCACAATTTGCAGCTGCAGTCATGAGGTTACTACTAAAAAGACTGGGAATTCAGTCGACCCTGACTTCGGGATACCGACCTCAATCAAATGGACAAACGGAGAGGGCAAATCAGGAGGTAGAAAAATACTTACGAATATTTGTGAACCGAAGACAAGATGATTGGGTTGAACATCTACCCATGGCAGAATTTGTAATCAATTCCCGAACACACTCAGCCCATGGTCTAGCGCCTTTTGAAGTAACATACGGATACTTGCCACACTTCAACATTCCAGTAGGAAGACGGACGGGAAATGCCAGTGTAGAGCAACGGATCGAAGTATTAAGGGAGGCGAGGAGAGATGCAGGAGCAGCACTACACTTGGCAAAGAGAAAGATGAAAGAGGGCTTTGAACGAGGGAAGAAGGCCCACCTATTTAAAGTAGGAGATCACGTCTGGCTTAGCGTGGAAGATATCAACCTCCAGCTCTCTAGCGAAAAATTGGGAGATTGACAGCTCGGCCCCTACGAAATTATCGAGAAAATAGGGAACCTAGATTATAAACTCGACCTTCCCAAATCCCTAGAACGAATACATCCCATTTTCCATGTCGATAAACTCTACCCGTTCAAAGGCAACACCATTAATGGAAAACTAGAAATTGAACCGGATCCGGTCTATCTGAGGAAGATGATGAACCCGAATACGAAGTAGAGAAGTTGCTGGACAGTAGGATCCGATGGAGGAGAATGGAGTATTTAGTAAAATGGAAGGGGTATGATGAGGGACACAATTCATGGGAACCGGTAACCAATCTCACGAATGCTAAACGATCAATTACAGCATTCCACAAAAAACACCCAGACGCACCCAGAATATAGTCATCGAGGACGATGGACTCTAAGGAGGGGGGTAATGTCGTGAAGACTAAATACTGACATTTTATTCCGATTACTAATATTCATTTTTCCTTTATTTTTAGACATTTACATTTGTATGTTCCTGTTTACCATTTCCTTTAAAACCTTATTTCCAAAACCTTAACCTTAACTACGTAGTGCGCGCAGCCTTATTGCTGCCTTGCACCTTTACACCCGTGTTACACCTTTCTTTCATTTCCCTTTCGATCGTACTTAGCCATAGCCTTTCCATAGCCTTACCATAATCTTTCCTGAACATGCGTTAGTAGTGCTGTAGACCCTTAGCCCTAGTTTCACATCGCCGATTCCTGTAGTACGGTATTTAAACTCTCCATCCTGTAACCTAGTCCTCATCTTGACCTCTTGGTCTATTCGGACTAGGTATGACTTGTATCCTCTTTACTACTCTAATCTAACTTGGTCTACTCGGACTAGCTCTGTGTTAAGATCTCTCGCTCTCGTCTCACTCTCGCTTGCCCTCTCATTGTCGCCTCTTCGCGACATCTGCATGGATCTGCACACTTGTAGGGTCATTTTTTGGCTCTCATCGAGCTCGACGTCGCTGTCAATGCCAAATAAGGCAATTCCATGGGTATACCTGTGCTGTTCCCTAATACTGATGACACTAATACCAAGTCTAATGCTAACACTACTACTAACACCAATACTCATACTGGTAACAGTAACCCTAACCCTGGTCCTAATCCTAATCCTAATCCTAACCCTGATCCTAATCCTAGTCCTAATCCTAGTTCTAATCCTCATACTACTAACACTAACATCCTAACACTAACTCCTAACACTAACACTAACACTAATCCTAACATCTAAAACTAATATCTAACACTAACTACTAACACTAACATCTAACACTAACACCCTCCACTACCTCTACCACTAACACTAACACTACCACTAACACTAACACTAATAACCAACACTAATACTATCACTGCTACCACTAACACTAGCAGCACTATAACACTAACACTAATAACTCTAATACTAATAACACTAATTGGTAACACTAACACTAACACTAACTAACACTAACCCTAACACTAATACTAACTCCTTGGCCTGCCCTCAAGCAGCTAACATAAACTATTCCCTTGGCCTGCCCTCAAGCAACTACTATTGCTACCACTGCTACTACTGACACACTAACACTACCACTAACACTACCACTAACACTACCACTAATACTACCACTAACACTACCACTAACACTACTACTAACACTACTATACTACACTACACTACTAACACTAGCTAACTAACTAACTAACTAACCAACTAACTGGCCATTAACCCTCACTGAGTCCTTGGCCTGCCCTTAAGCCTGCCCATCTACTTACTGCCTTCTACCCACCTCTTACCACCTCTACTGCTCATTCCCTTTTCCATGTTCTGTCTGTTTTATCAGCTTCTAGAGGTGTCAACGAGTCACCCGCAGATCTACCCGGATCCGTACCTGCGGGTATTTAATTTTTTGAACAGTAACTTGTGACCTGTCCCGGATCTGTGCCTACGGGTACCCGTCCCGCAGGTCAAATTACCTGCAGGTCTGTGAGTACCCGCAGGTCATTAAATTGCAGATACCTGCAGGTACTTACAAGTCACCCACAGGTATCTTCAGGGAACTCGGTGATAAACAACTGAAAATAATTGTAATATAGTCATGGAAACTAAAAAACATGGCTTTAATCGAGTTCTACACTCTCTAACCCTTCATCGTCACCATCATCATCATCTTTGGCATCATTAGTATCAGCAGTTAGATCAACAACTTCTATATCCTTCTCTTTCCCTTTTCCCTTCGACCTTGACTGCTTCTCATTAAACATATTTTTGCACTCACTCTCCGGTATCAAATCAAGCTTACTCCAACTGTTGAGCAACGTGACTGCACGGACAGACTTGTAGGATAAGCTGTGACGATGCTTCGTGACATGAAGGCCACCGTTAGAAAACAATCTCTCAGCATCTGTCGAGGTCGCTGAGTTGAAACAATCAGTGCAGTCCAGAGAGGAACGAATGAGACCCCAACCTGGCGCCGATAAGAAGTCCAAGGCCATCCAAGCGAGCTGACCATCACTTGTAGGTTCTTCTCCTGGCTTGTCCAATTTGCGAGACCAGTGACCAATTACATCTTTGATGCCGTTCTCTGGAGGGGAGCCAATATATGTCTCAAAGGCATCATATGAGACATCAACCACCTCACGATCATCGAAAGGGTCATCAAAGTCCTATCATGAAAACACATAGTCTCAGGATTAGCAGCGATAGAAAGTATTATGACGTACAATAGTGGTTGAGTTGGCATTATTGATTTGAGGCTTGTAATTATCCGTCCAGATGTCCCGAGCCAAGTCGACGGCAGTGGTGATCCAGTTAGCAGGCCATTGGGCCTTTTCAAAGTAAGACTTCTTATTTCTGGGATGTAGTACTGTCCAAGGCTGCGTTAAAGGGCGGCGTTGAAGAGTTAAAAGAACTTACGCATGCAGATTCGATACATAACACTATCATCTGTCTTTGAATAATACTTGTTGAGTACAGCTAGCCCTTGAGCAGCTGCCGCGCGAACTGTTGGATGTTTTGATGAATCCTTAACAACACCCTTCAGAAGCCCCTCGAAAGTATCCATCCAGGGAATAACTTTATGCAGCAGAGTCACGCCGGATTTCGAAACCTTTTCTGTGATCTGTTTGAACCACTAACGCAAAATCAGGGAATACAATATGTCAGAATAGGGATGGGTATCGCACCTTCAACATGGGGAGAAGCTGTTTGAGGATTTTCCATTCCACGTCCGTGAGCTTGAAGCGTTTCAGATTGCGACCGTTCCTTTCGTTATGCTTGGGTAAGATGACGAGCTTCATAAGGGGTTGTTCAAGCGTGATAGAACGATCCAGAGTGTCATGAAAAGTGTTCCATCGAGTGACCACGTAGTGAACCATCTTCTGAGCTTTCATTTCCAGGTTGATGCATTGGTCTTCCAAATCCTTTTGCAAAAGGGAGCTCTTGAACATTCGTATGACAAGCTTTTTGATCTAGGAAAAAAAGACAAGATATCGGAACGAGAAATTGTGAAGGAGTAACATACTACACACCTTGGTTACTGCACTACGACCTTCATTTAGCGCCTTCCGGTCCATGTTCTTGACCTCCTCCACAGCATTTGCAAGCTCCTCCAACTCAGCGTCATCGGCTGCCATATGCTCCTCGTCCAAATCGTCCAGATCAGCCAGCTCCACCTCATCCACCTCATCGTCTTCTTCATCATCTAGATCCCCAAATATGTCAAAGTCTGCGTCGTCATCGTAGTTGTCATCTTCCGCAGTGTTGGCCTTCTTTTTCTTAGAGCGCTCGAATTGCTTCAATATAGCCTTGACAACAAGATTGAGGATGTGTGCGAAGCACCGAACGTGAGTGTGCTGGCCAGTGAGTGCGTTACTGGGAAGCAAGCAACCCAAGTTTTGCACATAGGTGTCGTTATTGGATGCGTTGTCCGTGATGTTACTGAGAATTGCGTTTGAGATGCCGTAGGACTCTGTTGACTCGAAGACCCGATGAGAAAGATAGTTCCCGCTGTGACTGGCGAGTAATCTGTATAGCAGAAAGGGTCAGCAGAGCAGAAAGATCAATACAATGATAAATGTACTCTATAAGATCCAAACTGAGAACTTTAATCTCTGAGCTGGAATCATCGAAGAAGGTTGCGATGAGCCCAAGGGTGGATATCGTGTTGGGTGTCGTCCACCCATCCAATGCCAAATGGATACGTCCCTTCACGCCCTATAAAAGTATGAGATCATGAGAGTAACAAGATAACAGGGACAAACCTTGAAAAACTCGACAACTTCTTTCTGGGTCGTTTCAAAAACATCTTGAACGTCGTTGGAGAGAGTCTGCCTGGAAACGAAGCTGACCCGAGCGTTGAGCATCTTGCAAATCTTGCGATACATGCGATCTTCAACAATTTTGAAAGGATGGTGTGACTCGCTGACCCATTGGACCTGATAAAGTCTTAAAAGCCCTGGGCTGTAGACGCTCTGGTTCTTGGCGTAATGAAGGATAGAGTTCTGTTTTGACTCGGACCCTTCCTCAGAGGATGTCTTGTGGACACAGTGTTCGATGTGTCGAACAAGGTTGCTCGTGCTATTGTTGTGCAGCGCTCGTACAAGGAACTGGTTAGAATTGCTGGGGGATAGGGTCAGAATAAGAGGGGCTAAAGAGTGGGGAACAATACGCACCCCTTGCAAACAAACTTGAGTTTTCGAACGCCATCGTCTTCCGTCAGAAGTTGTGGTGGCATTACAAAGTGTCCATAGGTGCCGTCGTCCGTGTTGGCCTTGAGAGTCTTTGTCCAAAGTTCTGTGTACAGAATGAGTAAAAGAGCGCTTGAAAGAACGCTCAAAGAGCATACCAATGATCTCCGAATCAGCCTTCCCAATGACTAGGGCCTCCCACTTCTCCTTTGGCGTGAGCTTGACCTTTTTTTTCTGAGGTTCAGCACTATGGGCATCGGCAGTGTTCTGGCTTGTCGAAGGTGTGTCGTTCTGATCTTCCACGTCAGTGTCGGCTTGATTTTTTCTCTTTCTACGTGTGCTGCTCTTGGACATGTTAAGGGAGACGGTGGTGGTGGGAGATGGTGGTGGAGGAAACGGTAATGGAGAGAGAGCTGAGAGATTGGAATTATAACTAAAGGAAGAACAATGAAAACGTGAGCAAATCCAAGCGTAATCACTCACCACATGTCGTTAGCTGAGGAGTTGATGAGCGTGAAGTGATATCGTTGGACGATAGTGGTATAGGAGTCTAGTATTTAGCGAAAGCATGACCATACTTCGTAAACCCGGGACAGAACTGAAGAGCTGTAAAAAGAAATAAATATCGTATCATAGTGCATTTACAGCGAGTTGACCGACCTCTCCTAGCAAGTACAGACGTCCAGCGACAAACTCAGTCGCATCGTTCCCGTCACTGACCAGAATTTGCACAAATCGGCGCACGAGCTCCTGATGGGGTCACTGAAGACAGGCGGGAAAAGACGGGACATGACGGGTGGAGTAAGGGAGGCGGTTCAAAAAGAAGAGACAGTCACTTTGCAAAAAGGCCGAACTGCACTTAGCAAGTCCGGACAGGCGACGCTCAGTCAAGCCTGTTGGAACGACGATGGAAGTTAAGAGCAAGAAGGAAAAAACACGAGGCAGATCAGGTGCTGTCTGTAAATGATAGCGGCAGGCCATCATTTTGCAACGGAAAATTCCGCACACTCCGTTTTATGCTGTTGGCCTCTGCTGTTGACTATGGAAAGCCGGAAGGCCTTGCTCGTAAGCGATATCGTCCCTAAGTAAGACCCAGGCCACCTTGGATGCACCTGATTAATTCACTTTCGAGCCTTTGCCCCGCCTGCACGTTGAGACATTGAAATGATGAGATTGAGATTGCATTGGGTGAGCGCTTGAATCTAATGCCACAACCACTTTCTATGTAATTCTAAATCCTCTAAATTTCCACTCTCTCTTCACAAACTATGGGCGGACTACAGGCAGGTTGGCTTTAAGATTCAATGTTCAGGCTCATAGGATGAAACCTTAATCTTATGAGACTGGACTTTGTTATCATTGTGTTTGATTAGAATGCTTGAGCTCAAGTACATAAATGTTTGACTTTGAACTTGAGTAATACATACATCAGTAACAGGTGTATAAGTATAGTTAATACATCAATGATGAGTACTATGTCAGTAATGGATATACATTAAGAATAGGAATACAAGCCTGGCTTAGGAGCGACAGCTAGGTCACGTGTATTCTGCGATAAATCCCTTTTAGGCAGTTGTTTCCTGTAGTCCTGGCTAACTTCCAAATCGGTAAACTTAAAAATTATATATTATTATTGTGGCTGTGTATAATCTATGAGTATTGAATGAATCTCTGCTTCAGTCCTAACTTTCCCAAAAGTATTAAAATCATCATAGTTTTGAGTATACTTTATACAGAAATTGAACTTTTGGAAGAAAGGTTACTCTAGCATGTGCACCATATGTCTATAGTGGCTGTGTATAATCCATGGGTTTTGAAGGATTCTTGTAGGTCTCTGCTCCAGTCTAAATGTATTAGAATTATCCAGGTTTGAGTGTATTTTAGACAGAAATTGAACTTTCAAAGAAAGGTTTACAATACTATCTGTACCATTATGGATAATATAGTGGCTGTATAATGATTCTTATACCATGAGAGCATTGAAGTTTTAAGGAAAGGTTATAATACTATCTATACCATTATGGATAGTATAGTAGCTGTATAATGATTCTTATACCATAAGAGCATTGAACTTTTAAGGAAAGGTTTACAATGCTATATAGTATAGTGGCTGTATCATGATTCTTACTATACCATGAGTGCACTACTATCTTTGTACCGGACATCGGACATGTACCACTTGTCGTCCACCTTGAGTATTTCGGTCACTTTCCATCCGACACCCTTCAGACTCTGTATATGTGTATATATCCAATGTAACTACATATCCCTGGGCCTTTTGTAGATAGGAAATGTGCCGTTCCTGAGACGAGAAATCAGTAGGCTGTCACGCTCTGCTGGATTTGCCGTGTCGGAGATTAAAATCCTTAATGTGTTGATGTCTGTACACCGCAAGTCTGTGTATTTACCGACAGAAAGACATCACCATGGAGCTACGTGCTAACTGTTGCTGCAATGACCCCAGAGGGAAGAGTTTGGCAACTCAACAGCCCGAGCATAGACAGTTAGTGTACTTTTAAGTATTCACAGGCTACAGCACAATTTAACTATATTATAATAATTTAACAATATGCATACTAGTCATTTTATACTGATTCTCTATGAAGTTTTAGTATTGAACATTGAGCAAGTCCGTTTTCAGGAGTGCACGCACAGAGGTCGGAGTTTGAATGTGAGGCTGTGACAGTTGTGACTGGCCGAGAGGTGGTACATGTCCGATGTCCGGTACAAGGATAGTATAGCATAAATGAGTTTTCAAACCATAATATTGTCAGCTCAATCCAGATTATACAAATTTGACAAAAGAATTGGAGCAACCTGCTGGGCCCTGTTGAACCAGCTAGTTCAAGCTCAGATACCACTCTGGCTTGCAGTAAAATTAGGTTGTATATGTCAAAGGTGAGTTTGTGTTACAGCTCAATTTGGTACATAAGGTGTGGCCAAAATATTCACGCATGCCAATCTTTCAAGTCCAATTCTTCAAGTCCAATCTTTCGAGCCCAATCTTTCAAACCTAATCTTTCGAACCCAATCTTTTGAGCCCAATCTTCTGAGTCCAATCTTCCGAGCCCAATCTTCCACAAGCTCTAGGACTTTCACACATTTTCATTAATCTCTGCAAACAGTAATCTGTGAATGCACCACTAGGTGCACACATGTGCATTGCAGCATCTCAGGACAGTATAAAATTTGGACATTCCACCCTGAGAAGTGGGCGCACTCCAAATGTACAGTACATACTAAGGATACATGTATTTTCAAAAAAATAAGCAAAGAGTCAGCAAAACAAGCAAGGTAAAAGATTGATTTGGAAGATTCGACACGAGAAAAATTTGGCCGCGCCTTGAACTCGTGCTCAACCATGATGTCATGCAACTTTACCCTATGGGTGAATATCATAGCAATGTTGCGGTTGGGTGCCCACGGCACACATTGATGCCATGTGTGTTGCGTGGAACCCGGTCGCATCCTTAACGAGTCCACAGTGCCGGTTATCCTATCCTTATGTACTGAATTTAGCTGTAAACAAGGTCGAATTTGTAAATCAGAGTATCTGAGGTCCTACTTACCATTTTAATACTCGATCACCGCGCTTAGAGGCGGTTAAGTTAAGCGAGCGTTCCGTTCTGAGCGAGGCCTTCCGGCTTTCCATAGTTGACGTCTTCTCCAGAGCTTCCTTACCAATTTCTTGACATCCTTGGATGACTTACCCTTGATTATTCAATGTGACGCAGCCAGCTCTTCCATCGCGTCCTTGCAACCTTAGTTTCTTTTTTCGTTGATTTTCCAATTCATTTTTTTGAGTGTTTGACTAGTACAGTAGTACTACAGAGCCAAGTCACCTGTTCAAACAAAAGAAAAAAATTACACTGAACCGGTTGGTCCAGTCACTCAAAAATCTATGGATGACCTGTGGGTCAACTCGCAGGTCAGTGAAATGCAGGGTCCCTGACCTGTGACCTGTCCCGGATCCGGAGCTGTGCAGGTCATGATCCGTGGGTCACTGCTACCTGCAGGTCATTTTGCGGGTCCACCCGCGGATACCTGCAGGTAGGGGTGACTCGCTGACACCTCTATCAGCTTCCCTTTTCATTCAATGCCATCCTTAACCTTCAGGATGTCATCAATGAAAGAAGGGGAAGTCTACAGACAGAACACACTGAGATATGAAGTTCCCAACTTGAATGAATGACTGACCTGAGTAAATCAGTTGAATGACAGTAAAGTCAACCCATCAGTCTTATTCATTCAACTTTGTTGAAGGAATCAGTATCCCAAGGTCTGAGCTGAGGTAGTAGACCCTTCAGTCAGTATAAGCCCTCCCCCCTCACTGCAAACAAGAGCCCTACATGCAGGCTCCCTGCTTTGTGTCAATTCACTGTCGAGGTCAATGTCCCTGAGGGGCGGGTCAGCCTCCTATGAGTTTGGCAAACTTGCATATATGCTCCTGCCTGGACCCAAAACACCTGAGGTGTATCCAGGGCTATTCATTGGTACCCAAGAAGTCCAATATATTCAAGTTTTGAGCTCGCTGTGGACGTTGGGATTTTGGTGGCACAGACATGTGGTGGTTCGACTCTATTTGACTCAAATTTGACTCAAATCCAACTTGAATTCGACTCAGATTCAAGTCAAATTCAGTGTATCTTAAGAAACATCTCATTCATGATAGTTTGGATTCATTTGTTTATATTTGTTCAAGTCATGTGTTAGTTGAAAAGAAGCTTGATTGCTTCTTTCTTCTTAACCACCCCCTGCTCGATTCGACTCGACTCGACTCCCTCAAACTGCTACCACTTTCTTCCTCAGGCATTTACAACACTAATTTGTGAGTTCTTTGTTATTCTATTCTACTAAGTACTCTGTAGTATATTATTTTATACATTGTATACTATTTTATATACTCATGTATATATATCTATATCTACAAGTCTCTGCGACGCACTTGAGATGAATCTTCATCACCTGAGCAACCATGAGTAATACTTTGTTTTTATTTCTCTTCATTTGGGCTTGCTCTTTGACCCATCATGCTCTAGTGCTCAAAATCATCCACACAGGTCGCCTCCCCCTCTCTGCCATGATGCTATTAATGCAGCCTCTCAAACCACACACCAGCTGGCCACAGAGCAAAATCCAGCCCCTTCATCCTCTCAGCAAGCGCCAGTCTATGCTACTGAGGATGAGAACGTCAGCCCATACACTTCAGCAGAGATTATTTGAATGCAGGCCAAAATCAAATCAGGGTTTGAGGAGATAGCAGGTACGTCTTCAATTAGGATCTGTTTCTTTTTCTTTTTTTTTAGAACTTTGGCCTTGTTAGAACAACTGGTCAAGGTCATCCCTATCTCTGACACTCCATGAGGCCAGCAACTATTGGAAAGGATGTATAAAGGGGAGAGTGTAGAGATGTTGGAGTCAACAATGAACAGAGTGACGGAGATTTATCAGGAGGTGGTCCTGCCAAGGATTGAAAGATGTGAGTGTTTATTTATTTTTTTCATATACATCTAATGTGTGCTTCCAGACATTGCCTCAGCAGCTAAAGGCAAAGGCAAAAGTACTGCTCAACCAGAGCAAGATATGGACATTGATATGGAAGGTGGGAAGACAGCTGTGAGTCATAGTGTAAAAAGATATTGATATAAATAGTGTAGTTGTAGAAAAGGGTATTAGCTACTGCTTCCTTCTTCCCTTCTGTAGCCCTATCTTTCCTTCCTTTTTGTCTTTTTCATTTATTTCTTTTACTGACAATTCTCATATATCTATTTCAGCACTTTTTGACCCATCGACACCATCTTTGCAATTGTCTTCATGTTCATCTTCGAAATTGTCTTCGCATTCATCTTCACTGGGTGCAGCTCAAAATAAAAGATGGTGAATTATTTTGAATTTAGGCCACAAAATTTTAAAATAATACAGATTAGATTTTGTTGATTTTATTTTGATGGTTTATTGAAGTAAAAAATATTATCAAAATAAAATCAACAAAATCTGATCTGTACTATTTTAAAAATTTGTGACCTACACTGCGGACAAGAACAAGTATTCTGAGTCAGAATACTGTAAGGAATACTGTGAGAATACTGATCCTATTCAGTTACTGAATTACCTCAGTATTCTTTACAGTATTCTTTACAGTATTCTTTACAGTATTCTTTACAGTATTCCAACTCAGAATACTTGTTCTTGCCCATAGTGCTAACTTCAATATAACTTCAAAATAATTCAACATCTTCACTCAGTGCTTTGCAATTGTCTTCACATTCATCTTTGCAATTGCCTTCACGACAACCAACACCCCTTCAGGATTCAAGTGAGTTAAAGATATATTTGCCTTCTTCCGTTATGACTTTCTTTTTTACTGGATATACGTCCCAGGCAACGATGAGGGGGTGGAGAGCCATGATGGTATAGAATTGGGTTTTTCAAACATTCCAAAGAAGGATACCATTGCTCAGCATAGGGAACAAACAGGTCTGTCACATTATCTTTTTTGTGGTGTTTACAATCTTGCTGAATAAATGATATATGATGTAACTAAAAGGAAAATCCAACCCAAAAACCAACAAGTATCGTCCTCCTGCTCTGCCTATGCTGTTCAAAATGCGCCAAAATTAATTTTCGATCTGCACACCTATTTTCATCATTTTCTGATCTCTCTACCACTTTTCCGGAACTTCAAGCATGACATATGACAGGCTGACTTTTCGACACTTCAGCTTGTGACATTTGATCCCAACTCTACAATTTCGTCACTTGTCAAATATCCTGCATTCTCCCAACTTGAACATGAACTCTTTATTTGTGTACCACTTTTTGCACTTTGTTCTGAACTTTGATTTTTTGAATTTCAGAACTTTGATTATTGTAATCAGAACTCTTTTAAGACTCGAGTAATTCAGAACATAAATAAGTGTTGACTTTATCTTATTTCATAATATTCAAATACCAATTTATTAATAAGTAGTAAGATGTAATGTCATTAGCTTGTCAGCTATGCTGCTGAATTTGAGCAAATATTATTTTCAGTCTGAAACATGAATTTTTTGTGTTTTCCAAAAGTTTGAGTGTGACATGTAAATTAATAAAATCACCTGATTGAAATGTAATTAAAGCAGATACCCCTATTTCCCTATCAAGAATTGTTTATGATTAGGTATTACTGGAGTCAGCTATTATTTGATTATACACAGCGAGAGCATGAGTCCATAGCTCTGATCTAGGCCTCCACAATTGCATGATACTTATATCTGGATTATTTAATTAATTTCCCACATTTCCACATCATACATTAATAAAATGGCCTTTGTATGGTAATATGGAATAGTATATGGGTCATTGCATTTGGATGGCAAGTTTGTTCTTGGATTTGGTAAATAAACATAGTAGCAGCAACTAATATGATACAAGAGTGCATTGTGATAAATTTTAATCTGGAACAAGGCTAACAGTATATGAAGAACACTGGAAACATATCAAAATATATCACTGTGACATATTTAGAACTTATGGAAACAATATTCTGAAAGTTATTAAAATAAAACATGATGAAATATAAATTGTATATTTTGAATATATATTATGTAATATTTTGATTCACTGTCTCAGAATGTTATTAAAATATGTTCAAAATATAATTTACTGAATCCAATGTGAAATATTTTGATCTATTCCAAATCTATCAATGTAAACACAATCAAAATAAATTCAAAAGATGAGCTAATATAATATTAAAATAATATTTTAAAACTAAATACCTGTCATATCACTGAATATCATCTGTAATGACTTTAAATATTACCAAAATATTATCAACCAATTTTGTTGAGATATATTTTGAACAAAACAGGGGTGAACTAGTCTGAACAGATCAAAACAAGTTCAAAATATTATATTGATAAAACCTTATAAAATATATTAACCAATCCCAATCAACAGTTCAAAGATTCAATTCAATGTATGAATTAAATACTTCATCATGACATATTTTAACCAACTCTCAATAAGCAGTCCAAAGGAATTAGAAAATAAACTCAATATATGAAATAAACATGTGCATGTGATATATTTTAATCAACTTTGAACAAACAGTCCAAATGAATTATAAAATAAATTCAATATATGAATTAGATACTCCATTGTGATATATTTTAATATACCAGAGGTCACATTTCCAATTCACTATTTGTTAATGACAACAAAGGTTTATTATATTATGAAAATATAATTTGTATATATCAGCATAATATATTTTGAACACAGATCAATGTAAGTTGTGTGGGGTCCTTAGGAAAATAAATGTTATATATTTTGAGTGAATATTGTTACTTTTTGTCATCTTGTTTGTCACTTTTTGTCACTTGTCTTCACTTTTCATCACTTTCGTCACTTTATTGTTATATCACTTTTTGTCACTTTTTGTCACTTTTCTTCACTTTTCATCACTTTTCTCACTTTATTGTTATATCACTTTTGGTCACTTTTTATTACTTTTCATCACTTCTTGTCACTTTTTGTCACTTTTCTTCACTTTTCATCACTTTTCTCACTTTATTGTTATATCACTTTTGGTCACTTTTTATTACTTTTCATCACTTCTTGTCACTTTTCTTCACTTTTTGTCACTTTTCTTCACTTTGCATCACTTTTCTCACTTTATTGTTATATCACTTTTTGTCACTTTTCTTCACTCAAAATATATAACATTTATTTTCCTAAGGACCCCACACAACTTACATTGATCTGTGTTCAAAATATATTATGCTGATATATACAAATTATATTTTCATAATATAATAAACCTTTGTTGTCATTAACAAATAGTGAATTGGAAATGTGACCTCTGGTATATTAAAATATATCACAATGGAGTATCTAATTCATATATTGAATTTATTTTATAATTCATTTGGACTGTTTGTTCAAAGTTGATTAAAATATATCACATGCACATGTTTATTTCATATATTGAGTTTATTTTCTAATTCCTTTGGACTGCTTATTGAGAGTTGGTTAAAATATGTCATGATGAAGTATTTAATTCATACATTGAATTGAATCTTTGAACTGTTGATTGGGATTGGTTAATATATTTTATAAGGTTTTATCAATATAATATTTTGAACTTGTTTTGATCTGTTCAGACTAGTTCACCCCTGTTTTGTTCAAAATATATCTCAACAAAATTGGTTGATAATATTTTGGTAATATTTAAAGTCATTACAGATGATATTCAGTGATATGACAGGTATTTAGTTTTAAAATATTATTTTAATATTATATTAGCTCATCTTTTGAATTTATTTTGATTGTGTTTACATTGATAGATTTGGAATAGATCAAAATATTTCACATTGGATTCAGTAAATTATATTTTGAACATATTTTAATAACATTCTGAGACAGTGAATCAAAATATTACATAATATATATTCAAAATATACAATTTATATTTCATCATGTTTTATTTTAATAACTTTCAGAATATTGTTTCCATAAGTTCTAAATATGTCACAGTGATATATTTTGATATGTTTCCAGTGTTCTTCATATACTGTTAGCCTTGTTCCAGATTAAAATTTATCACAATGCACTCTTGTATCATATTAGTTGCTGCTACTATGTTTATTTACCAAATCCAAGAACAAACTTGCCATCCAAATGCAATGACCCATATACTATTCCATATTACCATACAAAGGCCATTTTATTAATGTATGATGTGGAAATGTGGGAAATTAATTAAATAATCCAGATATAAGTATCATGCAATTGTGGAGGCCTAGATCAGAGCTATGGACTCATGCTCTCGCTGTGTATAATCAAATAATAGCTGACTCCAGTAATACCTAATCATAAACAATTCTTGATAGGGAAATAGGGGTATCTGCTTTAATTACATTTCAATCAGGTGATTTTATTAATTTACATGTCACACTCAAACTTTTGGAAAACACAAAAAATTCATGTTTCAGACTGAAAATAATATTTGCTCAAATTCAGCAGCATAGCTGACAAGCTAATGACATTACATCTTACTACTTATTAATAAATTGGTATTTGAATATTATGAAATAAGATAAAGTCAACACTTATTTATGTTCTGAATTACTCGAGTCTTAAAAGAGTTCTGATTACAATAATCAAAGTTCTGAAATTCAAAAAATCAAAGTTCAGAACAAAGTGCAAAAAGTGGTACACAAATAAAGAGTTCATGTTCAAGTTGGGAGAATGCAGGATATTTGACAAGTGACGAAATTGTAGAGTTGGGATCAAATGTCACAAGCTGAAGTGTCGAAAAGTCAGCCTGTCATATGTCATGCTTGAAGTTCCGGAAAAGTGGTAGAGAGATCAGAAAATGATGAAAATAGGTGTGCAGATCGAAAATTAATTTTGGCGCATTTTGAACAGCATATCTGCCCTTTTGGGCCAGACCTGTTGATAGGGTTCCATCAGCATATAACAGCCCCTTCCAGACTCCCAAGAGACATCATTGAGAGCCATCAACTGGTTCTGATGTGCTGAACCACCTCACAGTGAGGCTCAACTCCATGTCTTGTACTCCTGAGCCTCCCACACAGTGACCTTTGGAGCCTATGTTAGACACACCTAGGGAGAGTTGCAGGGAACAAATCAGCCCAGTTGATGAGGCTGACGGTGAATCAAAGACCCAAAGCTCTCAACCCAGCCTACTCTCCACTCCTACTTCCACTCCTGCTTCCACTCCTTTGGCTTTAGTCTCTTTGCAATGATCAGAACATGCTGCTTCTCAGCTCGCACTTTGAGGTGAGATCAAGAATGTCAAGGGTAAGCTGAATAATAATATATGAAGTTTAATCACATATCTTACAATACATTTATTTATGTGTTTAGCAGCTTCTCTGCTTTCCCAACCCTTTGCTGCATCAAGAACAAACCCACTCCAGCCATTGACATGGGATTTGACCCTGACACATTTACAGAAGAGTTGCACTGGACCAAGTCAAAAAAATCTAGATCAACCCCCTCTATACAGCATTCAAAACATTCACACCCCAAAAACATAATCTGACTTCTTCATCCTCCCACTAGATCCAAAGATATCTTACTTGATCCAGGCCCATTGGAATGGATCAAGCCATTGGTAAATGGTGACTTGCAGGATATCATTAAGGTCTGGTATCATAATTTCCAGGAGGGTGATGACGCAGGGAGGAAAAAGAGTGCTTGATCAGTAGTTAAGTGATTGACCCAGTCGTTGCATCCCCCTGAGTTGTCCAAACCAGCTTTGGAGTCAGATCTTAGGGTCTTGACTTCTCACAATGCTTATCAGAAACTCAAGAATACCTTTCAGTACTTGGATGCAATCATTACGCATGCATTGAAAGATGATGATTCCTTGCAACAGGAGTTTAACAATTACAAAGATACACTTCTGTATGAGAGCCTTCTGTTTAGAAAGGCTGGGCAGTAGGAAACATCTGAATATCATATCAACATATATATATCTCATAGACTAATCATATAATCACATTTTGTATATAGAGAATTAGGTTGTTATTTCATATGTTAACATACTTATATTGTCAGTGTGTATCTAAGACTTGTCATATAGAAATATATATAATATATACATTCTTTTTTCTTTGCATGCATTTTGATAAATTTCCTTATCAAATTGAAAGATATATAAGATTGTAGACAAGAACATATGGATACAATACATGAATACAAGTTTGAACAATCAAGCATCTCCAACCAAGTTCTACAAAGTGTTGTCATCACCCTCCAAAAATTCATCATAAAACAAGGGATGGTGAGAAAAGGGAAATTTGATTCACTTGAATCCCGTATTGCAAGTGGCGTTGTAGTTAGAAGGAAAGGAAGTGCTTCTAGTGATTGAAATTTGTTCGGGACTTGTATAAGTTGTGAATGCCGACGTATGCATGGGTATGGCGCGGTACATTTTATGCTAATCTTGTATGAGAGTAAAGACTGATTGAGACGACGAGCACCCAATTTGAGGGTGGAGCCGGGTGAGGGAAAACGAGTTGAAACATGTTAGCACTGCGGCCTCGACTTTCTGAGCATAGGCAATGGGCATGGTGGACAGAGATTAATATGAGACTTCTCAGAAGAATGCTTTTCAGTGCCTTGGGTCAGGTTCTCAGATAGGCTCAACTTGAGTCCAAGAGGCACAGGAGTTCACATGTGACTAGGCAGAGTGATGTGCATATGGATAAAAGCCTAGCATGATTCCTATAGATGGGTCACAGTTATTGATTAGCCAGGAGTCAATTCATCATCAGTAGTTGATGTGTCTTCCTCGGATTCATACCATTCAAGCCAGCGCTGAACAAACGTTAAACCATTCAGTCATGTTTGTTCCTTTCTACACAAGGCAATATCACTCATTCCTTGATATGAACTTTGGAAAATTTAGTCTTGGCCAATCAGATTTTTTATTTGCATAACTATCTGCTTGCAGGCAAGGTGAGTTAGCACTTGGTACAGTGCTATTGAGATGAGACCAATACTGCATTCCATCAGTGAAAGATCCCATTGGATAAGTCACTGTCAGACATCCATTGTTTTCATCAACATGGGTAGCTGACGAGAGCTTCCAAACGATTCCTGGATCACAGAGGCACCATCTTGCTGCCTTGTGTGCCTTTCTGTACTTTTTGAACTCTTCAGGGAACTCCTTTGCAAACATCTTCAAGAGGAAAACATTGATCTCATAGGCGTTGTCCATCCAGGAATTAAATGCAGCAGTCGCAATACAGTTTTGGCTGTAACTACCTGAGGGAGTCATCGGCTTTCAAGGGAAAGAAAATATGTGAAGCCAACTGTTTTTTTTCCTTGAGACAAACAAGAACTTACAGTGTGAGGGTGGCCACACTGAGGCCAACATTGGATGCAATGAAGAACTCCTATGGGCTCTCCAGTAACATGACCTTTACCACTTGGACCCCAGTGTCTAAAGTAATACAAGGTCTGTAAAGTGAGATTGTGCCAGATCCTATGTTGCTTGTCATCGGGTTTGAACACTTCAGGTTTAACATTGCAGAGAAGGAACTGGGTGTCACTCCAGTGTGGGCTCAGTAGGCTGGGCTTGACAAGAGAGACATGTTAATATCAACTTATACTACTACTAAAAGTTGTTGTATCAAATATGAGCCACTCACTTGAATCCCATTATTAAACTTCTTCCCCTCTGGGAGGTCAGCTAATGTAGGCTGATTGAAGATCGACATCATATGATTCTGGTCAGCTTTGGTGGGGCTCTGATAAGCGTATACCACCAGTAGCTTTCTATCGTCTTTGGAATAGAACCGGCTGGAGAATGGATTAGGTGACTTGTCTTTGAAACATTTGTCAAAGTTCTTCTCCATGTTGACCACCCACTGCTTGTATGTGGCAGGGTTACCCATCAGGCTTCAGGATTTAGCTCGCCATTCTTGGTGCTGTTCATAGTCCATATTAGTGTGGAAACTAAGAATGAAAGGCTCCATCTGCTTCAGTTTTCTGTTGATTGTAGGGATTTCATGACCACTTCTCTGGTCAAGGGAGCGACCCCTGTCAACAGTAGTAGCTTTACTCTGGGGGACTTTTAGTGTCTTAAGGAGCTGCAAGACAAAGAAAAATCATGACAGTTAACTGGTAATAAGATGAACCTCACATACTTTTTGATTGTAAGGGGCATCTTCTGCAAAGTTAAAGATGTCAGCCATCATGGGATCTAGCATTGTATCAACTCATGGTCTCTTTTATAAGTATTGCGAACATGTGATCCCCTATTTATAGTGATTGCAAGCCAGATTCAACTGTATTTGAGTCAAATTCGACTCAAATTTGAGTATCGAGATTTGAGTATATTTTTATAACCAGTAACTGCTGGATGTGCTGGTCAGCAGTGTTGTTCCAGTCCGGACTACCAGAACCTGCCCTAAATCAAAAGTTGAAACTCTGCCTCTTCATCTGACATAATTGATAACCTTTTGATCCTTAACCACCACCATTGACCACCACCATTGTCTGCCCCCGCCATCTATTACCACTGCCTACTACCGCCGCCATCTGTTACCACTGCCTACTACCACTGCCATCTACTACTTGTCGTCGTCGTCTCCTTCCGTTTCATTGGTGTCCTCTTATTCTCATCATCAGTGTTACTTCCTTTGTTGTCACTGTCAATCTTGGGCACATCTAGCTTATTGCTGACGGCCATAGGGAGTGTGTGAGGAGCTGCAGATCCTTGCCACTTTGGGTTATCCCTTCCTCCACGCATGCCTTGTTCCTATGGGTGGAGTCTACCTGTGAAGTGACCATTGCTCATGTTTGCAGCCGGAGACTCCATGTGTGACATAGATGACAGGGGAGTTTTCACTTGACTCTTCTGCTCACTTTCCTCTTCCACTCACCTGGCTGGTACTAGAGAATCATAGATGTTGGGCACTAGGTGCATATGTTAACCTCTCCTCTATTTTTGTTCCTGATGTTTGTTTCTTTTGCTTCCAGAATTGTAGATGTTGGGCACTAGGTGTGTATGTTAACCTCTCCTCTATTTTTTGTTTTTGATGTTTGTTTCCTTTGGTTCTCTCATGTTTAATTATGTAGGTTCTGACCATATCGGGAACACGCTCTGTTGTCTTACCTGTAGAATCGGAGATTGAGAACTAGGTGTGTACATTAACCTTTCTTGTATTTTTGTTCTTAGGGTTTGTTTATTTTTCTTCTACCCCATGTGGTTATGTTGTAGGTTCCGAAGTAGACATGGTGCACAAATTCCATTTGGAGGAGCTCAGAGAACCAGGTGCACATACCTTTCCTTTTGGGTTGTTATCTCGTCATCAATGTGTTTCCTTCAGGCCTATCCACATTTTCTTTTTACAGGTGGTTGCTATTAGGTATGTACAGGGGAATTATTTGCGTTGCAGTCTGGTAGAACGTGTACAAGACTGCAAGGCAAATGATTCCTCCTTGTTATTTCTACTTTCTAATTATGTGTTGTTTGTACTTTATAATTATGTGTAGATGCTTGTATTATTTTTATTGTATTGAGCAAACGATCTATCAATGTAAATCACATACCCTTTGCTCAGCTAACCCTAACCCTAAGTCAAATCCAGTCAAATCCAGTCAAATTCCAGTCAAATTCCAGTCAAATCCAGTCAAATTCCAGTCAAATCCAGTCAAATTCCAGTCAAATTCCAGTCAAATCCAGTCGAATTTCAGTCGAATCAAATCCAGTCACCCGATATTTGTCAATATATTATTCATTGTTATCATTGTTATCATCAAACCATCATGTCCACCCCTGCTATTGGCACTCTTCCTCTTCCTCTTACACAGGCTGCCTGGGATGCCTATTGCAACACCAATTCAGGCAAAGAATGTCTTATCTGTCAGGAACAGCTCAACTGGGGTCAGGATACCTCTCAGGCCACCATCCAGGGTCAGAAGACAGCAAAGAGAATAGATTGTGAGAAAGCCAGTAATGGACCTATATCAACATAGTACTGAGGCAAAGCTGAGCAGTATGGATCTAAGGGACAAAAGTGGACAGACTGGGGAACTATCTACAATGACCATTGGAATATATGAGAGCAACTGAATAGGTGAGAGTGTCCATAGAGATAGATATCAAAGAATAGAAACAAGGGAGAATCAATCAAGTTGATGGTAACAACAAAGGGAGAAGCTGATGATGTGAAGAATGGAATGGAATGATGGAAGATATCAACGAAATAATGGCAATCAGAAATGGAAATAGTAACATGGAAACAATAAGAGATCAAGACAGGGGAAATTCGTGACATTATCTTGTGTCTGCATATATGTCCACATCCCCCAGGCCCTAGTTCCCACACCAATTGTTTCACCTGACCAAAAGCCAAAGGATATACTGCTCCAAACACCCACACCACAAAGGGAAAACACCCATTCTGCTCAAAAGATTGCCCAGGCTATGGAAAGCAAAAAAAGGAAGCCTTGCAACAGGCTACATTTTACAAGGCCATTTGTACCTACTCTTATCATTTACAAGATCTTCCATACTCCAACCAAGGAATTAAAGCTTGGGTTGAGTCTCAACCCTGGCCACTGGCATGGACTCCAGTTATGGGGCAGTTTAAGCGATCAGACTGCCCAATTCCACAACCGTTAGAGTCTAAATTCAGTGATGGCAGCATTGGTTCACCAATGGACAATACTTGGTTCCAATACCACTGGAGACGCCAATACCCCACCATTCCCCTTCACCCAACTCACATCTCTAACTTCTCAAACAGAGAAGCTTCAGCAGGTAGACCTGGTACACCTGGTATGCCGATGCCCACTGCAGGCCCTCATATGCCAAATGAGCCTACACAGATGCCTGTCATGCCTCTTGTAGCTGCTCCTAGCATCGTTCATAGAAGAATGTCCCAGCCTCCCGTTGCATCAGGACCTGGAGTTTCCAGTTATTCTCTTAGGCCAGCAACAGCATCAGTGCCAGCACCAGCACCAGCACCCTCATCTTACTACATGTATCAGCAACATCCTGGGGAGCCCACCAAAATGCTCTTTGATCAGTTTGCAAGAGTCTCACTTGGAAACTGTCCATGAGAGATCTATTTTGTAATGCCAAAGCAGCTTAATCACTGCTTGACCATGGATGAGGCAGAGGAAGAGATGGATTCATCTGTTTACTGGTTCGAAGATGAAATTGATTTTTCAATGGACCTGGGCATTACATTTCTTCAACGTTACAAGAGAGAGGATATAATCCAATATGGGATGTCTATGGACACCCTTGGTATGAGAAATTGTAGAATGGAGAAAGATTTTCTCCAAGTCAATCATAGGCTTTTCCAGAAAAGCAGGGTCATCATGTGGGAGTGGGTGAGTATAGCCGAATCCCTCAACTCATGAGGATACTTCAACATGATTTGATACTTAAAGTTCTCACTTGCAGATAGATCTTCCTTTGCAACTTTGTCTTGAAGGGATACTGGTTCAATTCATTTCTGCCCAGGATTTTAAGGCAGCAGTGATCTGTAAGAATAAGACCATTGAAATATGCAATTGTGTAAGAATAAGAGATTTATGTCTTGGACCACATAATAGAGAGCTGAGTACAATCCGTATTGCGCTTGCTGCGAGCTCAAAGCAAGTGCAATACAGATTATACTCAGCTCTCTATTATGTGGTCCAAGACATAAATCTCTTATTCTTACACAATTGCATATTTCAATGGTCTTATTCTTACATGATCAGCATGCAGGGAGAGCTATACAAACATCTAACTACTTGGGGTCACCAAAAGTGACCGTTTCCCACAGTTTGAATTGTGCCGACCAAAAAAGTTTTTGCCCCGTTCTCATTGTTTGCTGATCCCTAACATACTATTTCATGGATATATGTATATACTAATCAGTAAAGTACACCTATATACTCAGAATCCTGTATGACCCCCATTTACTCTGATAACAACCTCGATCACCTCATCCATCCTTTCAATATACTTGTCCACATCCTTGATGTCTATCTTAGCCCAAACCTCCTTAACCAATGCTATGAGTTCACCAACAGTTGTGGGACGGCGAGGACAAGCTCTGATGCGGTCCTTGAGTTCATGCCAAACACATTCAATAGGATTCAGATCAGGAGATGCCGGGGGGTGTGGGAAGAGTGAAATGTCATGGTCTTTAAACCATTTCTTGGTCGTTTTTGCGATATGAGCAGGAGCACCATCATGCTGAAATGATATGTCCCCCCTCTCTGACCTCATCTCTTCCCAGAACGGCATCAATGTCCCCTCCAAAACCTGCTCTTGATACAACTTTGCTGTGACTCCACCTTTCTTGCCTCCGTCGTATTTCATTGATACCAAAGGTCCTTTCTTGCCCTTCATTATACATCCCCAGACCATGACACGAAGGCTAGACTGCTTGAATGTAGGAATAAGACAGTCCTGTTCAAATTCTTCACCTGCACAGCGTGTTACATAGACCTGGCCTCGCCCATCATCAAGATACACATAGCACTCATCTGACCAAATAACCTTTTCCTTGTCAAATCCCCTGTGTTCCAGTGCCCAAGCCTTCCGCTTCTCCTTCTGAATCTGCTTTAACAAAGGAACCTTTCTTCCAACTCTTCTATGGTATCCTTTCGCTGCCAAATGCCTTCACACCGTGCTTGCACTGACATTAAGATGAAGGTCATTTGCAAGCTCCTGGAAGGGCTTTCGGCGGTTCTTGCGAGCATATCTGATTATCTGCCGCTCTGCCCTCTCAGTGA
The DNA here is from genome assembly GCA_037954225.1 of Stygiomarasmius scandens. Taxonomy (NCBI): domain Eukaryota; kingdom Fungi; phylum Basidiomycota; class Agaricomycetes; order Agaricales; family Campanellaceae; genus Stygiomarasmius; species Stygiomarasmius scandens. The sequence continues at coordinate 87,487 of JBANRG010000105.1, read as the reverse complement.
GTTTCACAGGGTGTCCACTGCGGCGTTTGTTCTTTGTTGAGCCAGTGGTCTGGAATTTCTTCCAGATGTCACGGGCAGTTGACAGGGGAATTCCAGTGAGTTGAGCTGCTTCGGAGAGTTTTCCTGTAGCCTGAATGGCTCCAATAAGCCTGTTCTTCTTCGGTGAATCATGCTGCACCCGGGTCATGGCATAGACACGAGTGAAGTAGTAGGTAAACTGACGAAACTGTTTACATGTCGCTTATGTCACATGTCACATGACAGTTACTTTTGGTGACCCCGAGTAGGGCTGAACTAATTATCAATGGGGAAGACACAGACAGGTAAATAATCTCATATTTTGTAATGTACTTTATATTTTCCATTGACTTTTTTTTAGCTTTTCAGAGATCCTGTTGTACTCAATGAGGCCAGTCCATATCAGTTTGGTCTTCAATCCCTCTCACTACGTCATGTTCCCATATCACTACCCCAGGGCTTTTCTTCTCAGGCCTATATACATTATTCTAAACATTTTTTTATCTGGACAGAGTATCTCAAATAAATTAGCATCCAAATATTGTCAATGTAGGTAGGTTGAAGAAGTATCAAAATCAGTTGGAATACTGATACCAATGCCTCACTGACTGAGGACAGTCAGAATTTTAGTGTGGGGGAGATAATGAGCCTGACTGTCCTCGGTCAGTGAGGCATTGGTATCAGTATTCCAGCTGATTTTGATACTTCTTCAACCTACCTACATTGACAATATTTGGATGCTAATTTATTTGAGATACTCTGTCCAGATAAAAAAATGTTTAGAATAATGTATAGGCCTGAGAAAAAAAGCCCTGGGGCCAAACCCTCAGACTGAAGTGTTATATCAGCTGAAACAACAAATTCAAACACTTCTGGCTCTGGCAGTTAATGATGCTGGTGGCCTAACACTCCAGACAGTTACCCTCAGTACATTGAATGACACACTAAGGGCTTTCAACAAGAACCTTGTTATCAAGAGAGAGTGCAGTATGGAAGGACTGGACGTGTTCATCCCCAGACAACCCAAGCATCAGGAGCAACTGAGGAAGTCTTGGGAAGAGACCCATGCCCAGAGCTGACCTCACACCTTGTGCCCAGCATTCTTTGCTGAGCTTTACAACCCAGATATTATCAGCAAAGGAGAGGCATGTTGCTATTTTGTTCTTGGCAAGTTGATTCAGGCTCATTATCTCCCCACACTAAAATTCTGACTGTCCTTGGTCAGTGAGGCATTGGTATCAGTATTCCAGCTGAGTTTGATACTTCTTCAGACTATGGTATCAACCTTTGAAGCATTGCTTTGTCCTTATGATCTGCTTAAGACTCAATTCTGTTCTTAAAGTATCAGGATTGAATTAAAACTTGTTTCATTGTTCAATCTTTGGTCACTTTAGATTGTCTACTCTATGCACTCTTAAATGCTCCCAGTGTTTTGTAGCATGGCTACCACTGTTGTCATTTGTGTTTGATTGAATGTGCAGATTTAAAGTGTAGAATGGATTTCCTTCCTAGGAGCAGGGTTGCAGGGGGTCAAGCTTGACTGCTTGACCTTGACTGGTGGTCTACCGCATGACTGGGTCATGACCTAATATTCCCATGGGTCAATGGTGATCAATGTGAGGTCAACTACGTTTCTCTGTAGTTACACGTTTTTAGTCTACATTGAGCCTACAATATGCTTGTGATACAGCCCAGCCTTCTATCTGTCCTACATGCCCCCTCTTTCCAAAGTATGGGAACATTTTCACTGTGACACCACCAAATATAAGACAAACAAATCCAACCACAAAGCATACTGCTGTGGTTGCATTGGTCACGCTGCCTGTCTCATTCTCCATGAAGAGAACCACACATTAGCAGAAGGAAGGATGGGTACAATGCGAGATATTGCTGAGATTGAGGCCTCTGGTATGTTGTCAGTACATTTGTTTTGGCCTTTAATCATCTGGGCCCTACTAGTTGTTGCCATCAAGATGAAAGCTGCATGTGGAACTGTCGTAAAATTCAGCAGTTTTGAGCTGCACGCATTGAAAGGCCAGGTCGATACACTTTGGAGGCATCTACAAGACTGCAAGCATGTGGCTGAGTCTGTCAAAGCTGAGGCTAGGTCTAAGCTCTCAAGCAAAACACAGAAGGGCCAAGCACCAGTACCTGCAGAGACACTGACTTCCCTGCCCAGTCGCAGCACCACTCCCTCTCTACTTCTGCCAGTACCTCCTCTACCACTCCAATTCACTCCCCCTTTAATTCCTATGCCAGTTCCGTCCCTGTCTCCCAGTGTATTTTATGGAGAAACTGCACCACAGACCATGCCCACAGTGTTTATCAGAATTCTATGGCGACCTTTGCTGTCTTTTTATCATGGGTCTGGTTTCATGGCGGGCCATTGACATACCTTACTGGAAGCGCTTTTTTTTTGAAGTGGGTTCCAGGCGCTATTCTTCTGGGTCACAATGTCTTGTCTGGCCGGGTTCTGGATGTGGAGGTGAAGAAAGCAGATGAGGAAACTAGAAAACGTACAATGGGATGGTTTGGGACAGGACAGTGTGATGGATGGAAGAATGTAGCGAAGAAGAGTCTCATAACCAGTATGGTCAATGTCAAGTATCAGATATGTTTTTTTTGAGTAAACCTTGGAGCCGTCTGATTATTAATTGACATGCTTCTCATAGCCTCATCTTTTGAATGTAACGGACATCTCATCTAAACCAAAGACTGCCGAGACACTACTGGATATTGTACTGAAGGAGATTGATCACATACAGACCGTTCTTCTGGTTCAACTGGTTGTATGGTGCACTGACTGCAGTGGAGAGTCGGTGAAGATGCGCTGATTACTTCAGGTTCACTTTCCTTGGATTTTTGCATTAGATTGCTGGGCACATCAATTTAATTTGGTTGTTGGTGACGTTCTGAAGCTCAAATTAATGGTCATCAAGGTTGTTAACCAGGCTGTTGAGGTTATCAAATGGTTCCTCACACACAGTCTTGCTCTCGGCTTACTGAATGAGCAGCAAAAGAAGCTGACTTCCTTGTCCTTTTGACCCTCATTCTGCCTGTCCTTACACATTGGACTACCCATTATCTCTCCCTGGACTGCTTACTCATACTCAAGAAGCCCCTTCATGCACTTGCTCTGAGTGATCGACTCAGTGCAGAGCTTATCAAAGCAGCTGGATCAACGCAACGGGCAAAGCCTAAGGCAAAGTGAGTCATCAAGCTACTTGCAAAAGATGAATTCTGGATGGACATCAAAAGGTTTGTCCTTGCCTGCAATCAATATGTTTTTAATCAAATGCTTATGCTTTCTTGTAGCCTTCATGATCTCTTGAAGCCATTTGCAATTGCCACGAACACTGCACAGTCAGATCATTGTCGCCTTGATACTATCCTCTTGCTTCTTGGGTATCTTTATCACATCCATAATAACAACTGCATTGACAAGCACCTCTGCTCTGCCATTCATAAAAGCTTGGAGAAGCGGTGGAAGAAAGCCGATCAGGACATTTTTATCCTGGCCATCATCTTCAACCCTTACCTTCAAAATAAAACCTTCAAGTCTGGTAGTCCCTTTCGGTCAACATCAGACTTGTTCATCATCATATCCCAAGTTTTCAAGAGGTTCTATGGGAAGGCACCAGATATTGTCTTCCAAAAGGCCTTCTCAGAATATCTATCGTGCACTGGGATGTCACTGCATGCAAATTAAAATATTACACAAGTGGAATATTTTAATTTTTCAGGTTATATTCTGAAAATATTTTAGAACCAAATTATTTTCAAAATATTACATGCATTATTAAAATATTCCATGGGTGGAATATTTTAACTTGCATGCAGTGTGTGGTCAGATGAGCAGATGTCACTTGAGTATTTTCAGAATGATGCTCGTGAGCGGGTATGTCTCATTTATGTATGCTCTTCATTTCTAGTATGCTAAATGTTCATCTTCACAGAACACGTGGGTGTGATGCGTTCGTGGTCGGGATCTTCGTAGATCCGAGTAACATACTACATAGCATTCCGATGGAGGATTCTAATCTGTAAGGTAAAAGAAGAAGATTAGAATCTAGGAATAAGCAGTTAAATGGATGCTTAGCCATAGTAAGCGGGTAAGTAGGGTGCTGCGCAAGGCCTCAAATAGTAGAGGCTAGCGCATTGTAGTAAATTTCTGGAGGACGTGATTATGTTATTCATTGCGTAACAGAAATACAAAGTAGAGACGAGTACGACTAAGCATGTATGACTAAATACCAAATCCTCACAGTGCCCCCCCATGCTAAGTAGAACGAGTTAACTTGTGTGAAGCCGAATTGAGCCAAGAGTTTGGTTCCCAACTGTCAAGGGATTCTGGGTCTTTTGAAGGTAATGGACCCAGTAGTGACTTAATAGTGTTTTTCCTGGATCCTCCTCTGCGGTTCAAACACCTTTTCTTTGCTGGCTTGTGACGAGTAGAGCTAGAACTTGTTGCAGTGGGTGGTTCAATGCGACTAGCTAAAGGATGATCTACTCTGCTTAATAGGCTTTTCGATGCTGAAGACTTTTCTTCTGTCTGTATCCTAGAGGCTAAAGGGATGTAGATTCGAGCTCGAAGGGGTAATTGTTGCGTTTCCGTTTCTTCTGCTGGGTCTAGAACCCTTGGAAGTGACCACTCTAGATCTGCAGGGGCCCAGTCCATGGATCTCCAGTCTTTCAAACTTAAAAGTTTGATTCGGATTTCTAACCTGTCTTCTGACACGAAATGATGATAAGCTCGAATTATCCATCCTGCTTGGTCCCCATCGAAGATTTTTACCCAAAATTCATTCTCCTTTTCGTTTTCCTTTTGGATCCAAATGATCCTGGTAACTGCTACTCACTGCCCCTGGGGCTTTCTTTCTAGTGCAAAAAAGTTAATCAGAATGTAATATTATCTGATATGTAATTATATTAATTTTTGCCACAAAAATAAATGACATTTTTGCGCAAAAGAATAAATCAATCTCATACAAGAAATTCTTTGTTTTGCCACTCGGAAAGTTTTTCTTTCTTGCTCCAGAAACAAAACGGCTGATAATCGCCCGCTTATTACCACTAGTGGCGCTTAGCGGGCGATTATTGGCCGTTTTGTTTCCGGGGCAAAAAAGAAAAACTTTCTGAGTGGCAAAAGAAAGAACTTTTTGTATAAGATTGATTTATTCTTTTGCGAAAAAATGACATTTATTTTTGTAGCATAAATTAATATAATTACATATCAGATAATATTACGTTCTGATTAACTTTTTTGCACTAGAAAGAAAGCCCCAGGGGCAGTGACTTGGATTGGGATCCACGGTAGAGTACTGTGCAGAAAAGCACGGAAGTCTTCTAGCGAGGCATCGACTAATCCTAGAAAATGAAGGATGTTTGTCGGAGCTTTGGGAGGGGATTAGGGTCGTTGAAATCTTGGGCCCAGACTGCTTCGAATTCTGGATCTGGGAATGAGGCTTTCGGATCTAGTTTTTCCTTGTCCATTACTTCATCAGTTTCAATTGCAGGGGTCGTCGTCGAGGTTTCTTTCGCAGGGAGGGCGGAGGAAGAGTTTAGGAGGGGTAAGAGAAGGGCGTCTGGGTCAGGGGGAGCTCTACCGATGTCTGCTTGGTTTAGGTTTTTTGTTAAATACACCCAGTCCGAAGCGTGCGCTTTGTTTTTGAACTCGTTGTTGATCCAATAGGTTTTTCTCAGACCAGGTAATCTGAAGATGTTGATGTCGTGCACTAGTCCGATTGGCGTCAACAAGCTCTCGTCCAAGTAGATTTCCCTTTTTCATGCTCTATCATAGTAGACGAAAGATTCTTCATCTGGTTCAAACTTTTTCCCTTTTCAAAGTAGACATGAGTTAAAATCCTTGTCTAGATCTTCCGCGTAGCGTTCCCATGCTCCTGGTTCCGAGGCGATAATAACGGCAGGAGGGAATATAAACGGTACCCTATCTTCGGACAGAATTCTGGTCGGAGGCTTAACAGGGTCTAACGGGTTAGGCGGTACTGAATCTTCGATGAGAGGAGTGGAGACCATTCGCATTTCCAGACCTGGGAAGTTATCTTTGGTAGCTAAAGACGAGAAACGCCAGTGATCTAGAGGGAGCGGACTGGAGTCTAAGTCACTCGCCATTCCTAGTTCATATTGACCATCTAATTTCCCGATGCTGCTAATTCTAGCTAGTCTAGCCCATTCTTCGAAGACTGGATTGAGGTCTAAGGGAGTGAAGCTGATTGGATTTGTCGTCCTGAGCGGATGATTCGCTCAAGGATCATCTCTAGCTCCTCCTATTTGATGGCAGATGAACATTGGTACTCTTCCAAAGTTCCAGAACCAGGTGGCCATATCAGTTCTCAACCTGTTAGCCCACAATCCTATCAGTTCTTCCCTCACGTTAACCGGGTTCGAGTTTTCCGTTGACAAGTTTGGGGAGAAGGGAAATGATCGTAATAGACTGCCCATAGTGACCCAAGCAGCCAGTTCCTTTATTCTCCTTTGTAAGGGCGCTAGTTTTAACACGAACTCGTCAAAGTACAGGAAAGACAGTTCTTTCAGCAACTCGCTTTCAATCTGAGGCAGGCTTTCGATGAAGCCGGGCCAATTCATGCAGTTCTTTTCTACCGCCAGTTTTTGACCTTCCACTGAAAGATTCTGAACTCTGGCGTTGAGGATCTTCCAGTAATCCAGCTGAACTCCACCCATATCATAGTGTGGTAGATCGGCGCTGTGCCAGACTAGGTAAGGAGGAACATTTTCGGGCAATCCATCGTTGTATTGACCAGATTCGGAGCGGACTATGAAAGCGAAGTAGGGTTTGTGTTGCAGGAAGAATTGGGGGTTTCGAGAGTGATCAAATCGTCCAAGGTTATCGTCTAGACAAGGGTATGGAGCGTTTGGAATTTCTGAGCTTCTGGCGCCAGGGAAGTAGGGCATTTGTTTGGAGTTCCTCGAGTATAGTTCCACGGAGAAGGCTTCACTGATTTCTTCTTCTAAATAACCCGCTATGTAAGAGACAACGCGTCCGCAATAAGGAGCTGATAAAGGAAACAGGAAGGAGATGCCATCGTCGAATCGAGGGGCTTGGTCATAGCCTGAAAGGATGGGATACCGACTCCAACGAAATCTGCGAGTATTGAAGGTGGGGTTAGAGTGTTCTGGGCTCCAAATCCGGTTAGCCATGTCGGGGCACCAGCAGGCGGTATGCGTCAACAGTAAGGAAGCAATTTTGCGGGCAGATTAAACGCTCGGCGAAGGGGTAATGGAAGAGGAAAACCTAGATCAGCAAGAAGAGGGTTAGCCAAGGGCAGGAGATCTCGCGGGCGGATAGAACACTCGGCGAGTATGTGGTTGAGTTGAGCGAAGACAGTCCTCGTTGGAGGCACGAGTCACTATACTAGGGTCACATGAGCTAATGTTACTAATCCTAATTATGCTATCGAGAAAGACTGTGAAGTTGCAAATATTCTCTTTTGACCTCCGGGGCATTTCGTAAGTCATACTCCGAAATCCAAGAGTCTTCTGACGGTTCGCAACCCTTCCATCTAACCTTGTACATCCTTCTATTGCCCGATTTCCTTTTTGAGAGTCTATGTCCTATAATAGCTTCAACTTCGTATTCCGGGGAAGCTGATAGTAAGTCTCTAGTATGGGGCAGAGAGATTCTAGATCCGAATTTGGCAGGAGAAGGTTGATATAGACAGAGGTGTTGAACGTTTATGACAGAGTTCATGGGATAGTTGTCCGGCAATTGAAGTCGATAGACCAGAGGATTGACCCTTTCCAGAACCTCGAAAGGGCCTATGGTTTTTTGCACTAGTTTTCTACCTGTACCTTCAGCTTCGATTAACTTCATAGAATGAGGATTGACCGTTACTAAATCTCCCGGCTCGAACATTTTGAAATACTTCCTTCCTTTGTTGTAGGCTTTTGCTTGTTTCTCTTGTGCCATCACTAAGGCATCTCTGGCTAATTGTCTGTGGAAGTCCATTTCTTTGACGAATTCTTCGGCTTTCTGACTTGGCAAAAAGGATCGGCTGACGCCATCCTTGGCAGGAACCATTATTCCGGCGACAGTTTGAGGAGCATAGCCAAACAGAAGTTTGTCAGGCCTTTGCATAGTTGAAGAGTGAGTAGAGCTATTATAGGAAAAGGCTAACTCAGGTAGCCACCTAGCCCAGGAGGAACGATCGTGGGACACATAGGCTCTAAGCATTTGTTCTATTAGGGCATTGAGGACTTCCGTCTGACTGTCCGTCTGTGGATGATGAGCCGAGGCTAAAGCCATTTGGCTGCCAAAGGACTGGATTAGGGATTTCCAAAACCCGGTCGACCATCTGGCATCTCTGTCGGCTATGATTCTTTCAGGGAGACCAAAGACTAACACCACTTTCTCGAAGAAAATCCTTGTGAAGCCTTCTTGATCCAGTTCGTTAAAGGTCGGAATGAATAAGGCGTACTTGGTAAGCTTATCAACTATCACCAGTATAGCAGTGAAGTTTTTGGCTGCCGATGGAGGCAGACCGGTGATTAGGTCTAGGGATACAGTACTGAAAGGACGAGTCGGAATATGAGAGGGCCTTAAGCCGCCTACAGGTTTTTGATGGTTCGCTTTGATCTTCTGGCAGACGTCGCAAGTATTGGCAAACTCCTCTGCATCCTTGTTCATATTAGGCCAATAGAATAATTCTCGAAGTCTATGATGGAATCTCTTGAAGCCTGCATGTGCACTTTTGAACGGGGAATCGTGTATCCAGGAGAGTACGAAGGGTACTTGACTCTCGGGAACGCATAGTCTAGTATTCCAGTCAGCATCAATGAAGTATAACAGGCCGGAATTTCCCTTTTGGAAATGACTTGGAGTCAGTTGTTGATGAGGATCATGTACAACTTCATAGAGTACTTCTTAAAGAATCTGTCCAATAGGTATCCATCTCTAAATCTTTCTTTTATCTCATCAGAGGCTGATATTAGTAATTGATTCCTATTGTTCCAATCCTGGTTGAAGTCTTCTAGGTCGAAAGTTTCCATGTTTGATCCTATCGGAAGGTCATTATTAGGGAACGGTAGGCCATTAAGAGTTTCCTTCTCTTCTGAAGACAGTTCTCGGGGTGCAGAAAACGCACACTCGTTGTCTTTAGCAGGTGCAGAAGATGCATGCTGACCCTTTTCTTTAGGTGCGGAGGACGCACGCTTATTAGAATCGGGGTTAGAAGGAAGGGAGTTATCATTTAGAGGTTCGGAATAGGTCGCACGCTCTAAACTTTCACTCCTCTTTTTTGATGCACAAGTTTGTACTGGATAAGCGTTCATTTCTTCTGCTATTTCCTCCCAAAATGACAGAAAGGAAGCTTTGGGGGCGGGAGCATAGGTACCTTTATCCTCTGCTTGTTGTGCTTGGTGCTGAGTTTCTGGTTTTGGCTTGATGCCGTTGACAGAACAAGGGAGAGGGGAGACGTGTTGCGGGGTTCTAGGAAGTCATGATAAAGGATCTATGTTGGAATGAGTTTTGCTGGGGTGATGGATAATTCGTAATCCTGGATACGCAGCGAATACGGCCCCCCACGCCGCAAGACGTCGATTGGCATTTTTGTAGACCCTAGCCCATTGTAATGCTGTGTGGTCGGTGATGAGTACTATCATTTCTCCCTCGATAAATGGTTGAAATTTGATTAGCGCTTCCTTAGCTGCTAGAGCTTCTCGTTCTGTAGTGCTGTAACGTCTTTCCACTGCTTGGAATGTTCTGCTCCAGTATGCTATCACTCTTTCTACATATACGAAGGTTTCGTCCAGAGAATTGGCCCACATTTGTGGTTGTTGAGAGTCGTCAGTTTCCGTATTCAGATTCGTTACTAAGGACGGAGGAATTGGGTCTTTAGCATTCCACAACTTGACTAATCTATTGTATGAGGCCGTTCCTTTGAGATCTCGTACTTGAATTTGTTGCACTTGTTGGAGACAAGCTCCTAAGGCAACGTTGGTGTATAGGCGATATGGTCTGCCTTGTATTGGATGTCCTAGAACGGAAGCTGAGGCCAAGGCGTCTTTAGCTTGTTGGAAGGCGATATCGTGTTCCACATTCCATGTCCATTTTACCCCTTTGTGTAATAGGGTAAACAATGGAGCGGCAATGAAGGCATAGTATGGAATGTATTGGCTGAAGTAGACTAGCATGCCTAGGAACTTCTGTAGATCACTAACGGACTTGGGTCTCTCCAGTTCTTGTATGGCTTGTACTTTCTCCATATGGGTCGATAGGCCTAATCAAGAAACCTTTTGTCCTAATAACAGGATTGAGGCATAACCCATGAAACATTTAGACGGAGACAAGGTTATCCCAGCTGCGGATATCGCACGCAGGACTTTGTCTAAATGTACCAAATGATCGTCCCATGATTTTGAGAATACCATGATGTCGTCTATGTAAACTAATGTGAATATCCATAGGTATGGGGCTAGTACGCCTTGCATTAGCCTTTGAAAAACTGAAGGACCATTTCAGAGCCCAAAGGGCATCCTCTTGAATTGGAATAGGCCTAAGTGACATCTAAAGGCGGTCTTCTCCTTATCTTCTTCGGCCATATGCATCTGCATGAATCCAGCTAACGTGTCAAAGGAGGAGAGCACTTGTGATCCTGAGAGAGCTTGAATAATTTCGGATTGTCTTGGAATGGGGAACTCATCCGGAATTGTTTTGGCGTTTAGTTTCCTGTAGTCGACTACTAGATGTGGTTTGCCATTTCTATAGACAACTACCACTGGGGAGGCCCATGGGCTTTTCGAAGGTTCTATTACTTCCGCTTCTAGCCAGGCATTTACTTGTTTCTCTATTACTTCTCGTTTGAGAGGGGATGTGGCATACATGGGCATAGATAGTGGTTGCAAATCTGGTTTCAGAGGGACAGGAACTTTACTAGCTATATCTCCTAACCTTCCGTCAACTCCAAAGGCTGATTTGTTGTTGCATAAGACTCGTTCGAGGCACAGCAAGATTTCAGCAGGAATGTCTGGGCTGAGGTTAACCAGAGAGGCTATATCTGACGACGGTATTCCCAGAATAGTAGTTAAGTCGTCTGGTAAGGCGCTAGTTTTTGGTCCTCCCCATAGCTCTTCAGTTTTGGGGTTAGAGTTTGGGCATTCTTCTGAAAGAGGCTCATCGGCTTTGGATAGATCTTGGGCTTTCAGCGATCCTTGTATCTGAGAACGAATTATTTCTATCGATGCAGAATATCGCATGCGATCTTCTTCAGATACAAGATTGTCGAGAGTAGAGGGATTCACTAAATGGCCAATGATATCCCCAGCTTTGATTTTCCAAGGTCTAGTAGATGGATTCGCCATGGGAATTTTCGGGTTTGACAAGTTGATGAAGGTGGTAGGGTTCGCAAGAATAGAAGTTTCCTGAGTCCCAATAATCATCTTTTCTACTAACCAGTCTGTTCTTCCTTCAAAGACTCCCGCGACCAGAACGTTGTAAACAGATCCGGGGGGAATGACTACATCATTGATAGCCCATACTTCGGGAGGCAGCTTCGTCCTTCGTTTAGATCTAGCTTTCGCTCGTCTTATTGCTTTGGAACGCAGTAAGGATTGAGTGGGAAAAGCTCTTCTTATGGTGAAGTTAAGCTTGTCTCCTTTACTAGATGAAGCTGGTAAGTAGCGTTCCGATCTTCCTACTGAGATCAAGTGTTGTCCCGAGTGGTTCCTGATTACTCCTAGTTCATAGGCCATTTGGAAATCTTCCCCTAGTAAAATAGGAACATTCATCCCTCTGACTACGTAGGCTTCGACGTCAAATTGAACTAGCGTGTTGCTGGTGGAGTTGACGAACAAGGGAAAGTTGACGTGTACTTTAGCTGCTCCAGTCAGTTGGTAGAGCTTCATCCTAAGGCCCTTTCTTGAGTTAGACAGTTGGCACTCCTTCCAAAAGTCTTTGGATATTAGAGTTAAGTCTGCCCCTGAGTCCAGCCTAGAAAGAGTCTCTTCGTTTGACAAGGAATTGATTCAAGCTTTGATATGTAAGGCTTTCATTCCCAATGATCCTAATCCTTCTGGTAACGAGTGGAATTTATGAGCTTTCTCTACTTGAATTCCTTCTGATGTAGTTTGTACCGGTAAGGGAGGTCTGTCAGGGCTTTTACGAGTGGACTTCCTTGGTATCACTCGAGAGACAGAGTTCGTTTTCTCGAGGGCCTTGCTTTCAAGACTTTTTCGATGTCTTTCATTGCGATTCCTTGGTAATGTTACTTCGGCGTGAGCCTTCAATGCCATTCTATAACTGTTCTCCAATATTGCTGATTTACTTGAAGAGCTCTCAGATTCAGATAAGCAATCTGGTGCAGACCAAGCACGCGGAATGGATACCTTCTTCATTGGTGAGTTCTCACATAAAACAGAAAAGGCGTCGTCAGATTGAGCTAATAGTACAAAATATACACGATTGTTCTCTTCTATTTCCGCTTCTGAAACCATAACTTCAAGCTTGTTCTGGCTTTTTAGTCCCGCCCAGGTTCCATATTTAGGGCATTGACACCCGTGATGGAACTTGGAGCCGCAAACATAGCAGTTACCCAAAGGTAGTCTTTTGGCTTTTACTGAATCGTCTGGGGGGAAAACAGGTTGTTTAGGCCATGGTGGCCGAGAAGGAGGAGGTGCGGATTTCGCACTCTTCACCCTTTCGGTAACTAGCACGTTTTTATCCTCTTCGGAATCTATGCTGCTGGATAAGTCCGAAGGTTTGTTTTCTTCTTCGTCTGATACTTCAGCAATAACCCTGCTGTTTGAAGTGTAAGCTCTTCTATTGAAGTTATTCCTCTTGAACCTGTTTTGAAGCGGAAGCGATTGCTGCTGTTCATACACCTTATGTAGCATGTTGGCGTTGAGGCAGAGAGAGAGTAATGATTCTTCTTGTTCCATGGCTCTCTCTATTAATTGGTCCATGGAAGGACAGTCTCGAGCGTTCAGCGTTACTTTCCATGAATCGGGAATGTTGAAGAGTATAATAGAGATCAAAGTGGGTTCATCTTGATCATCAATATTATACAGGATAACGGCATAACATTTGCGTCTTTGAAGGTATTGAACTGGAGCTTCCATCGCGTGGCCTTTCTGTCTAAATACCATATCTTCGAACTCTTTTTTCTGTTTCGATTTCCATTCAGCGTTCATAAAAAATCCTCTGATAGCCGCTAACAGGAGAGACCAATCTTGTCTAAGGTATCTTCTAGAGTTTGGTTGTAAAGACTCCCACCAGTTTTTCGCCATGCCGCTCCAGTAAACGGGAGCCCAGGTGCCCAGCCCCGCACTTATCAACTGAGACTTTTCAGCTAGTTCATTAGCCGAAATCACGTAGTCTATCAAGGTTTCTCCTTTTCCGTCCCATTCCAGAATGATACTTGTACTAATCTTCGGGTTAAACTGCCATATAGCGGATTCTAACGCTAGTTGGCTAGTAATAACCCTATTCGGATTGGGCGGCCATCCATCCACGTTAGTCGAGCCACCAGGGGGTCCACCTGGAGGTCCACCTCCTGAGTTCCCATGATACTGAGATCGGTGCGGATTATACGCTCCGAATCTCTCATCGTAGGGTGTATTGTTATTAGGCAGCGGTCCTGACGGGTCAGGAGGACCTGAAGGAGGGCCAGGGACCAGGAGGTTGTCCAGGAGGGCCAGAGGGAGGGCCCGAAGGAGGACCAGAGGGAGGACCGAAAGGCAGTCCCGTCAGAAATCCAGATGGTGGTCCTGATGGAGGTCCAGGTGGTGGTCCCGGTGGAGGTCCAGGAGGCGATCCTGGTGGCAGTCCAGAAGGCTGAGAAGGGTTTTGGCGATATGGAAAGACTGACGGCTTGTTATGGAACTTAGGTAATGGAGGAGGCCCCAGGTTATGCTGGGTAGCGTGGGAGTATTTATGGCTGGTCCATTGTTGGTTGGCTGGTATGGACGAAGGAGAAATGTAAGGCATTCGGTTAAAGGGAGTATTCGGAAGGTTTTGCTGCATAAACAGTGGCCCCCCAGACTGGGAAAGTGGATTATCCAAAGAAGGGAGGTTACCCAGGCCTGGAAACCTCTGAACATTGAAATTGGGTTTGAGAGCCGATATTGACAGAGGAATGGTATAGGATTGCGTCGTATGAGGGGCATAACTAGAGGAGACTCCAGTTTTGTTTTGGAACAGCGGGGCCAAAGAAACAGATGGAGGGACACCTTGGAATGGTTGTTGACGTATTTCTTCCGAGTTGACTGGAGCCGGTTTTGGTTCGACGTGAAAAGAAAACTTCGAAGGGATATAGTGTTGTGAACGAGGCTGATATCCTTTGTCGGTCAAAGGTTTGACAACTCTTTCGATCAGTTCATCCGAGGCCTTGACGAACTGTTGGTACTGAGGTCGAGTTAGAAGTTTGCCGAGTTCTTCCGCAGATTCAGCTGTTCCGAAGACCGCTCTTTCCGACGGTACAGTGGAGTACAATGACCCATCTACCTCAGATAAGTCCGCTCTGTCTGGGGCGTACTTGATCTTGATATGATGAAACATTACTTGAATTCTCTGTGTAGCTGTGGAAGCTCTAGCTTGTAAGGACCTAACAGCAGCTAGTACTAGCGCGGGGTCGTCATCCTGTTCGATCAGAAGCAATAGCTTATAATTGGGATCAAAAGAGAAACTGAATTCTCTATCTGGTTCCAAAAAACTGGCTAGGGCTCCGAGGATTTGATTTAGGCCCAAGGTTAAATGAGCGATAGAAGCAAGGACGTTAGTGTTAACGCCCCATCTCATCTGTCCTTCATTGCCCTTCAGTAGATGTTGTACCAGAGAGCTGTTATCATAGTAGAAACTAGGGAAGGCTTGGGCGAAGGCTTTGACCAAAGAATAGTCGGCACCGAAAGGATACGTAGTACGGCGTGATTCCCAACGAATAACAACGTCTCTAAGCATATCCGTTTCCTCAAAGGTTTTATCTGAAAGAGTTCCGTTGTGGTTGACTCCAAAAGATATCAACAGGTCCTGATCTGATTGTGGGTCATACGAGAAGTGAAACTTTTGACAGGACGAATGGATCGGTTCGTTGAATATCCCTATAATGCCTTGAAACCTGCACAAAATGGGCGTAGGCTCCTTAGGGTCCTCTTCTTCAGATTCAGCGTCGTGGAACTCTTCCTCTCCAACAATTTTTTCTGGACCTTCCTCCATTTCTTCATCCTCATTAACCTTCTCATTGGGCACAGAGAATCGCACGCTGGGAGAAGGAGTTTTACCTCGGCGTTTCTCCATTTTACCTTGATGAACGCTCGCTCGAAGGTTTGGAGTCCGATTTATCCGAGGGTTTAGCAGCCATGGAGGAAGAGGGCATTTCAGGAAGCCTGGAGGAAGGTTCAGAGGGTTTATCTTTCGAGGTTTTCGAGGTGGGAGTTATAGGATTCATTGGCATAGCTGAGTTTGCGTTAACAGGAGGGCTTTTCCAGCTTCCGAAGGAAAAGGACGAGAATCTTGATGGAGGGGTCGAGGAGGTCGACGCAGCTTGGTGAGATAACTGATGGGCAGTAAGAGAAGAGGAACGAGTTGCTGTAGCACCATATCTTAGATGAGCTGGGATAGTCGGGAGGCGAGGATGTGATTATGTTATTCATCACGTAACAGAAATACAAAGTAGAGACGAGTACGACTAAGCATGTATGACTAAATACCAAATCCTCACAGTGGGTTGATGTGGTTGCGGTTTGGCACAAAAAGCTGATGTCAGACCAGGATGACATCAGTGGTGCCAATGGACTCGTTGTACTGGCCATGTGGATTATGAGTGCATGGTACTGAACTCTGCAGGTACCGAGCGAATCTTCAGTAAATTTGGTGCTGTCCATACCAAGGCTCGAAACCGAATGGTGCATGGCAAGACTCGGAAAGCAGTTGTTGTGGATACTCACATGACCCGTATCCATGGCTCTGCTCCCACCTACAAGAAGACTCGCAACCAGGATGCTCAGAACATAGATAGTGCCATCACTCCAGCTGTAGCTCCTTGCACTGGGACTCAAGGGATTCCACCTGTTTCTACAGAGCCCGAGATACAAACACAATTAGACTTATTGGATGTGGGAAGTGACTCAGAGTCAGGAAATGATGAAGACGAGCTTACCGATGATGATGAGGATGCGCCGCTTGCCTCAATCTCTGTTCCCATCATATCATTTGATGAGATTGTCCAAGATCTTAACGAGACAGAACTAGACAATGAAAATGGTGGTGATGGAGATGGAGATGGAGATGAGGTTGGAACTGACAATGACAGGCTGCTTGAAAACCTATTTGATTATCCTTCCCTTTCTGATCCAAACTCACAGACTTTTTCGTTCATGACAGCGTTTTGGAATAAAGGTGAAGAAAACCTTCACACTGAAGTTACTCTACATGAAACCATAATCTCTTCCCTGCCACTTGACAATAGTGATACTGACAGTGAAGGTCCTGACGATCTTGCTGATGCTTGACAGCCAGTTACTTCTCTTGCTTTTGAACTGCTTTGACAACATGCTTTCTGATGATTTATTGTTTATCTTGTATTGATATCTCGTACATTATGACCCCTGCATTTGAGTTTTGTATCATAGACCTCACACCTAGACTCAGATTACTTGTATATCCCTATCTCTACATACTAATACCTACTGTGCCAACAATACAACATTTATAGGACTTACATGGGAATGCTGATGTGTCTGGTACAAATAGAGTCCTCAGGGAGTTGACCACACTTGGGAGTACTCCCAAGTCTACCCATGGGAAAACTTCCCAGAACTTGCACTTGCCAGAGACTTGACTTGCCAAGGCAAGTTTTAGATGAGTGCAAGTTTGAACCTTCAAAAAAGATTTAAACTTGCAAGTACTCCCTCATTATTCATATTATAAAGTTCACTTCACTTCAATATTATAGATCATACCATGACATTAAAATTCAATACAGTGGAATTGTTTAATTAAAGAATTAAAAGTTATTACTGATCATTACCCACTGATTACAGCTAAATCCTCTGATTATGTAATATTTAAAGAATATTTTGATATCATAAAACATGAAACCAAGGAAAAAAGACTATATGCACCAAGTGTCTCAGGGCAAATTTCTAATGATATCACTAATCCAATATTACGAATCCTATACTATCTATTACTTTACTTACATAAGGAACCTACCCTAAAGTACATGTGTATTACACGCCGTAGACACAAGGCTTTGTAGTATAAGTACTCACTCTTTTTGAGTAATTACCTTAGCTTTGCAATATCGAATCTTTCCTTCTGTCTACGTCGCCTTTGCTTCGTCCCTAGGTTTTCCAACAAATTGCAAAGCTTTCGTGCACTAACTCGACGACAAATCATCCTACTCTTCATAACATCTTTTTTCTTTTTACACACCTTTCCAACAACAACCGACTCTCTTTTGATTGTAGGTCTATTGCCCTGGACCCAGGACCCTGGACTTCCTCTTTCCTATCACTCCCCACGGGCCCACAAGCCCTTCGACTCTAACCTGTGTGAGGAGCCTCACAGGTGGGCAGGCATGAACGGTTCAAGGAACTGTTACACGAGGTCATCCCCCGTCCGCACAAGCTTCAAGACGTAAATTCCAGACTCGCTATAAACGAGTAGGGTGGTCGACCGACCTCGTAATTGAAACCCCAACAATCACCCGATCCCCAATTACCCATCATTTTCCAACTTCTAACTACACTATTTCTCCGGTACCTCGTTGAGTACCTACAAGGCTTCATCGTCGGCGTTCTCTTCGACCGCGATCGCTTAGAAGTTGCTGAGTACCTCAGAGACCCGACACCCACCTCGTGTCTACCTTTACTTTTCGATACGAACTCTCTATACTTTTTCTCCTTACTCATTTCTCTTTTCTTTTCTACTATCGTCGTCTACCGTACTCGTAAATAAACAGAATACAAAATTTCTTCCTTCTTACTTTTTAGTTTCCTCGTCCTTCTGATTACTCTCTTAAACACTACTATGTACTACGTCGGGGAAAGGTATCTACATAATACCCAAGTCTCCTTCGTCCCTGTTTTCGAACTACTTTTACTTTTCACTTTCTGGTATTTCTTCTTAGCGTTAGGAATAGTATATCCAAGATACCATACCTAGTCTTTGAAACTCAGATGCCTGGCAACGTCGTCAGGTATAACCTATTCAATATGGACCCTCTTTTCATCGCCTTTATGGCTTTGATCTTCTTCATCTCGATACAAGGAATAGTGGTTATTATCGAGAATGCAGCATCGTCAGCACTAAGTGAGCAGTGGGGATGTCTCACCGAGTTCT
This sequence comes from Stygiomarasmius scandens, assembly GCA_037954225.1. NCBI lineage: Eukaryota > Fungi > Basidiomycota > Agaricomycetes > Agaricales > Campanellaceae > Stygiomarasmius > Stygiomarasmius scandens. The sequence continues at coordinate 69,156 of JBANRG010000105.1, read as the reverse complement.
TATCCTGTTAGAGATAGCAGTAAAAGATGTAAGTGTGTTAAGTGATATTGAGATAGGGAGTACGCTACTACATGTCAGTATTTATACTGTTGGAGGTGCTGCGCACTTCCATATAGGTAAATACAAGGTATCGTACGATAACTAATAATAGTGAGTGGAGAACGTTCTAGAGGAGTCTATGACGTTCTCCATGATATCATCCGCAGTAAGCTATTAATGCTATTGGTTCGGTACATAACCGAGAATATGAGTAATATACGTTGTATTTTACTCAGCATTGATATATTCCGATATCCATCGGGAATCGGGATATGCTTACTACTACTGTAAACGTGAGACATATCTAATCATATCTAATCTAATCATATCTTATCTAGATTAGATAAGATAACTCGTAAATACTCGTGATGTGTAACTAAGCGCTATAACTCACTAGCGTGGAGAGCGTTAGTTCAACACTCCCCCTCGCTTGACAAAGCGAAGTGAGTTTAGTAAAATGTAATACCGTACATATTTCTAAAAGCTAAGAATTTAATGTGTCCTAAGTTTTTAGTAAGTAAATCGGCCTGATTTTCTCCACCTGGAACGAATTCAAGTCTAATGAATCTGCTGTGGGTAAGTTCTCTAATGTGGTGAAATTTGGTTTCGATGTGCTTTGATCTAGACTCAATAACCGAATTTTGAGCTATGAATATTGCTCCTTGGTTATCACCACACAGAGTAACTTGCTTGATATGAATACCAATTTCTCCAAGTAAATTCTTGTGCCATTGCGCTTGTTTGGCAGCTTCTGACATTGCCACATATTCTGCTTCTGTAGAGGATGTAGCAACAGATTTCTGTTGCTTCGAAGACCACTGGAAAGGAGCGTTTGCGAGTTCAAACACAAATCCATAGTGTGATCGTCTTCCATCTCTATCAGTAGCCCAGTCACTGTCGCAAAAGCCTATAATTCCAGCTCCTGAAGCACCATTGTACTCAATTTTATATTTTCGAGTAGCATTTAAATATCGAAAAATCGACATTGCTTTGTTTAAGTGCTCTTGAGAAGGATTGGCTGAGTGTTGGGATAGTTTAATGACTGCAAAAGCAATATCAGGTCGTGTACCTAGCATTAGCCAGAGTAACGATCCTATTACTTGTTGAAATTTTGATCTAAGCTCTTTAGAGGCTATTCCCTCATTTTTGGTTGGTAACCAACCTTGAGGTAATGGTGTTTTGGAAGGTTTAGAATTTTCCATTCCAAATTTCCTGAGGATTTTATCTAGGTAAGAGACTTGGTTGATGGAAATTGTTTTCTTCCTTCGATCTCTTCGAATACGAAGTCCCAGAAAATCTTCAGGTACACCTAGATCTGTAGTATCATATTTCGACATAAATTCTTGTCGTTTCTTTTGTAACAACTGCTTGTTGTTACTGAACCACAATGCATCGTCAACATAAATGATTGCTATAATCATTCCTTTGTCTGTTGACAAATAATATACACCGCCATCTGAGTTTAATAACTTGAAGCCGAGTTGTTCCATAAATTCAGAACATTCGTTCCACCATTCTCGACTCGCTTGTTTCAAACCATAGATAGCTTTGTGTAACCTCCATACCTTGCCGCTGTCCTTTTTAGCTAGAAACTTCTTTGGAGGATCCATATAAATTTCTTCTTTTAGCTTGCCATACAAAAAGGCACTTTTAACATCTAATGCCATTATTTCCCAATCGTGTAGGGCTGCAAGCGCTAAAAGAAGTCTAACGGTTTCAAACCGTACGACTGGACTAAAGATATTATTATAGTCCAGACCTTCAATTTGTGAAAATCCTTTAGCTACTATACGAGCTCTAAAGGTTCCATTTGGTTTCACGTTGTAAACCCAGCGATGTCTAATCGCCTTTCTGCCAGGAGGCAAATCAACTATGTCATAGACGTTGTGCTTTAAAAGTTGATTATGTTCGTAGTCCATTGCTTTATCCCATTCTATTATGGCTTTGACAGGAGCTTTAGAATATCCGGATTCTGAAGTCCAATTATGAACATACAGATTGTCTTTCCAGAATTCATGTTTGTCGTAATAGTCGTCTCTGTCAATGTCAAAAATTAGGGCCCTTTGTTCGGAATTTTGGACGTTGAGAAAAGCATGAGCGCGAGCTAAGAGAACTCTTTGTAGACCAACTCCCCCTTCTTGGGTATATCGAGTAATATCGATAGTATCAAGAACGTCGTCTAAGTATTGGCCAGAGGCTAATACCATAGTTTCGTTTTCTTGTTGAGTTTGTAAGGACTCAGGTTTAGAGGGATGTTGAGGAGCACGAAATCGTTGTTGCCGTGTAAAGAACTGTGGTTGATTTTTAACAGGGAAATCACCATGATCATTCCTTGCTCTAGGAATTTCATTATAGTGTTCACGACGCATATAATGTGTTTTGTGTCGTGCTTCAGGTGAAGGTTCTCGTGTTAAATCACGTTCTCTTGTAGGTTTTTCCTTTCCTTTCTTGGAAGGTTTTTCCCTGGTTAAGTACCTTTCCGGATCAGGTAATCGATCCGACGCTCTCCAGTTGATATCCTTGGTTTTCCAAGTAGGTTTCTGGGTGCGTTTAGGTAGATTTCGGTGACTCTCTGTCCAAGTTTCCTTCCATGTGTTTTGATCAATTGTAATTCGTGGGTTAAACATCCATTCTGGAGGTTTATTAGGATCAAATTCAAATTGATCTTCCTCGTCATCCGAGTTAGGAAGGGGAACTTTAGCAGGGTCCTGTGCGCTCTTCGTACTTCGTTCAGTAGAAAGTGAAGATGATGAAGAACTATGACGTGGAGTTTTACTTCTTCCAGAAGGACCAGCTTGCGGTGTTTTTGTTCTAGATCTCCCTCTTGGTTTTGGTGGGTAATCCGGGTCAGGAGAATAATGACGCGGAGTAGGAGGTCTAGTACCATCATCAGAGGAATCAGATGAATCAGATGATTCATCATTATTTCCGCTGGGATTATCTGGTGTGTGATTGTCGTCTTGACTATCACTTTTATCATATTTGTGAGATCGAGTCCGTCTAGCAACAGGCTCATCATCACTATCATCATGTTCTGACGGGGATTCGTCAGATTCATCATCTTCTTGAGTTAATGAAGGTTTTAGGACAGGTAGAGGATTTTCCTGTACATCTTGAAGTTTTAATCTTGGGAACCATTGTTCTAAGAACATTGCTTGGTCGGATTCAAAGATAACATTATCTTTTGTCATAAAAAGCCAAGCCTTCATGTTTTTGGCATAACCAACGAATGTCATTACTTGAGAATGTGCTGCTAACTTGTTTTTGCGCTTTTCTTTTGGTATAAAGACATAAGCGCCACAGCCCCATACTCGAAGATAAGAAAGATCTGGTTTCTTATTTTCAAACATTTCGATTGGTGTTTTCCATAATGCACGTTCTAATGGTGTCCGAGCCATTACGTGAATTCCTGCTAAGAATGAAAATTCCCACCAAGGATCAGGGCAACCAGCATGTAATCGCATGGTTTGACTCTTTTCGGCAGTAGATCTAATTGATCGTTCTGCTCTACCATTTTGTTGGTGTATATATGGTGCGGAAGCTTGTCGTTGAATTCCACAGGATTTCAAAAATTCTTGAAATTCCTTTGAATTTAGTTCTCCCCCTAAATCAAAACGAACGGCTTTAATTTCTAAGCCGGTTTGTTTTTCTGCCCAAAGTTTAAATTCTTTGAACATTTGGAGGGCTTGACTCTTTTTGGCCATTAAATAACCAAAAGGTCGTGAACTAAAGTCATCCATTAAGACAAGAGCAAATTCATGTTTATGGTAAGATTGTACTGGAAATTCTTTCAAATCGCCATGTACTAGTTCCAATGGTTTTGTTGCTCTCTTTAATGAGTCTTTATGTGGTTTTTGTGCCATTTTTCCAAAAGCACATCCTCGACAAGGCTTAATAATCCTAGGAATAGAGAATTTCTTTATTCCCTTAACGTTACCAGTTAAGTTAGATATAACTTTAGGTGACGCATGACCAAGACGTTCGTGCCAAAGATTATAATCTTCTTTAAAAGTCAGACTTAAAGCGTGGTTCTTTGGTACTACTGTTGCGTGACAGTAATACAAAGGGTCAAGTCGTTTGTGTCCGACATCCATGGACAAAATCAACTTGTTGTCTGATCTTTTGATCAATTGGGCTTTTCCTGTCTTCGTAGTGAAGTAATAGCCTTGATTATCAAAGACTATACAGGAAAGTAGACGGTGACTGCAATTTGGAGCATAAAATACTGGATGCAGTCTTAAGGTATGTGTGACACCTTTTTCGTTTTTATGTTGTATGAATACAACTCCAACTCCTTCCATATAAGAAGGTGTTTGATCGTTAGCTGTTGTTAATGAAACTGGGTTGGTAAATTTCATGTAAGATGTAAAATCAGATAGATGACCAGTAAAGTGTGAAGTAGCACCTGTGTCAAATACCCATTTTACATTCTTATTTCTTGTTAAAAATAATGACTTAGGTTTCTCGCAGTGTTGACGATCAACGTCTAATAAATTAACACTACTAAAAGTTACATGATTGGCCACTAGGGCCATAGGCAATAAAGGTAGTTTAGGTGGTGCAGATATAGACATCGCACTCTTCCTTAATAAATATTGTTTACATACATTTGTGTCTACTGGTGCTACTGTATTTAGAGCACTCTGTGAGACACTTACTGGTGCTGCTTCATAAAGCGCACTCTGTAATTTCCTGTATGATAAATAAATCTGTGATGCCTTTGAGTAACTTTTATTTTCAGAGAAACGAGTTGTGACGTACCAGTCATAATCATCACCGTCCGACCACACACCGTCATGCTCGTTGTCGTACTCATGCCAGGTGTGTCCACTATTATTCGGGACATCATTCTGGAATTTGACATCGACAACTATAGGTTTATAACCTTCGGCTTGAACAAAATTGTTCGGGCTTATTTCTACCCATGCCGTTTGGTTAGAGACCTGGAGCATTTCTGCAGGCGTGCGTTCTCTTGGTGATGGTCCGGCCACAACTCCGCCGTTTCCAACATTATCCTTTTTCCAGACTTCTTTTATCTGGCGGATAACCTCTTCTTTAGCTGGTTCGCAACTTGCTTTCATTTTAGCAGTTGCTTCTTCCAGGCTCTCCGTGACGGCCACTTTTAAAGCGTCCTTGTTTCGTTCTGGAGAATAAAGAAGGTTAGAAAAAGTTTGGTCTAAGTTATAACAAGAAATGGAGCCATGAAGATTACAAGATCCAAGGAGTCTCTTAGATTTATAAAGATGCTCCATGGACGTACCATAAATAGTTTCCAGCTTACGTTTTTCTCCTTTCTTGGCTGGTGACAAGTAAGGTTCGCGAGGACCAGGTAACTCCAGGGAAAAAGTTTCTACCTTTTTCGGCAACAGCGGTTGTAACTCCTCGTCGGTAGAAGAGTAAGGAGTTCTGAATTCAACCGGAGCGGGTTTCTTGGGATCAAGTACTGGCAAATCTGCCAATACTAATCTAGCACAATCAAAGAAATAGTCTCTGTCGTGCAAGACCCAATAGTAGAAGTTGTTTGACCATTCTTCTCTATTGAATCTATCCAAGTCTTCTTCCGCGTCTGTTGGCCTAAAAAGTAATCTCACCAGACCTTCTGTCATATCTTGGAAAGAAAGTCTGTTTAACAAGGCCTTGATGGTCTTGTTGCAATCCCAAAGTGTACCTTCCAACTCTTGCTCGACTTCTTTAGTTAGATCATTTTCATAATCTAACGTGTGGAGTTTTTCAACTACGTCTTCCATAATGAAGCGTACTCGATGCATTAAGACTTCGAGGAATTCCTCGAAAAGTCTAGCCTCCTTGTAGGCTCCCTGGTAGTTGATGTCCTTCCAGAACTTTGTATTGTAATGGAAGTCTTCTTGTTCAACTCGTTCACACTCATTCAGAGTGTAGAACGCTACCAGGAACCTTTCGAAGTCGTCGATGTTCTTTAGAGCTTTAGAGTTGATGTACATATTGGTTCTGTTGAAGTGAGATAACCACTCTTGGCGGTCTTTCTTTTCCCAGTCCGACATTCCGTTGAATGGTCTCTCGTCTATGACCCAAATGTTCCAGGGGATGACGCTATATAAATTAGTGTCGTCATCCACAGCGAGCTTTTCCCCAGGTTGAGGCTCGTGATACAATTCGTGTATCGCGAAGTTTTTCTTTTCCTCGGGGAGGATACTGCAGATACTACAACTGTTATAGACTTTAGTGTAGTATCCTGCATAATCCGTGTTCTCGTACTTCGTTCTGTTATATTTGAAGTCGAGATGCTTGTATTCCTGGACACCTTTGTATGAGAGCCCTTTTAGATTTCTAGGCTCGTCATTCAAAAGTTCTGGGTCAATGTCCCTCAACTTCCATTTTGGAATGTAACGGCCATTGTAGTCAATTTTGCCGTCATCATTGGCATGTACCCATGCCACGTCGTCGTTGTAGCGACCACGTCCTTCAGGAGTATCCGGATAGACATCTACAAGAGACCATTCTCGAGAGTTAGGAGGCGCTAATTGCTCCTTCTCTTCGGAATGTTGGGAGTGAGAGTCTGAGTCTTCCCATGCTTGGTCCCATTGTCTGGGATCAACGTTATGCATTTCCCAAGCATTTATTCAGGCTTGATACTCTTCTCTCTCCCTTTGTGCCAACTCCTCTGGTGTAAGTTCTGTTTGGATGACTTGAAAATCGTCATCCATGTCATAGTCAGATGAACCATTTTCAGATCCATCTTCCTGTTTAAGCGAAGATATATCTATGATCGCCATTTCAGAACCTTCTACAGAGTCTTCTTTAGACTCTGAAGAATATTCAGATTCAGATGAATCTGAATCAGAGGATTTGTCATCGTCCTTCGCTTCTTCTTCTTCCTTGTCACTAGCGTATTCAAGAGGTTTGTTGAAGTAGCCTAGATTTTCAGCAAAAGCTAGTCTTAGCATTTGTGCTGATAAAGTAGTTACCATGGCGCAATTACCTCTTGATTGTTCTTCGTTCCTTCTATGAAGTTCAATGCTTACCTCAGTGGCAGCAATGTTCCTACGTAACAATATTCTGTTAGTTACTATTTGAGTACGTATTTTTTCAACGTACTCATCCGTCATTATGAATTCTCGTTCCTGTGTTGGAACTGTATTCATATGAATATCTGTGAAAATTGGTTCAAGACGTTGGTTAATTAATCCGTAAGGTATCATACCTTCTTCCATTTCTTTATTGAATTGGTCCCAGTGCATATCCCAATACATTTTGTATGATCCATATTCCGTTTGTGGCAACCATCGAGCAGTATGTGGTCCAGTTGGGACCAGGACAGTGCGAGTACGGATTTTATATTGACGAAGTTCAAGATCATAATTGGGATGTACAGAAGGAGTATAAGAAAAGAAAGATTCACGGATTCCAGATTCAACGTTTCGAAATCGATTTTCCCATTCATTTGCAGACAAAAGTGAAGATTCCGTGGGTGTAGTGAAAGATCCACGGATATTTTCAAGTGCATTTTGTCGACGCAATTGACGGTGTACAGGAATGTGTTGAATTTCATAGTTTGCAGGAAGACGAACAGGAGCGTCCAAAGAATGAAGGGGAGGACGTGAGAAAGCATTAGAGAGGACTAATTGATTATTCTCACCTTCGTCACTCGAACTTTGAGAGTCTTCGTCAGTTTCCTGTGAAGAATCATAAGGTTCTGAAGGGACGACAGATGGTGAAGAATTATCATTAATTACCTGACGAAAATTAGGTTGAACCATAAAAGCCATTCCATTGAATTGGCTTTCAAGGTCCTCGGCTTGACCAGCAGCTTCCAAAGCCTTTTGCTTGGCTGCTTTCTTTTTTCCTTGACCTCGTCGTTGTTGACGAGGTCCCTTTCCGCCTCGACCACGTCCAGAGCCACCACGACCTCTTCCTGAAACACCTCCTCGTCCTCGTGGAGCGAAGCTATTAGATTTATGTCGTGAAGACTAAAATACTAACATTTTATTCCGATTACTAATATTCATTTTCTCCTTTATTTTCAGACATTTACATTTGTATGTTCCTGTTTACCATCACCTTTAACTCTACTTCCAAACCTTAAACCTTAACCACGCAGTGCGCGCAGCCTTATCGCTGCCTCGCACCTTTACACCCTGTTTACACCTTTATTTCATTTCCCTTCGATCATACTTATCCATAGCCTTTCCATAGCCTTACCACAATCTTTCCCGAACATGCGTTAATAGTGCTGTAGACCCTTAACCCTAGTTCCATATCGCCGATCTCGATAGTACTGTATTTAAACTCTTCATCCTGTAACCTAGTCCTCATCTTGACCTCTTGGTCTATTCGGACTAGGTATGCCTTGTATCTTCTGTATCATTCTAATCTAACTTGGTCTATTCGGACTAGCTTGTGTTAAGGTCTCTCGCTCTCGTCACGCTCTCGCTTGCCCTCTCGTTGTCGCCTCTTCGCGACATTAGGTCAAGATCCTTTACTGCGCCTGTCTATCAAGAGACCTGTGCAGACACGTCGTACTCGTTGGTATCCCAATCCCTTCTTTCCCACCTCCCCAAGGGCCCACAAGCCCATCGACTCTAGCCTGTGTGAGGAGCCTCACAGGTGGGCAGGTACGAACAGTTCAAGGAGCTGTTGCGTAAGGTCATCCCCCGTCTACACGAGCTTCGAAACGTAATTCCAGACTCCCTATAAAGGAGTAAGGTGGTTGACCGACCTCGTAATTGTAACCGACACCCAAAACTACCATGTCCGACGACTGTGTAAACCTACCACACGGATTAGACCTCTACACGACCCACCATCTTCACGTCGGAAACGACGGAAAATTCTGGAACTGTGCCGAACAGGTGTGCCCGAACGCAGCCCTAGTATCCATCGCCGCCGAAACTACTCTCGAGAAAGACGGAATCCAACACCGAATCATCCCGATCCCGAAGAAACCTAGAGACGACTCCCCGCCCCCGCCCAGAGACCAGAACATGGACGATCTATCGAAAGATGACCTCATCAAATTCCTGATGAAACAACAGCTCATGCTCCAGAATGAAGTCACCCGCCTCGCCCATTCCATCGGAAAAGCCGATATCACAGATAAAAAGGACAAAAAGAACGCAAACGCTAAACCTACACCGTTCACAGGGAAAAGTAGCGACGTCCGCACCTTCCTTGCATTCTTCCAGAATTGGGCTAGCAAACAGGAAGGCATCCGAACCTCGTATGACTGGATCGCCTCTGCCCTTTCCTACATGACCGAAGACGCAGCAGACTGGGCCGCACGATACGCTGACCAGATCTTTCGATCCTTCAGTGACCCCACCGTCAAGTTCCCTTTCAATGGAAAGTGGGACGACTTTGTCAAAGAATTCAAAACGAGATTTGGGTCGCTAGATGAGGAATCGGAAGCCAGGAAGCAGATAAAAGGGATGAAACAGGGAAAATGGACAGTCGCCCAGTTTGCCCAAAAGTTCCAAGACATCGGGTCCCGAACCGGATTCTCCGACGCGGATCTCATGGAACGATTCTGCAGCGGGCTCAACCCTAGTGTCAGGCTCCACATGGTGAGCATCAATATCGCCCAGGGAAAGCCTAAGTCCCTGTCCCAAGCTGTATCCCGAGCTCTCGAAATCGAACTCGCCTTGCATGACCCCACTTACAACTCCACCAGTAACCACCGATCTGACCCGAATGCCATGGACGTAGATGCCACGAGAGTAGGAGGAGGAAGAGGAGGAGGAGGAAATTGGAATGGAAAAAGTCGAGATGACTTCCTAAGAGAAATGAGGGGAAGGTGTTTCGGATGCGGAAGCCAGAGCCATGTTCGAGGAAACTGCAACATGAAGAACGAGAAGTGCCGTCACTGCGCCCAAACCGGCCACGTCGAAAGAGTCTGCCAGGACAAGTACATGGGCTTGGAGAAGAACCGAGGAGCTGGAAAGACAGGAGGAGGAGGGGCTCGTGTATCCGCTAACACAGAAACTCCATTTTCTCTGTTCGATAACAACACCCCAACTACAAGACCTTCCCAATTGCCGACCCGCGTCAACGACTCCACCAATGAGATCCAAGCCTTGAAAGAGGCTATGGCTCAACAGACCGCCATCTTAGCTGCTTTCATGAAAGAACGTAAGGATTTTTAAAATCGGTACCGGACTCTGCTGCGACCCGAGTACCCAATACATTTCAGAACTTTCGCTTTTCCTCTAACTACGATTCGATACACGCATGTACTTTAAATATGACTTCGGAAATAAAGCCGGGAGCTTCGCATTATCGAGTCAATGTGTGTCTTCAAGAGAAAGGATTACAACTGGATGTAGCAGCAATGGTGGATAGCGGAGCAACTGCGTTGTTCTTAGATGAAAAATTCGTCCGAAAACACAAGATCCCTACCTTCCTAATGAAAAAAGCCTTACCAATTTACAACATAGATGGAACGGAAAATCGAGCGGGAAAAATAGAGAGATGTGCGAACCTAAGGTTAACAGTAGATCAGATGAGCGGATGGATGGATTTTTTAGTCACGGATCTAGGAGGAGAAGATGTGATTTTAGGATTGCCATGGCTAAGAGAAGCGAACCCGAGCATAGACTGGGAAAAAGGCCTACTACAAGTTCGAGGGAGAAGTGACCGCATTTACGACGACGACGACTTCTGGGCAACAGAAGAAGATGTAAAAGCCGGAGCAACGAAAGAAGAAGAAGAAGGACCTCTGCTGACCCCGGTAAAAATTAAAGCGAACCGAAAGCAACGCAGAGAATGGAGGAGAGAGGGAGTAATTGAGGAGTTAGAAGATGAGGTATGGTGTGCAGCAGGAGTGACTTACTCCCAGCAAATCGCAGAAGAAGCCGCAAAAGGGAAGGAAAAGAAGACGTTGGAAGAGATGATACCGGAAGCCTACCGAGAATTTCATAAAGTCTTCTCCGAAGAAGAATCCGAAAGACTTCCGGCCCACCAGCCTTGGGATCATGCGATCGAGTTGACGCCGGGAGCCCCCGCCTCCATTCGAACTAAGGTATACCCCATGTCGGTGAATGAACAACAAGAGCTTGAAAGATTCTTGGAAGACAACCTGAAGAAGGGGTACATTCAGACTTCTAAATCCCCCGTCGCCTCCCCTGTATTCTTCATCAAAAAGAAAGATGGAAAACTCCGATTCGTCCAGGATTATCGGAAACTTAATGAGTTCACCATTCGAAACCGATACCCCCTACCCCTGGTCCAAGACATCATCAATCGACTTCAAGAGGCCAAGTACTTCACCAAGTTTGATGTCCGATGGGGATACAACAACATACGAATCCGAGAGGGAGATGAATGGAAGGCAGCCTTTGCGACCAACCGAGGACTATTTGAGCCAAAAGTAATGTTCTTTGGGTTGACCAACTCGCCCGCCACCTTTCAAACCCTTATGAATTCTATCTTCGGAGATCTAATTGCGGCAGGGAAAGTGGCGGTATACTTGGATGATATCCTCATCTTCACGAGTACCAGGGAAGAGCACAAGGAGATCACGAGAGAAGTGCTCCGGAGGCTGGCGGAATATGATCTATACCTGAGACCAGAGAAATGTGAATTCGAGAAGGAAGAAATAGAATATTTGGGACTGGTGATCAGATACGGAGAAGTGCGAATGGACCCAGCCAAGGTGGAAGCCGTCAGAAAGTGGCCGGTGCCCAAGAGTATCCGAGAAGTGCGGGGTTTTATCGGATTCGCTAACTTTTACCGAAGGTTCATACAAGGTTTCTCGGATGTAGCCAGACCCCTGCATGACCTCACAAAAAAGGAAGTGACATTCCAATGGGGACTTAAACAACAACAGGCTTTCGAAGAACTCAGAGACAGGTTCATTTCGGCTCCAATACTTACACTATGGGACCCGGACAGGCCAACTCGCATCGATGTAGATGCCTCTGGTTTTGCCACGGGAGGAGTCATTATGCAGAAACTCGAGGATGAGCTATGGCATCCAATCGCGTTCCGGTCAGCCTCTATGGATGAGCACCAGCGGAACTACGAAATCCACGATCGTGAAATGCTGGCCATCATCGAAGCCCTTAAAGAATGGAGACACTACCTGGAAGGACTTCCCGAACCTTTCGAAATCATCACGGACCACGATAACCTGAGGTATTGGAAGACGGCCCAGGATCTAAGTAGGAGGCAAGCACGCTGGGCTCTCAAACTAGCCGACTTCAATTTCATCCTGATCCATAGACCAGGTAAGACAAATGTGTTAGCCGACGCACTCTCTCGTTCTCCCCTCCACCGAGTTTCGGATGAGGAAGACAACATCAAAAGAACCGTTCTGAAACCAGGACATTTCGCAACACTGGCAGCATCCCACTTCAGCAATCCCTTAGAAACGAAAATACGTAAAGCCTCGGCCAGGGAAGCAGAAGTGCTGGAAGGACTGAAAGAGCTGAAAAAGGGAGGGTTGAAGAGACTAGCGGACGGGATAGCTGAGTGGGAAGAAGACGGAGGACTGGTGTATCACAGAGGGAGGGTATACGTACCACCAGACGAGGAATTGAGGAAAGAAGTAGTAAGACAATGTCATGACGCGCCCACTGCCGGACACGGAGGGAAACATGCGACCTTCGATCTAGTGAGCACCCATTACTGGTGGCCCGCAATGAGGGCCTTTGTGGAGAAATTCGTAGAAGGATGCGATGTGTGTATGAGGAAGAAACTGCAAAGACACCCCCGAGCAGTGATGGAACCGCTGGAAGTACCTGAAGGACCTTGGGAGTTCGTAGGAGTGGACTTAATCACTCAACTCCCTAAATCTCAAGGCTACGACGCCATAATGGTCTGTACCGACCACTTTGGCAAACAATTACACACTATTCCTTGCCATTCCAACCTCACTGCTGAAGGAGCGGCTGACCTGTACTACAAAGAAATCTTTCGACTCCATGGACTACCACTTCGAATGATTTCCGATCGAGGCCCCCAATTTGCAGCAGCAGTGATGAGGTTGCTGCTCAGAAGATTAGGCATTCAATCGACCCTGACTTCGGGATACCGACCCCAGTCAAATGGACAGACGGAGAGGGCAAACCAAGAAGTGGAAAAGTACTTGAGAATATTCGTAAACCGAAGGCAAGACGATTGGGTCGAACATTTACCTATGGCAGAGTTCGTAATCAACTCCCGAACCCACTCAGCTCATGGCCTAGCGCCCTTTGAAGTCACCTACGGATATCTACCACATTTCAACATCCCAGTAGGAAGGCGAACCGGGAATGCCAGCGTAGAACAACGGATTGAAGTACTAAGAGAAGCGAGGAGAGATGCAGGGGCAGCATTACACTTAGCAAAAAGGAAGATGAAGGAGGGTTTCGAACGAGGAAAAAAGAAGGCACATCAGTTTAAAGTCGGAGATCATGTTTGGCTTAGTGCCGAAGACATCAATCTCCAGCTCTCGAGTGAGAAGCTAGGAGATCGACAACTAGGACCATACGAAATCATTGAAAAGGTCGGCAACTTAAACTACAAACTGGATCTTCCGAGGTCTCTGGAACGAATACACCCGGTCTTTCATGTCGACAAACTCTACCCGTTCAAAGGCAACGTCGTTAATGGGAAATTAGAAGTCGAACCAGAACCAGTCTACTTAGAAGAAGAAGATGAACCCGAGTACGAAGTGGAGAAATTGTTAGATAGCCGGATAAGATGGAGGAGGATCGAATATCTGGTGAAGTGGAAGGGATATGACGAGGGACATAATTCATGGGAACCGGTAACAAATTTGACAAATGCTAAACGATCAATAACTGCATTCCATAAAAAACACCCGGACGCACCTAGAACATAGTCATCGAGGACGATGGATTCTAAGGAGGGGGGTAATGTCGTGAAGACTAAAATACTAACATTTTATTCCGATTACTAATATTCATTTTCTCCTTTATTTTCAGACATTTACATTTGTATGTTCCTGTTTACCATCACCTTTAACTCTACTTCCAAACCTTAAACCTTAACCACGCAGTGCGCGCAGCCTTATCGCTGCCTCGCACCTTTACACCCTGTTTACACCTTTATTTCATTTCCCTTCGATCATACTTATCCATAGCCTTTCCATAGCCTTACCACAATCTTTCCCGAACATGCGTTAATAGTGCTGTAGACCCTTAACCCTAGTTCCATATCGCCGATCTCGATAGTACTGTATTTAAACTCTTCATCCTGTAACCTAGTCCTCATCTTGACCTCTTGGTCTATTCGGACTAGGTATGCCTTGTATCTTCTGTATCGTTCTAATCTAACTTGGTCTATTCGGACTAGCTTGTGTTAAGGTCTCTCGCTCTCGTCACGCTCTCGCTTGCCCTCTCGTTGTCGCCTCTTCGCGACAATTTATAGCTTCGCATGCTGTTACCAGCACTGCTTCTCGATCTCTTTTGTCCTGAATTGGACGAATTCTGGTGCTGCCAATTAGGCGCACTCTGTTGAGAAGAGAAGTAGGGTTTTTTACCCTGGTACTGGTTTCCACGTTGCCCAGAAATAGCAACATTTGCTTTCTGGGGGGTAGGTTGGTGTTGAGAACGATAAAAGTCAATAATTTTGTTTTTAGTGTCCTCCATTTTGAGCTCAGCTTGATTATCTTTTGAACTCAAAATTTGTTGTTTCATAAGACCCCAAGGGCCTTCGTCAGGAAGATTATTGATCAGGTGGAAAACTTGACCATATTCGGGTGTTTTCCAGCCTTTGGCTTCTTGGCGTGCTAAGACTTCCTCAAACCGAGCAAATTGGTTTTGAGGGTCTTTGTCGATATTTAAGTGAAAATGATTAACAAAAAGAAAGTCACCGTATTGCACAACGACACGTTCTGTGCCATATTGTGTTTTAATACGGTTCCAAAGCAATAAAGCAGTCCTATCTCCTTTTTGTCTGGCGTTACCAGTCAATTCAGAGTCACTAAAAGTGGTTAGGACTTTCTTTGCAGAAGAAGGAAGTTTGTGTTCAATAAAACCGATAGCCGTGTTATCATTATCGTCCCACTCGTTCTGTTTCTTGACTTCTTCAAGACCTGAACGACGATATAAAAGGAAAATAGAAAGTTCCCAGGGACGAATAATAAAACGTGGATCATTGGGATCAACTTTATCGTTAATAAAAAATAAGTTCTTATAAGAACTTGAAAGACTAACCAGTTCCAGTAGGACGATTGTTAGTACCTAGACACCATCTCCAAACACCTTTAGCGCGGAGAAGGGTTTCCATTGCCGATGCCCAGTCCAAATAATTATTTGCACTAAGCATTGGCACCTTAGACGATAAAGATTCCGTAGTCGACATTATAAACCTGTGAATAAACCCAGTATTAGTACGACTACTTGCAAAACCCATTAAGTTATGGGTGATCCAACATGGCTAGTAACGTGTCACATATATGCTCCATTGACTTCTCAATATGGTGGGTGCCAAGTAAATGATTTCCATCCTTTATTCCATCTCCCATATGGTCAAACGTTCCATACTGGGCCAAGTAGCTAGATATAGAGGGCCCAATGCCTGCTGAAGGCTAAGCTCTCTATATTTAACTTGATGTATAGTAGAGTGTCGAGAAATAAAAAGGAAAGACATTTGCATTAACCAACTTATGCACTTAATTTAGAAAGTATTTCAAAAGAGAGGGTACTCTCGACCATGGGAGTTAAATCACAAAAGCTCATAGTAGAGATGGCATATGATAATCAGCCAGGCAGGCACCTTGGCGTCCGAAAGGAGCCTAAGTCGAAGTCCTGTCATATCTCTCATAGAAATGTAATCATCGCTTTTGTGATCTTAGTTTAATATAAAACTTTTTATGGAGTTAAAAATTCGACGGCACTATCACAGGCGAGATCGTCATCAGCGCAGCCTCTGGTCTCGTTTAATTAACTATCCTGTCTATATATAGCAGGACCTGTGACTGGATTGGAGCTTCTTCTAGGCCACTATGCGGCGATTAGCCAAGATGGTCTCAAGAAAGAAGGTTAATCCCGTGCCGGGTAGTGACGCCTCGACTACCATGGGCAATTCACTTGTCATGCCAATCCAAGGCTGGCCCTACCTAAGTAGGTGACTCGTGATTATATCGTAAAAATTCTTTCTAATTTCCCTAGTAAAAATGTGTGCACCCAACAATGCCTCGACTGCTGAGCAGTCTCAAGCGGCTCGAGTTATGCCATGCAAATTTCCTATCCGGGGATCAGTTGCCCAAATCCGGAATCAGAGGGATCACATGTCGCATGGACGACAAGCGTGCTCTACCTCCAGGCGTGCCAATTAAGGCAACTCAACTGCACTTTGCCTCCAAAGAGGGACCGTGCAAGCCCAGTGTAATCTACGAACACACTTTTTATATTTAGGGATATATAATAGAATTTCTACTTAGAAGTAAGTCATAAATCTTCCAATCGCAGTCCACATACGGTGCCATGTTTATAAGCATGGACTTATTTAGGAGAGGTGGTCTTAAATACGATTGTTAAGAAGACAATTGACTAGTTCTCCCTTTAGGAAAACACTCCAGGGTTTATTATTGGTGACCGAAGTCGCCTCCCCTAGATACTTCTAGTTACTCCAAGTTTTATAACTAATACCCATGTACCCTAGTCTTCCTACTTTACGTAGAAATGACTTAAAGTGCATAAGGGGAATACTATCTAACTACTTGTGTGCTTGGGAAGCGCCATTCTTGACCGTAATACTTGTAACAGGGGCGAGGGTGTCTCCGTTTATAAGCGGAGCCCTGCGCCTCCCTAAAGGAACCGACACTAAAGTCGAGAACCCCAAGCGTACGTGACCAAAAGAGGTCAAATCAAGAAGCCCGGAATGCAGCCCAGAGTGCGTGTACTTCACTCCAGACCGCACAACCCCGATATATTTTGGGGCTGCGTTTGAATGGGAAAGACGGAATAGATATATAGGCAACAAGACATCAAACCATTTACCAGGTTGGCCCACCATATACCGAACAGAGAAATCATGAAATCCATAATACCGTCGCCCAATCAACCAACTGCTGACTCGGTTGAGACCGCAATCGGCTGAGGGTCCAACAGATCCTCGTCGAACCAGGTGGCATCTGCACTAGGGGCTGTTTGCACTTTTAGCAGGGACTAGTTCCCCCTAGCAGCCCTCCTAAGTCCAACAGAGGCAGCGACCACGAAACTCACCTGCAGCCTAGTAGCCAAGTCTCCTTACAACCAGCCTTCCACTTACTCCATCGTTACTCTGTTTGCTGCTCCAGCCGACATCGTTCCAAGAGCTCCACACCTGCCAGGGGTATAGGGATGCGGGATTGGTTACCCTTCTGCAGAGCCCGTGCTGGTACAGGGAGAGATTGCGAGAACGAATTGAGGAGAGGAGTGACAGAGATAGATAGGAAGGGAAGCGGGAAAGGAGCTTGCGGCGTTTAGCAAGCAGGTGTTGCCGTGCGGGGCCCATAACCTATCGAGAATGCAGCATCGTCAGCACTAAGTGAGCAGTGGGGATGTCTCACCGAGTTCTTATCCTGTTAGAGATAGCAGTAAAAGATGTAAGTGTGTTAAGTGATATTGAGATAGGGAGTACGCTACTACATGTCAGTATTTATACTGTTGGAGGTGCTGCGCACTTCCATATAGGTAAATACAAGGTATCGTACGATAACTAATAATAGTGAGTGGAGAACGTTCTAGAGGAGTCTATGACGTTCTCCATGATATCATCCGCAGTAAGCTATTAATGCTATTGGTTCGGTACATAACCGAGAATATGAGTAATATACGTTGTATTTTACTCAGCATTGATATATTCCGATATCCATCGGGAATCGGGATATGCTTACTACTACTGTAAACGTGAGACATATCTAATCATATCTAATCATATCTAATCTAATCATATCTTATCTAGATTAGATAAGATAACTCGTAAATACTCGTGATGTGTAACTAAGCGCTATAACTCACTAGTGTGGAGAGCGTTAGTTCAACAGTTATATACCAATACTTTGGCGGAATGGCAACGACTGCGCTCGTTGACACTCTTTTGATCCTCAGCATGGGCGTCGCAATCTTTTGGCAAGGAGGACGACGCTTTGGAACCCCAATTGGCACAACGCGGGCCATAGAACCTCCTACTCTAACTCCGACTCGGACTCCCACCGTAGAAAGACAGCAGGAGATTCTTGAAGAAAGGATCGACGCTTACATCCGGTCACGTTGATGAGTCGTTATTTTAGTGGAAAGAACCCCACCAAAACAAACAAAACACTCTTAATTGTTTGAGGTGCTCGTGAACAGATACAATGTTCTTAGGAAAAAGTACACTTTTGATTTAACACACTTTGTAAGACTTTTGGGTTTTATAACAGAAGGTATATTCACAGACACAGTAAACAAATCAAGTTCAATCACTTTCTATCAAAAACAGTACTTCAGATTCAATGCAGATGTTCAGTCAGATCAGATTTCAGCAGTAGTCCAGTATTCAGACAGACAGACAGTTCAGATTCAACAGTAACAACAGTATAGATTCACAGTATATTTTGACTTTAGAGGTGATCAACCTTTGGTTCGCTTATTTATAGGTTTTAGAGCTTACACTAGTAGGTTATATTCACGATGGCCCAAAGCTATAAGCTCCAGATGCTCGCTAGTGTACCGTACAATGCGTCACTACTTTTCTACTGTACAACCTACCTACTTTTATACCTATTCTACAATATATTTGAATGTCCGCTAAAATACTATTATAATAATACAAAATTATCGTTCGGTAGGTGTATCGAGTCCAATCATTCCTTATAAGTATATTTTCTCCTTTCTTGCTCATTTTACCGTATAGATTTTGTAGGAAAATGTAGCTCCCTACAGCTTTTTACTTCCCCTGGTTTCAACATTTTCAACTCGGTAGCGGGCGATCGTAATGCTCCACTACACTGCGGTTGTCACTCCTGATAGTCTCGGTAGAGCGATTGGTCGGATTCCCATTATCCCGCTACGTTCGGTACTCCCAGACTATAATACTTTTACTTTCTCTTTTATTATTGTGGCGCTACCGAAAGTCCTTGGTTAACTATTCCTTTGATAGTATTCTCGCTTCGGTAGAGCAGTTCTAATCAACGGATTAGTATACCCGATGATACGTTGTAGATCGATAGTATTCGATCTATAGTTTCATTCCTAAAACCGATTGTATCCCGTTCTACCGAATGCCATTCTTACCGGTCTCGGTAGAGTTTCTCTCTTTAGTATTGGTCCAAGGTATTATCCTCGGTACTCTGATTGTTATTATTCTCTCTCTTTTTGTAGTATTCGGTGGACTACCGAACAGTACTTTAGATAGTAGTCTATTCATTTCCATAGTATACTTGACGATCGTACTGATCTTAGAACGCTGATACGCCATGAGAAAATCGACTTCGACTTTTCGATTTTCACATAAAGAATAGTGTATATATCAATTATGTATACTTAACCAGGTGAAAGAGGACTGAAGTGAGCCCAAACTATCAGTCAAAGTGGTTATGATTATGCTCGCGAAAGCGAAAGGATAAGATTAAGTATCTACGCGAACTGAACTAAGTACGCTAGGTACTAAGATTGATGCTTGGTACAATACTATGTCTCGTGTACTATCCTGTTCACGAATAGTACATATCCACTGCTCTTGACAACAAGTTGCAACATACGAGACATTGAGTACGCGTAATCTATAATTCATGATTCAACGGGATAACAACTTATTGGACTTTAAGACGATACAAAGAAGATATCAAGACTACTGAATAAGAACTAGGGAATAGTCTATGTTTAGAACTAGATCCATCCTATCCAGAAGACCTAAAGTCACGACTTTATGCGAAGCTGTCTTACGCGAAGCACCTTACGCGAGATGACTTTACGCGAAACAGTACAAGAACTTACGCGTATAGGGGTATTCCGTTCATCGCAAGACAACACTACTCAAAAGAGTTCCTTACATCCTGATCCATGCTGATAGGACTGTCGGATCATGGTTAAGACGTGCATCGGGATTTCCATACCGATATCAAGAAGACCATATGGATGCAGGTTACGCGTAACTGCGCAGACCACATGGAACCGTTCGCGTATAACGGAATCTAGTTATTCCTTAACGCAAGACTGTGGATAAGACTATCCATAAGGTACGCGAGGGTACTAACCCTTGACCCAAGAGCGACTAGATCGCACTGATAAGAAGATATACCATATTTTCCTTATTTCTTGTATATATTTCACGGACCTACTACCTCTATAGGTAATCATCTTTCCTGATATAGTCTCTCTCAGTGTCAATCTCTTTTTACTCTCGTATTTCTTTATATCTTTTATCGGACTTTTAAATAAAATCTAAAACTATACAGTTACTAGTTTCTAGAGTATAAAAGGACCATGTAGTCGTAGGTAGACGACAGAGTAGTACAGTAGCACTCGCTGCGGATCCTGGTGTCTCTTGGAGGGTTCCTAAACCCCACTTGCCCAGGCCAGCTTATTGTGTCAAAGGAAACTCTACATTACCCTTACCTACAAGACAAAGGCCTAAGAACCTTTAACAAAGACTTTTATTTTGGTGCAATCGAATTGTGTGCATAAGAATTGTGACTTGGTTATTGTTTGAACTTTGGTTATTGAACTTTAAAGAAGAAAGAACTTGTCATTTGGAAAGATTTGTTATTGGACTTTGGAATTGGACTTGAACCATTGTGTGTCTCGTTCTTGAGCTAGATATCTCTTAGGTTTATCAAGAAGTGTTCCTACACCCCACACCACCTCGCTCAAATTATTATATTTTGTGTTGGTTTTGTGTTGTTTCGTTCGCGAAGCACTACAATAATCGTTCGCGAAGCTCATATTTGAGTTTCACCAAGCAAGCACATTAATGCTTTGTCTGATCACTGTTTCGGTAGATCTATTCCATTTCGATCTTTACCCTCCTGATGCATTTATCACAAGATTGCTACTACCGGTCTTTAGTCTTCAATTACCGAGTCGGTAAATCCCTTGAGTCATACAAGTACACAACTAGTTTAAGTAGGAATTTGAAGTTAACTTAGTAACTTCGATAGGGTGGATCTGCTACTATAAACTGTTTCATTCGGTAGTACATCTGTCATAGTATTCAGGATAAGCTAGGTCTCTATCCGTTCATACTTAACATTATTACTACCGAATGGTCTGCAATACTTAATACTTTAACTAGCAGTTCGGGCTCACTCTAGTCCTTTATTACCCATTTTACACGAGATAATGTGCTTTATTCGTCCAAAAATAGTATCTAAAATGCGATTTTTGACGGCGTATCATCTCCCCCCAACTAAAAGTCTTGACCGTCCTCGGTCAATGGGAATTACATCATAGATCTACGAATCTGGCAAGTAAATTTCCCTTTTTAGAAGGCTCAATCCATCCATCACTGATCAGATCAGGAAAGATCAGATAACGGGTCATAGAGCGTAGCTTCTATGAGTGTCATAAAACATATTTTCGGTAGTAGGTCCCCGTTTCAAGCATTATTCTAGGGTACGGGCAACTTCAGCCATCAGATTCTGATGTAATCTACCTCGTGCCAGCGTCTATTTCCTTTTTGAGATGCGGAATTTCTGCGTTCAGCCACTTTTGGTCGCCGCGCTTCTCTGCTTCTGGTGTCGCGCAGGGTCTCTACCCTTGATTTTAATTTTTAAGAATGGAGCGGCAGGCATATAGGTCGACGAGTAAATTTCTCTAAGTCCCAACTTTTCCCTCTACACACTCTACCGACTCACTTTCTCCCTCTACCGACACTTCTCATGGCACCCCGATGCAACGACGCTCCCACCGACGCTTCCTACGTTGGCAACATTCTGGACTTTACCGATGAGGCCGTCCTCGTCACTCTCAATCACGTTCGGACCCTTTATCTCAACATGCGCGTACATCAAGAGCGCAAAGTCAAGGTTGCCGAGCGCGACCGCGTCGCAATGCAGGCTCTCCTGCCATTTATTGTAAGTGCTCTCACTGCTTTCTCTATTTCTTCTTTTGGCTAATCTCGGTAATTATAGCGCGATTTAGATTACACGGTTCAGCAGACTCGTCCTACCGAGTCCTGGATCACAGAGGCTCGCAACATGGCACTCAACGCTGTGTTGGTCGCATTTCCGAGGTCCCGAAATACCACGGCATCTCGGCGTCCCGGCTTGGACACTTCCTGGCTCCTTATGACCAGAAGACTCCGAGGGGCTTGGGATCCATCCCGAGCTTTCCCAATCACTTTGGTAAGTAATCATTTCTTTTACCGTCTTTTATTTATTGATTTTCAGCAGCCGTCTCCACCTCCACCAGCACCTAGGCCTGACACGGCACACCCTCTTCCTCGTCCCGTGTTTTCGGCACGATCGGCCAGTCCCATTGCCGGTCCATCTCATCTGCTTCGGACTCCAGCACCAGCAAGATCAGTGCTCGGTAGTCCAGTTCAAATCCTCACTCCGCATCGTCGAGCTGCCGAAAGTCGTATTGACTTGTTCGGTAGTTCAAATTCGTCAGTTCTCGGTAGAGATGGGCGACTACTTTCGGTAGAAGAAATTACCGATAGGAATTTTCTTCTAGTAAGTCTTTATTTCCTATTTTCAGCTTTTAAAATTCTGACTTGTCTTTGTGTAGACCTTTACTCCATCTCCTACTCCTCCTCCGACGGATGCCGGTGCTCAAGAAGCTTTTGCTTTATTGAGTCGGTACCGAATGGACCAACTTGCAGAGAACCCTCTGCAATTCATGCAGGACTGGGCTGCTCTTACCGCGCCCACTCAGGAACAAGTAAGTTTTTATTTTCTCTCTATTCTCTTTATGTCCCTTATACTATTCTTATAGCGCGACCCTCGTCTTCAACGGGCTATCGACGCTTATGGAGTTCTTGAACTCCGAGAAAGGTTGGCCAGAGAGGCCGAAAATGTAAGTTTACATTCTCTTATTCTTTCCAAAGCTCTCTTTATTCATATTTCTTTTATCAGGCCGCTATTATGCTTCCCCTTGCCGAAACTGTGGGTGAATGGAGGACTCGACTAGAGCCTCTTCCAGTAACTGCTACCCCACCACCATCTCCAGCAAGCAGTGTCGCGTCAAGCTCCTCCTCATCCTCTTCCGACTCCGAAATCCATTTTTATAGACCTCTACCAAGGGGCTATATTCCTTCTTATTTGCAAAGGCCGGATGAAGATTACAAGACCTTTTGTGAAAGGCTCGCTCGTACCCAATTTTGATCCTTTTATCTAGATTTCTTACATACCCATTTGTATCCTTTTGCCGCCATTTGTATCTTCTTGGTGTATCTACTAGAATAAGTAGACTAAAATATCTTGTTGTACCTCTACTATACTTAGTAGAACAAAATATATTTATGTTCTGTCTCTTTTCAACTCTAATGTGTGATCAAAATTTTCTAAGTTGAACTTTCGGAATTCTACTTTGAACAACAAAATCTGTTTGGATTCATTTTGGTGTTTTCTACCGAATTCATTTGTTAGGATAGAGTCTATTACTCCTGTCCAACTTCATGTGAAATCGTTCGGTAGTGCGATCCACCTCAGTAGATGTGTTTAGGCTCAAATTCTTGCCTTAATTGCCCCACTCACGATCTCTCGGTAGTCCGCAGTTCTTACCATTCTCGAATTCCTCGAATTTATTTTGATCACACCCGCGGTCCTCCCCCCAACTAAAGATCTTGACCGTCCTCGGTCAGGTCCATCGGTAGAGGAGACAGCTCCTATTAAAGACTCCTTTGTACATAGGGTCTATTTTCTCTCAGTATAAAACCACCGTTCGGTAGTTCGAAATAATACACACACCACATTTCACACTTCAAATCTACACACTCCAATGTCTTCCATTGTCAACTTTGATCCCAAAGCCTGGATGGCTAAAGCACAAGAAGCCCACGACACAGTCAGTGGCGTTTCTAATGTTAAAGTCGCAGCTGTTATTGCAGCCGCCGTTCAAGCTTATGGTGATGCCTTGGTATGTTCTTAGTCTCGGTAGACTTTTTCCGTACTAACTATCACTCGGTAGGCTGAGCGTGTTGACGTTTCTGAGTTTCGAAAGGCTCAGGATTGTGTCACCGCTTATTATGAACATGCCAAACATCTCAACAACTTTGTCGAGACCTTCAAGCTTGACAAGACCAAGCTCCACAACGTTAGCAAGGTCAACAACTTTGTCGAAACGTTGCGCGCAGCTCAAGAGGCTGACGCCAAACGTCGTAACAAACCCAAACGTAAGGTACATATCTCCTATAGCACTTATTCCTTTTTATCAGCAAGCTAACACTATGATTAGCAGCGAATTGTTTCTCCTGCTTACATCGACGATGACTCTGATATTGAAATCGTTACCGAACCAACAGTGCCAGAACAAGACGTCACCGTGAGTTAATATTCACAATTGATTATTTTAAACACTTTCGAACAGCCTTTAGATGACCGACAACACTTTGAATGGCTCCATTCACGCCAAACCTATCAAGGGCAGTCTCAAGTTCACCAAGACTGTAAGTAGTCATTTGTTGCTGTCTACCGAGTTACAATTCCTTACTAAACTGTCATCTTTCGGTAGAAAACTCCTATTCCCAAGACTAGTACCAATGTTGGTCACGCTTGTACCATATGTGTCCCATACGAAACCGTGGTCGGCATGGACATATTTTCTCGTGAATTCAACAAGGCTAACTACTATATTCGAAAGGTCGAAATCAACACTGCCGAACAGCAAGCGTTGAAACGTGCACGCATCTTCAATGGATCGGTAAACAACTTCAACCCACCATCCGATGGTAAGTTTAACACTTCATTTTTCGCTCAACTTATCTTACTTGGTACTAGAACCACTCGACACTCCTGAAGAACTTGTGCACAAAACCGCTGTTGGTGTATTCATGGACTATAACCGTCTTCCTGACGAGTCTTTGAATGCCCTTACCAACTATCTCAGGGCTGAGTTGCTCTCTGTAGCTCACCAGATTCATTACTTGTCTGGACACTACAAAGGCACTCATCAGACCCTTGTTGCAGTTATCCAAGCCAAGTTGGCTCGTGCCGAGCTGGATGATTCCAACACTCGTGCCGAAGCTCCAACTGTTCAGGAACTCGCCCCGGTAGCTAGTACTAGCACTGCTAACTAATACGTAGTTATACAAGGTTATATATCCCTTTTCTTTATCTCATGTGTATGTACAAGTAGCATAGTGGCTCTCGCAGTAATCCACTATTATTTCTTTCTTGTTTTGGAACGTGTGATCCGATTTGAATCATCTCCCACGCCATCTAAATTCTCTATTTCGGTACTGACATCTTTGTTGTTGCCACTCTCGGTAGCTAGGTCTTCTATTGGGACATTATCCTCAATTACTTCACTGTTGTTATCGTACACTGGTGCTTTCATATTCGGCATTCCTTCAAATATATAATCTTTACCAGGAGACCATGGTAATTCGGTAGAGTCATCCTCCACTAAGGTCTTTAACTGTTCCGAATTCAGGTCTATTAGGTCATGTATATTCGCAGGAAGCTCTATAGGCTCATATCTGGCTTTGTGTGGCAATACTCGGAAAGCTGCAACTTTCTCCCTTAGTACCGTGCCATCCATTTCAGCCAAAATATATGCACCACCACGACTTCTCTTAATCACTATCATTGGACCAAGATATCTAGGATACATTTTTCTATCCAAGTTTTTCTCTATCCTAGTATTCCTGACTTGTACTAAAGTACCAGGCTTAAAATCCCAATCCTTTATTACATGCCTATATTTCTTCTCAAATTTCTGCAGCTCAGATAACTTTCATTCACTAACTCTATCAATCATGTCTTGCACATGTACTCTGTGTTTGGCGAGAGCTTGCGCTCGGTAACCTATCAGTTCGTCGGTAGTAAGAACTCTATCCAGTAGTTTAACTAACCAAGTAGACTCCACTATATCGAACGGTAGTAATGGTTCTGCACCTAATACTATAAAGTAGGGAGAACATCCTAAACCCTTTCTAGGTGTTACTCTATCTGCCCATAATACTGGTTTCAAAAACCAAAACCATTTCGATAGATCACCTGCGGTAGCTTTAGCCAACGCTTGTCTTATGTCCAAATGTGCACGTTCAATGGTGCCATTAGCTTGAGAGTTATACGGGGAGATAGTAATGCCTGTAACTCCATACTTCTCTTCTAGCCAAAGCAACACGGCTTTCATCTGCGGTGCATTATCTGTAATTACTTCTTCGGGAGTTCCCCATCTACAGATAATGTCTTCAAAGAACCATTCCACAATAGCTCTTGCAGTTTCTCGTTTTAACGCACGTCCTTCAGACCATCTAGACAAAGCACATCTTCCATGCACAATGTTATTACAACCATTACTAGCAGGCGACATTTTCATTACATCCACATGAACTCTTTGGAATAATGTAGGTGTATATGTAAGAGTTGGAGGCTGTCTCGGTAGACGCATCTGTCTAGCTTGACATGGTTCGCAACTTGACACAAACCACTGTACATCTCTTTCTAAGTCAGGCCACCAAAATCTTTTACTTATGATGGACTCGGTAGCATAAACTCCTTTATGACCAAGGTGATCATGAGCTGAATGCATCATATACATCCTCTTATCTTTCGGGACTACTAATAAAGGCTGTTCACTATTATCACTATTCTTTCGGTACAGTCTTCCTTCCTCATCTATAAAGAATTGTTTTGAGCGCGCAATCACTTTTCGTTTATGTTTGCTAGGTAATTCCAGTATAGACTTTGAATTTGGTGAAGACAAGTACTCTTTTATTATGGATAAATCCCTATCCCAAGAAAGTGCTTCCTTAGTTCGGTGATTCTCCGCATATGGATGCTTGCTTAACCAGTCCTCATTTGGTACCAGACCAATTGGACTCTGCACAAACTGTTGTACCGTAATTCCGTCAGATTTAGATACTACCGAGTCAAACTCGGGTACCGAGGTTGGTATTTGAACACCCATTTTACCAGCCATAATAATTCTGGCTCTTTGAGCTCTTAATTCTTCTTCTCTTGATAACTGGATGTCGTCTTCAAGATCTAACTCGGTAGTTGCTACCGAATGGTAGTAACCGCCTCGATGATCAATTAGATGCTTGAAATCTTCAAACTCAAAAGGTTCTTCGGTTTCTCCTTCAGCCATGCTAAACCTCAATGGTAAACCATCATCATCTACTTCCTCGTCGTCTTCGACTTTGGCAGTAGCGCGGGGTTTAATTGAACACTCGGTAGCAGGCCTTCTAGATAACCCATCAGCTAATTTATGACAACTTCCTTTAATATGCACTAATTCGAATTGAAACTTCCTTATTTCTTCTATCCACCTGTTGATAGTCGCATTAGGACCTCTGCTTGGATTATTGAGCATTCCTTTAATGTAACTAGCATCGGTAAGGACTTTAAGATTACGACAACTGTAGAGAATATGTTCTGCATCTTCTAAAGCAAGCTTTAATCCATACAGTTCCCTTTTTGGTTGTGAATAAGCTGCTTCAGTCTCAGATAGAGTGATAGATCCGAAATGTAAGTAATTCTTCTTTTTAGGATCTTTCTCATCTTCCTGAGCCAAGAAATAGCCCACAGCAATATAAGAAGTATCAACGCCCAATGTTATTCCTTTCTCATGGCTATAATTAACTGCTTTTAATGGGGGAGCGTTCACTATGTTTTCTTTAATCTGTTCGAAAGCCTTAGTTTGTTTTTCGCCCCATTCCCAAGCATGATTCCCTGTGAGCTTGTTCAAGGGAGTAGAAATTTTGGCATAATCCCATACAAACATCCTCAACTGTCCGGCCGTTCCTGAGAAACTCCATAACTCAGTCAAATTTTTAGGGATTGGCCATTCTCTAATCACTTGTGTAGCTTTTTCTCCAGGTTCTCTTCCTTCATATGTACATTTATGACCAACAACTATTGCTTCAGGATTGCATAAAAATGTCTTTTTACCCGAGAAGGTTCCTCCTGCATATTTCAATCTTTGAACAATCCTATTACAATTATTTAGGTGTTCCCAAAAGAAACGCCTAATACCAGGATTCTCCGGAATGGTTTCATATCCACCATCCTCCGTTTCATATCTACTTGCAGGCCCTTTTAATGGTACATCATCTATATACGGAATAGTGATGTGTGGAATCTCGTCTCGCATAATATAAGTAACATCGTCGTGAAAGATTGGTACCGAGTTGGTCCATCCCATCGGTAGTTTCACCAATCTATGCAATCCAAATGGTGTTTGAAAGGCTGTCATATCTCTTGAATCCTCATGAATATACCTATGATCGTAGCCAACGAATATATCCAAGGTACCGAGACATGCTCTTCCCATGAATTCTCGCGCGATGTCTGCTGTAGCAGGCGGTACACCCGAATGTTGGATAGTCACTTTATTCAAAGGTTCGAGACTATGTACAATCCTAACCTTGCCATCTTTCTTTAACACACAAAACCATTTTCCTCGGTAGCTGCCATTACAAGGTTCATAGGTGCCAGCTTTAATCTTTTCTCTAGTTAGATCACAGACTTCTGCAAACTTGCCTGGTGGTACTGGAAAGGTTTTCTCAACCCAAGGAACATGTTCTACTACCGGGACACGAACAGGAGGGAAAAACTCTGGTTTAAAGTTTCCTGCTTCGCTAGTTTTCCAAGCAAAACCAAGTTCTTGTCTTTTCATAAACTCGTGAAGCAATTTCCTTTCTTCCAGCCATAGAAAATCTCCCGGGTGGTTATTATCTATAATTTCCTTTTGTTCCCAACTGTAACGTTCTCCTGGAGTAAACTCAGGGGGATTCGTCGGTAGTTCCGGCATGTCTTTTAATGGATCACCTGTTATATTTCTTGTAATTCGGCACTCACTCGGTAAAGTAGTTTTCACTGGCTTCACTTTTACGTCTACCGGCTTGTATTTCCCATAGACATTCACTACTTCTTCTTCATCCTCGGTAGTTACTTCCTCTACCGAAGCGGCCATACTTTTTGATTCAACCTTTTCTGAACGGTTTACCGAAGGAGCAGAAGTCTCAAAGCTTTGCTTAAACTTCTTTCTACTCTTCTTTCTACATTCTTGAAATAGCGCCGCCGCTTTCGTATCTTGAGCTTTCACATATTCATGGGAAGCTACTATGTAAGCTTCACACAATTGCTCTTTGGTGAAAGTCGGTGCTTTTAAGGCACTGTAGCCAGTAATAGAGATTTCTCCTTCTTCATTTGTTTCCAACGATAATGCAACCTCTCCCTCTCTACTTAAGAGTTCCTCAAGGATTCTTGAAAATTTTCCGAACTCTCTTCCTTATTAGAATCTTCAGAGGATTCGGATGAATCTTCTTGATTGCCACCATTGCCTTCGTCTACTAATTTTTCTATAGGTCGAGGTTTAATGGATGGTCGTTCTCCTCTAGGGTAGGTTGGAATAGTAACCTTCCTTCCTGTATTAGGATCGGTAATCGTAATGAACTGATCTCCGTTCTTAGCATTTTTAATTTCTGTCTCGCATAGGACATCGAATGGCCTTCCGATTAATACATCATAGGGAACATCATCCATAATATGTACTTGCATAAATATGGTAATGTCTCCAAATGTAAAGGGAACATTTCTAGCTAGGCCTCTAGTTGAGTTTAGAGTTCCATTCGCACTTTGCATATGTACACGTACATCTGGATCCCAATGTAAATGTAAACCGGTAGCGATTCGTGTATCCATAGATATAATCTGAGAACCATTGTCCATAATACATTCCGGTAGTTGTTTTCCACCACGGATAGCAGGGAAAGTGACTCGTAGATCATCTGCGCGTTGCGCTACTATTATGACCTTTTTGTCTCTATCTTCAGGTCTATCTGCATAGAACTGATCTACAATATCTCGATGTACAATTGCATTCCTCGGTAGATTCTCAGCTCCATTCATTAATATTTGGAAGGTAGCAGGTGCAAGATCCTCAATATCGAAATAACTCTCGGTAGGTGCGTTCCTTGAAGGCTCCTCGGTAGAGTTGCTCTCTATTTCTTGGATGTTAACTGCTTTAACTCCCTTTGGTTGTTGAACCCTCCTTTTGGGGTTTAACTCTCTATTATTCAATTTACGCTTTAGAATCCTTTTTACTACCGGGGAGATGGCTAACGCTTCTACTACTTGCATAGTAATTTCTCCACGCAAGACTTGGTCCACCATTCTCTCTTCAATTCCGGTTAATAATAAAGGTTCATTCGTGTTAGGTACATCTTTCAGTAATGGGTGTGTTGGAATATTTTATTCCTGACTACGATCAAACTGTTGACATAAGGTCATATGGATCATATGTCATAACTTTATATTACTTGTAGTTACTTATTTACTTCATTTAACTCAATACTATTTATACTTGAGGACAGAGTGATGTACGATCACTTCTTCCTTACTCCCCACCTTCGTGTGCTGCTATAAGTCTAAGTCCACTCAGCCCTTTCTTAACAGGTTACGGTCCCCGGCTACCCACTATAAACTTGATATAACTTGGCCACTACTTGTGTTCTCTCTTGATCCCAAAAACTAGTATATGACTGATCGTCACACACGATCCCAAGGTCCTGCTCCAGATATCTCACTACCTCCTACTCGTCGATCTACTTCACTACCTTCTAGTCGTCGATCTCATACTCCTGCCTCAGGAACTCAAACCCCTACCCAAACTCATACTCCACCAGTATCATCTACTTCCCAACCACAACCACAGATCCTATCACCCCTTGCTCTCCCACTATCACCTATCTTCGATATGTCCCAAACTGGTGAACCTGAAACTTCTACTCAGAACCCCGAAGGCCCTGCCCCTTCTCCTGCTCCTGCTGCTGTTCCTACTCCTGCTCCTCCCACTCCAGTGCAGAACACTTCTGCCCCTCCTGCGAATCCTCCTTCTGACGACGGTCATTCTATTTCGTCGTCTAACGTTAGGTCTGAAGGTCCAACTAACCCCAGCTATGTGATGTCCTTAACCGACATCAACAAAGCCTTTGACTCTGTGACCACTCTCACGGGCAAAGACAACTGGAAAATATGGCTTTTTCGTGTTCAGGCTGCGATAAATGTAATCCGCTACCAACACTACAAAAGCTCTGGGCTCCCTCCGGGGAATACTGTCAAACATGCCTGTTTGAACGTCATAACAGGTAAAATCGACGACAAGATAATGATCCACTACCTCGACGAAAGAGACGGGATCGAACTTATCAATAAACTAAAAGCCCGCTTTGACCCCCAAACTACCGTCCACGACTCAAATGAGTTATGGAGACTATTCAACCTTCGAAGACCCGTCTGGGAATTCGACAAACTTCTTGATGAAGCCACCGATCTCTTTGCCTCCATCAAGGCGAAGGATATTGATGCTTCCCAACAAGTTTTCTACTCCGCCCTCGTTGGCATTATTCCCCCGCAGTACCATCACGTACGTACTGCATACGAAGCATCCGTGAAAGCTGCTACCAAATCAGGGGAAGCTGCTATCTTTGTCCCAGAGACCCTGGTCGATGAACTCCGAAACGAATTCAATAGCTACTGAGCTATTCACTCTCATACCAACTCATCGTCGACCTCTTCCCACAAGAAGGGAGGAAAAGGATCTGGTGACAAGGGCGTTGACAGATCCGAGAAGACAAAGGAAGCACGTGCCAACGCAGCTGCTCCTTACTCAAACAAAAAGCCTTCTGATTCGGATAAACGGAAGTGCTTTAACTGCAACAAGACGGGTCATACGACCCCAACTTGCCCTAAGCCCTGGACCGAAAAGTCCAAAGCTGCTATGAAGAAGAAGGGAATCACTCGCCAGAACAAGAGTGTAACTAAGGAATCCGCATCCGTAGCAGTTGCCGGCCCTTCAACGTCGACTTCTTCCACTAGAATCGAAGAAGTTTCTTCTAGCGCCCAACTCGACTGGGTCCAGGCTATCTCCTCTGGCGACATCGAAATGCAAGACTCTGAAGCTGTCGTGAGTCATCATATTTCTCTTCCTGCCTTTACTGCGATCTCTGACCAAGATCAAACGCATATTATTGACTCTGGTGCTACAATACACTGTACACCATATCTTAATTTACTTTTTAACATTCACACTACGCCTGCTATCACTTTAACTGTTGCTAACTCAGAACAACTAGAACTTCGATTAGCAGGCGATATGCGGGTAGAGGTCGGGAAGGACGATAGTAAGTCTTCAACAATCACTCTTAAAAACGTCTACTACAACTCAAAACTACCGTTTACTTTGATTAGTATTTCTCAGAAAGCGGACTATAGTTTTACCTTTTACAATCATACATGTACCATACGTAACGACAAGGACAATTTTACTGGCGTAATACACGAGAGCGCCAAATTATATTCTTTAACAACTAAAAAATTGAGTGATGACGTCGCGAGTCTAAGTTTATTTGAACTTCACAAACAAATAGGTCATATGAGCTACACAAATTTAAAAACTTTACTAAAAACTGACAAATCTATTATTACAACCGATATTGATGATTGGACTGAAACTCAATGTGAGGACTGTGTCATCAATAATATACATCGAAACACAATTCCGAAACAACGCACTTCGGAACTGGCTAAAAACTTTGGCGATCATTTTCATATTGATATATTTGGTCCACTTCAAACAGCCTCTATTGAAGGCTTTAAATACTGGTTAACCATCGTTGACGATTGTACACGCTGGTTATTCTTAGCACCACTTAAAACAAAAGACGAAGCCTATGCACAATGGGTTACTTTCACAACAGAACTATTTACTCAATACGGCATCAAAGTAAAGTTTTTACAATCTGACAATGATGCAGTATTCACATCAGGCACATTCAAAAACTATTTGAAAGCACAAGGAACAAAACCGAGGTATACTGTACACGACACACCTCAACAAAATGGAGTTGCTGAAAACATACATCAGCATATTATGAACTTGATACGAGTAAACTTACATACTGCAAAGCTACCCAATCGTTTATGGTGGTATGCAGCCCTCTATGCTATATACATACTTAATCGAACACCAAAAACTGCATTAAAACAACAAACTCCTTACTTTAAGCGTTATGGTGTAAATGCAAATTTAGACAACCTACACAGCTTTGGTATACCTTGCATTGTATACGATGAAGCAAGAAAAAGCAAACTAACTCCCAAAGGCAAACGAGGAGTTTGGTTAGGCTTAGATGACCATTCAAAGGGTCATTACGTATACTTTGGAACCAGAGTTGGAGTAGAACGCAATTTGCGGTTTCTTACAAACACTTCGCAAATTGAAGGGGAGTTGAATACCCCTAATCAACAACCACTACAAACTGAAGACGAATCCATAACTGAACAACAACCACCTCAGGAACATGAACCTGAACCTATGGACGTCGACTCAAACGAAACTACTGAACCAACAGGCCCAAGGCGATCTGCAAGGATCCGTGAAGCCCGAGGTTTACTCTATGATGAAGTCGAACAAAACATTGCATTTTTCTTGACAGAATTTAATGTTTACTATGCTGACAATGTTGGCGACCCAATTACCTACAACAATGTACTGAAACATCCACTACGCGACTCATGGTTTGATTCCATGAAAGCCGAACTCAACTCATTAGAAAGTCTTGGAACCTGGGAGTATGTTAAACCTCCTCCTGATGCAAACATTATTGGTTCCAGATTTGTCTACAAAACTAAGTATGAACTTGCTAAAGAAATCAAGTTAAAATCAAGACTGGTAGCACAAGGCTTCAGTCAACGTGAAGGCATCGATTTTTACGCTAATGATGTCTTTGCTCCAGTTGCTCGCATGAGTTCTACTCGATTTATACTAGCTCTTGCAGCAACACTTGATTTCGAAATATCACAATTAGATATCAAATCTGCATATCTATATGGCAACGTTACTGACGAGGAAACACTATACCTTCGTCCCCCTCCAGGAAACTTACTACCTAATTTACCTGAAGGATATGTACTTAAACTACGAAAAACACTTTATGGCCTTAAACAAGCCGGTCGTCGATGGTATGAAAAACTATGTGATATCCTTATTAAAGCACTAGGACTTACAAAGTCTACTTACGATAATGCTGTTTTTTATCGATATCACGAAAATAAACTCATTCTAATATTATCATGTCATGTAGACGACATTACTCTATGTACTATCAACTCAAATACTACACAAGCATTTGTAAATGCTTTAAGTCAACATGTACAAGTTACTGACGGTGGAGAAATCCACTGGATTCTCGGTATGGAAATTCAACGAGATAGGAATAACCATATTATTCAACTCCGTCAGAAACATTATATTGAGAATATCCTCAAACGATACAACTTTGACCAATTACATGCACGCCGTACACCCATGTTACCCGGGCAAAATCTTAGTCCTAGACCCGAGAACGAACCAAAGCGGGACGCTGCTTCAACAAAACACTTTATGTCACTAGTTGGTGGACTACAATATGTCGCTGACTGCACTAGACCAGATATTGCATACTGCACTGGTCAACTAGCAAGGTACCTTAACGATCCAAGTGAAGAACATTATGCTGCAGCTAAACAATGTTACTTATACTTAAAAGGAACTTGCAACTACTGGCTCAACCTAGGGAGCCTTAACGTTACTGCAACTTACGGATATGCTGACTCTGATGGTATGTCAACATATGGCAATAAACCAATAATGGGCTATGTATTTAAATTCTCTGAATCGCTTATCTCTTGGTCAAGTAAGCGAGGATCACTTGTAACTTTATCAAGTACAGAGGCTGAACTTAGTGCACTCGCTTTCGCCTCTCAAGAAGCCATTTACTTAAAAGGCTTCATATCTGAAATACTAAAAGAAAATCAGGAACCCGTACTCATTAACACGGATAGTGAATCAACTTTAGCAATTATCCGTTCTCCTGATGAACAACATACTCAAAGAACTAAACACTTTGAGATTCGCAAGAACTTTATAACTGATCACATAAAGCAACGATACATAAAAGTTAAACATGTATCCACTCACGATCAACTTGCTGATATGCTTACGAAGGCACTTTCTGCCGACAAAATCAAGCGTTTCTCCAAAGAACTACGGATTCACGCTTGAAGGGGAGTGTTGGAATATTTTATTCCTGACTACGATCAAACTGTCGACATAAGGTCATATGGATCATATGTCATAACTTTATATTACTTGTAGTTACTTATTTACTTCATTTAACTCAATACTATTTATACTTGAGGACAGAGTGATGTACGATCACTTCTTCCTTACTCCCCACCTTCGTGTGCTGCTATAAGTCTAAGTCCACTCAGCCCTTTCTTAACAGGGTGAATCATAGGCTTGTTCTGATGCTGATTCTTTGATAAAATGGTCATAGGACTCTTAGGACTAGTAGTAGACTTATTAGAGGTATTTGTCTGAGGTATTTTGTCCTGGTTCAATGGTATATTTTTATCAAATGGTCGACTATCAGGCATAGCACTAGATTCGGTAGATCCCTTTTTCTCAACTGTTTTATTCGGTAGCGCTTTTGATGTATCTTCTCCCTCATCTTCCGATTCATCGGTAGAAGCTTCAATTTCTGGTACTTTCTCGGTAGACACTTTTTCTACCGACGGTACTTTACCGTTCTTCTGTTTATGAGGAGGTACATATACTGGCGCATTTGTCTTCTTTAATATAGGAACTTCCACATAGGGAACCTTCTTCACGCTTTTCTTTTCCTCAAGGGAGCCTTTGTGTGTAGAGATGAATTGAGCCTTTGCCCTTTCTATCTCTTCGCTCCCTATCCCTGGAGCTCTCAGTTTCCCGACAATAACGCTGCCAATGTTTTGTTAATATTGGCTAGCTCTTCATGCCATTGATTGTCATTGGATTCCTGTCTCTCGGTAAGCTCTTTATTCTTCTTTTCTAGATTTTCAAGAACCGCTTTAATTTCTCCAGAGAAAGAACTATAAACGCTACTTTCGCCTGGGTCATTGTAGGCACGCTCCATTTCTTCTAGCGAATTGAACAAAGACTGCTTTAATTCCCATCCTTTTTCTCTTGTGACTCGGAGCACTTGCTGTGCTCTGGATTCAGAGTCGGTATCCTTATATTTCAAAGGTGTACCATCTCGGTAGATCATATATCCTTTGTCATTCTTCATGATAAATTTCTTATCTATGTACTCTTGTTGAAGAGGACACTGAGTCGCAATGTGGTCAGGGTTTCTACAAAAGAAACAAATTCTCTTCTCAGTAGAATTGTTCCAATTCCGACTCGGAGATGTATTTGCATAATTTCTATTGTAGCCACCATAATTTTGTCCCATGTTAGTATTGGAGGCTGTTCTCTCCAATAGTTTCCCAATGTTCGCTAGCAATGCTGAATTCTGACTAACTGTTCTCAGCAAGTCGTTCATTTTACCCGCATTGGCATCATTAGTGCTAGAAACTCTTTGCCACAGCTCATCCGGTGCTTCTTCCTTTTTAACTGTTTCTACCTTGGGTATTACCGTCTTTCCTCTACCGACCGCGGCTGCATTTGTTGCCATATTAGCCGGTACATGTTCTTTCTGGATCGGTACTCCCAAACTAATAAGGGTAGCCACATGATTATTGCACGCACTTTTTGCTGCTTCAATCATATTAGTGAGGGGATGCGGGTCTTCCAACCTCGCATTTTCTGGTATTGCCGGTAGATAAACTACCATGGCACGTCTCAGTCCCTCATCTAAAGCTTGTAGAAACATAGTTACTGTCTGCAAATTTGACAGTATAGGTGTAGCTCCTTTCGTTAGCTTATTGGCTTCATGATTGAATTCTCGTATATACTTATTCAACCTTTCAGTTTGCCCTAAAGTAATATACATATAAGAAGTGACAATATTGTTCAACTTGCGTAGACTTCCATTGCCATCTCCTACCGATTCAGGATACTCTTTTCGCAAGAGTTTCTTGAAGGTTTCCCAACTACCACCACATGCAGTAGCCGCATCATCATGTAAGACTCGCGTTTTGTACTCCATGTACCGAAGTGCTAGTAAGATCTTGGATTCATCCAGGGTAATTTCATTATTCTGGAAAAGATCTTCTAACTCTAAGAAGAATCGCTCTAATAACTCTGGGGCATCTTTATCAAAAGTAGGAGCTAACTTCGTAGGTTTCGGTAGTTTGTCATTTTGAGTAGCTTTTAACACTGCCTCGGTAACTTTAAAATTTGGGATGGTGGTTGCCACCCATGCATCGATTACTTCAGGCATTTCGGTAGTTTCTTGTGTAGGCGAAACTAACGGAGTAGAAAAATTCTGTGAAGAGGGGGAAAGCGTAGAAAGTCTGTCCGATTCGGTACGTTGGCTGATAGAAATATCAATAGATAAATTTCTACCGAGTGTAACGCGTCTTCTAGATCTAGCTTCCTCTCTTTCTTGTTGCTCTTGTGGATATGGAAAATAAACTGAAGGATTGGTAGGAGGTTCCGGTTCAGGAATTTGTTCACTATCAATTCTCAAGTTAGAAGGTTCAGCTGAGCGATTCCAATAGGTTCCACTCAGTTGACTTTGGAGGTTTCTCAACTCCCTTCTAGAAATCTTGGATAATCTCCAGACAGAGTATCGATAGGTTGTCTTGTAAAGACGTTATCACAAAAGTTCACTTTTTCTATGAGCCCCTCGTGGTGGGCTCCAGATGATGAGTCGTTATTTTAGTGGAAAGAACCCCACCAAAACAAACAAAACACTCTTAATTGTTTGAGGTGCTCGTGAACAGATACAATGTTCTTAGGAAAAAGTACACTTTTGATTTAACACACTTTGTAAGACTTTTGGGTTTTATAACAGAAGGTATATTCACAGACACAGTAAACAAATCAAGTTCAATCACTTTCTATCAAAAACAGTACTTCAGATTCAATGCAGATGTTCAGTCAGATCAGATTTCAGCAGTAGTCCAGTATTCAGACAGACAGACAGTTCAGATTCAACAGTAACAACAGTATAGATTCACAGTATATTTTGACTTTAGAGGTGATCAACCTTTGGTTCGCTTATTTATAGGTTTTAGAGCTTACACTAGTAGGTTATATTCACGATGGCCCAAAGCTATAAGCTCCAGATGCTCGCTAGTGTACCGTACAATGCGTCACTACTTTTCTACTGTACAACCTACCTACTTTTATACCTATTCTACAATATATTTGAATGTCCGCTAAAATACTATTATAATAATACAAAATTATCGTTCGGTAGGTGTATCGAGTCCAATCATTCCTTATAAGTATATTTTCTCCTTTCTTGCTCATTTTACCGTATAGATTTTGTAGGAAAATGTAGCTCCCTACAGCTTTTTACTTCCCCTGGTTTCAACATTTTCAACTCGGTAGCGGGCGATCGTAATGCTCCACTACACTGCGGTTGTCACTCCTGATAGTCTCGGTAGAGCGATTGGTCGGATTCCCATTATCCCGCTACGTTCGGTACTCCCAGACTATAATACTTTTACTTTCTCTTTTATTATTGTGGCGCTACCGAAAGTCCTTGGTTAACTATTCCTTTGATAGTATTCTCGCTTCGGTAGAGCAGTTCTAATCAACGGATTAGTATACCCGATGATACGTTGTAGATCGATAGTATTCGATCTATAGTTTCATTCCTAAAACCGATTGTATCCCGTTCTACCGAATGCCATTCTTACCGGTCTCGGTAGAGTTTCTCTCTTTAGTATTGGTCCAAGGTATTATCCTCGGTACTCTGATTGTTATTATTCTCTCTCTTTTTGTAGTATTCGGTGGACTACCGAACAGTACTTTAGATAGTAGTCTATTCATTTCCATAGTATACTTGACGATCGTACTGATCTTAGAACGCTTTGTCTGATCACTGTTTCGGTAGATCTATTCCATTTCGATCTTTACCCTCCTGATGCATTTATCACAAGATTGCTACTACCAGTCTTTAGTCTTCAATTACCGAGTCGGTAAATCCCTTGAGTCGTACAAGTACACAACTAGTTTAAGTAGGAATTTGAAGTTAACTTAGTAACTTCGATAGGGTGGATCTGCTACTATAAACTGTTTCGTTCGGTAGTACATCTGTCATAGTATTCAGGATAAGCTAGGTCTCTATCCGTTCATACTTAACATTATTACTACCGAATGGTCTGCAATACTTAATACTTTAACTAGCAGTTCGGGCTCACTCTAGTCCTTTATTACCCATTTTACACGAGATAATGTGCTTTATTCGTCCAAAAATAGTATCTAAAATGCGATTTTTGACGGCGTATCAACGTCAAAGACAAAACTGGTGAGACCAACCAGTAATCCCGGAAACCTCTAGCGAAGAAGGGAGCCATGAGGAATCCAACGGAACGGTAACCCCTCAAACTCCACAACAACCAGGACCCCTAGATCTCGATAACCTCTTCGATGACCTTCATATCCGAGGAGCCGATACTGGAGGTAAAGGAGGTAAAGGAGGTAAGGGAGGAAAAGGAAGTAGCCGAGGAGGCGATGGAGATCCACCGGGAGGAGAAGGTTCAGGAAGTGGAAGCGGCGGTAATGGTGGAGGAGGAGGAGGATATGACCCCGATGACGGAGGAGGTGGAGGAGGTGGCGGCCCTCCAGGCGGAGGAGGCGGTGGTGGAGGTCACGAATCTGATGACGACAGACCCCAACGAAACCGCCCCTGAGCCTGAGGAAAAGTTACATATGCCAGAGAACCCCCAGACTTTGAAGGAGACAAGACCAAGTACGAAGATTTCAAAAGGTTAGCTGTCAACTACGGAAAGGCCTATGAAGCTAGTTTCAACACTAAGGCTGAGTACAACCGATGGCTCTTATCCTATTTCGTATCTGGAGCAGCAGCAAAATTTGCAGCCGCTGCTGAAAAACAAGACTGGATCGAAACCCTCACTGAAGATCAAATGTGGGATAAACTAGACGAACGCTTCACAGATGGAAAGCTTCCCAAAAAGGCAGCCGAACTTCTAGAAGTCACTCGACAAGGGAAGACAGGTGTTCAGGAATTCTTGGCATGGTTCGAAGAGAAATGTGGAGAAGCCGGTTATGATTGGCATGAACCAGACGAAGAAGGAAACTATACCGGAGAGGACCCTACCCATATCCGTCTCCTCGACAAATCCCTTCGAACAAAAATTGTTGACACCATACACACGGCCGAAATCGTTCCCGTTAACTACATCCCCTATCGCAATAAGGCTCTACGAATCGGTATCAATATTGAAAACCATGAAGAAGACAGCAAAGGGGGAAACCAACTCCGATGGATCGATGGAAAGATCATTGGAAAGGGAAACACGGGGACGTCGGGAGGAAGCAGTTTGGGCACCACGAACACGACCTCAAAAACCACGACCACTACTACAGTAGGAGGACCCAGAGTACCGGCTCCAGCTTACTCTGCAGGAAGTGGTCAGGGAGCTGCCATGCAGATCGATCGAACCACGGCCCGGACATGAGGACTATGCTACAAATGCGGTCAGAAATGGGGTGAAGGGAAGGACTGTGACCAATGCAAGAGAAGAGGCATGAAGGTCAGGTCGCAAACGGAAGAATCCGACAAGCCGGAAACGAGGCCGGTTGAGGACAAAGCAGTGGACAAGGGCAAAGGACGAGACCCAGCTGAAGGGCCGGGTTTTCCGAAGGGTGCACAGTAGATAGTGGCTATGCGTATACCCATGGACTTTTTTCTTCCTCTTTCTTTTGTGACTACCCTACCGATAATATATTTGTATTGGCTGGTCCTGAATCGAAAGAAGAAACCGCGAAAGTACAAAACGGCAAACACGGCAATTGGACAAAGGAAATTAAGGTGCGACCCATACAAAGAAAAGGGGCACCCCAAATCAATGTCCCGTGTCTGATCGAGACCCTAGATGATTGACGAAAATGGTTAGTCAAGGGACTCCTGGATTCGGGATGCACAGGCACCACGATTAGTAAGAAGTTCGTGAAAGAAAAACGACTAACTACTATGCGAACCCTGAAACCAGTCCGAGTGTTTAATGCTGATGGAACGGAGAATCAAGGGGGCCCCATCACGGAGTATGTAGAGTTGAGAATGGTTATCCAAGGACATGAGGAAAGGATTATGGCTGCAGTCACAGATCTAGGGACAGCAGACTTATACTTAGGGTTCGATTGGTTAACCAAACACAATCCCGAAGTAGACTGGGCCGGTCACAAACTTAGGTTCTCACGGTGTTTGGATGAGTGCAATTATCGACTTCCCGCCCACGAAGAGATCGACCTTGACCTCGAAGATGCTGAATATCAACCGAGTAAGGGAGATCGACTCCTTGCCGTGGAAATGGAGGAGGAGATAAGGATCTGAGCGCACACAACTCCAGCTCAGGAATTTGCTAGTCAACAGGTCCCTAAGGAACGAACCCTGGATGAAATAATTCCCGAAGCCTATCAGCTGATGCTGTAAAACACTTATAAGTGTACACGATAAAATAACGAATGGACACTTGCAAGTAACAACGATATGTTTACGATCGGCCGCCAAAAGCACACGGCTCAGTGCAGCAAACATACGGCCATACACTGCCAGTGAACCTTTTTATATCACAGGTAATAAGATCTGATAAATACAATGCAATAGTATATGATGTATTATATAAATTACTCCAGATATACATATTTTAAAACAACAAAAAACTCGGTGGCAAAAGAGATTGCAAAAGAAAAGAAATGCCACTCGCGATTTTTTGTTTATTTCCTGTGGGAAATAAATGCGCGATGCATCACACGACGCTTACTAGTATAAAAGCGTCGCCCGATCATCGCGGATTTGGATTCCCGCACGAAATAATGAAAAAATTTCGAGTGGCATTCCTTTGTTTTAACCATCTCTTTTGCCACCAACTTTTTTGTTGTTTTAAAATTTATTTTTCGGTGGTTAATAACATAATATATCATATATTATTGCAATATATATTACACATGATATAATGTGCCCACTGGGAAGTGATAGAAGCCAGTGCGGCAATCATACGCCAATGCGGCATAATTACGTGAGGGTATGGCACACCATGTATCTATGGCAGAGGAGCACGGCACAAACACGGCAGCAGTTGCCATGGACAGGCAATGCACACATGTAAGTGTGCGCGATATATTCAGGTCGATACGTATATAGTACATGCGAAGATCATTGAGAGATACAATATATGTGTGAATGGGAAATAGATGGATGGGAAATAGATGTGTGAATAGAACGTGGAGGAATCTATGTGGTGTGGGCTTTTTTGGAACTAGGCTCTCCCTCGACTTCAGAGATGGAGTCCATTACCCAGACAACATCCTCCAGGAGCATCTTCCACTCGTCACTAGTCGTGCCGTTCTCGCTAACGTCCAATACTGCTACCCAGCGGAGACAGGCCAATATTGAATACAGACCGTTGATCCCTGGGCAACGAATTCTTCCCCACTCTCCCTTCACTTCCTTGATCCAACCACCTTCCGACAGGT
Source organism: Stygiomarasmius scandens (assembly GCA_037954225.1). NCBI lineage: Eukaryota > Fungi > Basidiomycota > Agaricomycetes > Agaricales > Campanellaceae > Stygiomarasmius > Stygiomarasmius scandens. The sequence continues at coordinate 26,644 of JBANRG010000105.1, read as the reverse complement.
CTTCTCGATTTAGAGTTCTCCAGTCAGGTTGCAATGAGTTCCACCATTTTAGCACGACACTCATAAATGTGCTCCCGTCATCCTTGAGTACTGGAAGATGGTCTCTCTGAGCGTTCTTCACCCACGCTTGAACGACTGTGGGTCTGTTTGTCGTCGGCAACGTCTTCTTCAAGTCCTTGAAATCGAATGAGGCTTCTAGCGACACGAATGACTCTATAGCGTCTTCCCAACATGCGGTGTTATCACCCAGTTCCAAGCCATGGGTCAGATATACCTTGGCGTTCTGGACCCAGCCAGGCAAATCTCCAGTGAACGGTGTTCGTTCAGTCGGTAGAGGCCGTTTACTAGCACCCGATCGTACGTTTGGAGATACGGGCAAGAACTGGATTGGCGGTCCAGGGGTGAGTACTGGAGTGGGCTGAGCCGCTGCAGATGGTGGAGGAGTAGCTGCTGCTGCTGCAGGTGGAGGTGGTGGAGTAGCAGGTGGTGGAGTAGCAGGTGGTGGAGTAGCAGGTGGTGGAGTAGCAGGTGGTGGAGGAGTTGCAGCAGTAGGTGCAGATGGAGGAGTTGCAGGTGGTGGTGCAGTAGCAGGTGCAAGGGGAGAAATAGTAGGGGGAGAATGAGTTGGTGCAGATGCAGGAGTTGCAGGTGGTGGAGGAACTGGTGCAGCAGCAGGTGGAGGTGGAATAGGAGCTGTTGCAGCAGCAGGTGGAGGTGGAGTAGCAGGAGGAAGAGTTGCAGCAGGTGGAGGTGGAGGAGTAGCAGGTGGAGGAAGATTTGTTGCAGCAGACTGAAGGGAAGATCTGAAATCTGATAGTTAGCTAACAAATACAATTTGGTAAGTACACAACCGCTCACTTGGACTTGATAGCGTTGATGACCCTGTCCAGCTTGCCTTCCAACATGTCAGGGTCTGGAGCGACTTTGTCCGAGACATAAACAAGCACCCTGTAAGCGGCAGCGGTCCCTTTAGGCCCTCGAAGTACCAGCCTATCATGGAACTCTTCGAGGGTTTCTCCAGAACCCTTCATCAGAAGGTAGTCCAGCTTTCCATTCCACTCTTCCCACGCATCTTCTCCAGGTTCATCGACAGCCCAGGAATCGTTCTCGAAGCTCGCCCAAGGCGAGTCGGAGGTTGCTTCAGGAATTGTCGGAGGCAAAGAAAGTACCAGATATCGAAGTTCTTCAAGGAGAGGGGATTGTTTGGAGGGTAGAGGCAGGTGGAGTAAATACTCCGGGAAAACAGGATCCACGTCCACGTCCATGTCGGCAACGGTATCCGTTGTTCTGATAACAGGAGTAGGACGAGGACGTGGGCACAGATGAGATGGGTCTCTTGTCGAAGGCGAAGGACGTGGGCGCAGATGAGATGGGTCTCTTGTCGAAGGCGAAGGAAGAACAACTGCGACTTGACAGTTGCTGGAAGGAGGGATAACCTCCTTCTCCTTTACCCTCTCTTTTCCCTTCTCCTTCTTCTTCTTCTTCTTCTTCTTCTTCTTCTCCTTCTCCTTCTCCTTCTCCTTCTCCTTCTCCTTCTCCTTCTCCTTCTCCTTCTCCTTCTCCTTCTCCTTCTCCTTCTCCTTCTCCTTCTCCTTCTCCTTCTCCTTCTCCTTCTCCTTCTCCTTCTCCTTCTCCTTCTCCTTCTCCTTCTCCTTCTCCTTCTCCTTCTCCTTCTCCTTCTCCTTCTCCTTCCTTTCCCTTCTCCTTCTCTTTGCCCTTCTCTTTTTCTTTTTCTTTTTCTTTCTCCTTCCCTTTTCCCTTCCCTTTCACTTCCGGCTCTATCCTTCTTGCACTTCTTCGGACCGGTCCTGATCGTTCGGCTTCGTGATCCATCTTGGCTTTCCCCTTCCCTTTGCCTCCTTTCAACATGTTCTGGAGGTCGTTGAGCGCCCCTTCAATGTCCAGATCCTTCATGGCAGCCCTGTTTCTGGCCAAATTGTTCTCGATACCAAAGGAGACCTGGTCCAACTTCTTAAGCTTGGCAAGCCTCAAACGTCTCGCTTTGGTATCCATAGCATCCAACTCAGCCTCCAGGAATTCGCCAAGTCGTCGATTTTTCTGAAGTTTGGGGGTGCTAGGCGGTGTAGGTACGTCATCCTCAGACTTTCGGGCATCCATTTGATCGTAGTCATCGTCTGATGAGTCGGAACTGCCGTCATCAGATGATTCGGCTTCTTCTTCTCGGCGTTGGTTGCGTTTGGATGAAGGACCAGCTGAAGATGGGCCAGCAGTTCGGGAAACATCGGCAGTATATGGGGTAGGGACAGAGAAGCTGAGACTTTGTGCTGTAGACTCTTCAGCGTATGTGGGGGGAAACGCAGGTAAGCCTTGCAATGCCGGTAAGCAAAAATTCTCTTCTGACAGTGTTTTTTAAACGACTCACCTTTTTTCAGCCGGGAACAAGCGAGGAAGAATTGAACAAAGGATTTGACGTGATGATGGGTGAATCCAAAAGGGTCCCATTGGTCGAATCGTTCCGGTTTGGGACCAGGAGTTTTGCCTACCGATATACTGCGATGAGACATCAGCGACATTTACAAATGTGCACGACGAGACGACGAGGTACACTTGTAAATGTGGAGCATAAATCATAAGATTCAGGAAAACCTACCTGGCTGTCCAAATGTTGTTTTCATCGTGATTGGGGCTGGTGTCTCCCCCAACGATTACTCCAGAAAAGCTGGTCTGAGAGAGCTTGCACGCTAATTCAACGAACTGAGTAATAAGAGCTGGCAACTGCTCTCGACGACTGTAAATGCAAAACTTTAAAAAATGAATTACGACCAAAATAAGAGAAACACGTACGCCTGAATCACCTCTGGATCCTCAGTGTCTTCCCAATCCGCTTCCTGCAGCTCCTCGTACTGTCTCATCTCATCCTCGTACTTCTCGTCCACTGCTTTTTGAATTGCTTCTCGTACCTCCTCCGATTCCGCTTCAAACAGCATCTTGGCCACGGCGCCATGGTCTCTCAACCAGTTGTCTCTGTCGTAGTGGGTTCCGTGAAGCTCCTCGTACTTTGCGTCAATTTTCGGCTTGTAGTCGGGGTGAGACCAGTAGTGACGCCACGCTTGCATCCGTCGTGGACGACCTCCTAAGACCTTCTTATCCAACGTCTTCTCAAAACCTTTCCATACACCGCCGCCCTTCTTTGCTCTCTCTTTTGACAAACGACTATTGAACCAACCTCTCACTTTCTGCAAGAAAGAGTTCTGTATCCCAAAAAACGGATGAAAGCGGTAAAGTACTCACCTTATCAAAGTTTGCTGCCCGTGCCAGCAAGACGTTTTCCTCCTCGGTCCTCTCAAGTGCTGCCTGACGCATTGCCCTATACTTCCATTGAGACAGATTCTTTTTTTGGACAGGCTTCAACGCATTTGCAGAGCTGAGGGGTTCTTCATCGCTGCTTTCATCGTCCTGTGGGTTCTTCTCCCCTTCCTTGGCTTCTCCATTAGCATCTTCTCTAGGTTCCCGTCCTCGTTGTCGTCAGCTAACCCATCTAGATGCAGCCGCTTTTTGAGCTCCAAGACGCGTGCGCGTTCCTCTTTGGTCAGGTTGCTCGGATACTTCTTTAACCACTTTCCCTTCAGCTCATCCCAAAAATTCTCCCTGTTCCCAGAAATCTTCATGTAATCCACAAAACTCTCCTCCAGTAACTCCAATGGCCCTCCTTGAAAGTACCCGCGTCCGGCATGTTTCGGTTTAGGGGGCTGCCTCTTTTCCTTCGTGGATATGGCCTTCCGAGCTTGTAGAATACTTTTGGCTTTTGGAGGTTTAGTCATGAGTATGAGAATACGCGTGAGTGTAGGTGAATATCGGTATCAAAAAGGATTATCGGATTGGAACCGTCACGGACTTAGACTTGAGAATCTTCGCGTTCATTTGTTTGGCGTTGCTTGTCAACAGCATGATCACGTGAATGTCAAAAGTTCTGTTGACGCGTTTTCAATTTGGCTCAGGCGACCTTCGCAACCGGTACGTCTATTTCTTGGTGAGGCAGCTGCAAACCGGTAGCTCCACTCTGTTCTCATTCCTGGGCACAAGTTGTGACGCACTGACCTGCACTGCTTCTCATATTTCCATTTCTTTTATTTTGGTGCTAAATCTACTTTTTTTCTTAGGTTTACTTGTACAAATGCAACGCTTGGTAAGTCTACTCGTTCTTTCCATTGCATGCTACTAATGAGACATAAGACTCGTTCTGGAACTCTTTTTGCAGAATGGGAAGGCACATATATTCCCGTCCCTGCCGACTTTGACCTAGCGGAAACCATAAGGATTCGCCAATCTGATCTATTGAAGGATACCGATTCTGTAGGCGACTGTCCACCCCTTGACGAAGACGCATCCCTATCCCCTGGTTCCAGCCCTGTTTCCAGCCCTCTCTCCTCACCTCCACCTTCTCCACAACTTAGTGCCTCTCCTGCGTGTGCAGCATTTTCTGGAGCCGCCAGGGAGAAACGCAAGCGTAAGACGCGTCGAAGCGTTAAGTCCGTCGCTCCTGCCAAGTCCGCCGCTTCCGGTGCCACCCCTGAACTCTCTGCTGCTCCCAACCCTGTTCAAAAAAAGTCTACCCGAAGGAGCCATGTTGCCAGGGCCGCAAAACGAAGTGAAGCGCATGCAACGCAGAGCCCAACAGCCTATAAACCCCGTACCTCCTCAGCTCAAACCGTAGTGTCTAATGCTCAACCCGCATTGTTTACTCTTGAAAGTTGGAATATGACAGAGGCAACGTCGGGCTACTGTTGTAACCCAAATCGTGTTAGCCAGGATGCCAAATTGGAGAGGAAGAAGTGGACGTTGGAGGAGCTTTGCGGCCGGGGATCCCTAGGTTTTGAATTAGTGTCAGTCAAAGATCTGTACGCGTGCACACTTACAATTGTCCTCAATAACCTTACTAAGCACAAGTGCAGTAAAGGTCCTATTCCCATTGTCGACTCAAGCGGTGTCGTAATCGGTGTTGCCAGCCCACTGCCTATCAAAGATGGCAAAGACGATTGGACGGGCGTCAATTCAGATGCAGTCTCTGCTCTCGAACGAGAGAGAGATGGGCCTCCGGCGAAGCCAAATAAGAAGAAGCGAAGAGGAAAAGTAGTCCGAAAACCAGGGTTAAAGCTGTCAGAGCAACATCGTAGGGGTGACTTTGGTGCTCAGGCTACTGGTTTTTCCGCTAACGGAGGTATGCAGGTAGGCTGCCATGCTCTTTTCTTACTCTGATTAGATCCTTATGTACAAAATTTCAAGTATGCTAAACAATTCTACCATTCTCAAAAGGTCAAAAGTGCTATGGAACGACTCCTCCAACACCCGGCTTTTGTGCGAATTGCCGGACATGGTTCGGCAATCTTCACTACTTGGGCACCTAAACTATTTCAGTTCTACAGCGAGTGCATGGATAAAGTCTTGGAAAACAATCCTTCGGTCTACTTCAATTTCCGTAACAGCGTCTTTGCTGCTGCCACGTTCAACTTCGGTCCACAAACAGTCTCCTTGGAACACATCGATCATTTGAACTACATCTACGGTTTGTGCAGTATCACAGCATTGGGATTTTACGACTATACAAGAGGAGGACATTTGATCCTGTGGGATCTAAAATTAGTTATTGAATTTCCCCCTTGCTGGACAATTCTTATTCCATCCTCCTATCTGCGTCACGGAAACACCGATATCGCTCCAGGTGAAAAAAGATTCTCTTTTACCCAATATACCTCAGGGAGCTTGTTCCGTTATGTGGATAATAACTTCAAGATGCGGACCCAGATGACGAAAGAAGAAGAAAAAGAATCGAAGATCACACAGAAGGAGAGGGTGGATGATAGTTTTGTAATGTATTCTACTCTACAAGAGCTACGAAAGATGTACTGTATATAACTAGAATTTTTACTACAAAACTCTATTCAATATCACATCGCATAAGAATATGAAAGAACAATCGACATTTGATTGAAGTCACAACTACATTCGACATTCGACTGAGGTCAAGATTACAATGGACATTTGATTGAAGCTCGAGTGTACAGAGGTAAATAATTTAAAAAGGAACAGCCACGAAGGTACATCTTAGAGAATTACAGTTCGCTGGAAAGAAAGTAAGTCAAGTTGGTAGTAATCGGTTGCTCGTCAGTTATAACAATACTAAAGTAATGGAGTACATTATACTGCAAGATTCTTTCTGAATATTTTAATTACAAAAAACTAATCCTACTAATTTTTCAAACATACCACTTATTTGTGCATTCGTCTCAGAAGTTGGCAGAGCGATGATACGCCATACACCTGAGGGGCTATATTTTCCGATTTTAACTATAAAGTGATTATTACAGTAAGAGTCTAGTATAAGATATAGGACTATTGGCACTAAGAAAGAGATATACATAAGAGATGGCTATGTTACTTTTATCCATGTCAGACCTGAAGGATAATATCAAGTATCAATCACAGGGATCGTTTGTGTGAGAAACTATAGTAGATGTCTTCAGAGTCTCGACTTTACATCAAGAGGCTATATCGCGACTTGATAAGTCGCGAGCAATGTTAAGAATTTTATCGAGATATTTATATCGCGAGCAAAGACATAAGTTATATCGCGAGCGATCTTTAAGAACTAAGTCAAGACCCAATAGTAAAAACTTATATCGCGACTTACTCTGAAGGAGACAGGTTACAGATAAAGAGGCACCAGGAGAGGCTGATCAGCTTTGACTACGAAGAAATACCAACGTGTTTAGGGGATTGTCAGTCGCAATCTACTAAACCCAAGGTACCAGAGGCGACAGATGCTACTACCGAAGTTCGGATGGTTCAGGAATTAAGATATCCCTATCATCTGTGTAAAGCATACCCTATACCCAGTCCATATGGTCGTATCGACCGCCAGGGTACTCAAGACGGTGTTCCAAAGCTATATCGTGATGGCACAGCATTAGGACTATAGATATTCCGGGTAATGAACCAGTCCGATAGGTGGCTCATTGAGACAGATATCAGACAAAGACTTTACCATGATGGTACTCATCATATGGCTTGGGTTAAGGGTCAAGACACCCAAGGCACCACAGGATAAGGATTCGGTCGCGAGGTCCGATTATATCGCGACCCTCGGACTTTGAGTAAATCAAGATATACCTGTCACGACTCCTACTAATTACAGTATTCCACTTTCCTTATTTAGTGTACACATATCACTAGGAGTCACACATTCATTGATTATCTGTTTCTTTCATCGGACATTCAATATTTATGTAGAACTGTACAGTTTTAGAGAGCTCATGTATAAATAGGACTAGCTAGCATACGTAGGCTCTCCAGCGTAGTACCACCTAGCTTGATTGCAGATCCCAGTGTCTCTCGGAAGTGTAAGGACTTTGCTTGCCTGGGCCAGTCACCAATAGCTTCGTAGAAATGCTAACCTACAAGATATCAATACAAAGACTTAAAAGATCACTTTTGTGGAAAGAGTTATATACTGTTAAGAGTTTGGCACATTTGGATATAGTTAGGCACTTGGGCCTTTGGTATTGGAACTTGGCAATTGTTGGTCTCGACTTTGTGTGTTATCTTGCTATTGCAAAAACCTATCACATTGCAAACCCTCCCCTTCTAAGATCTAAAGACTAGAAGTTTAAAGAGACGACTTCTTTCGTCCAGGTAACCTCGCAAACAAATTATATAGTGTGCTTTAGAGTGTACTTTGGTTGTGTGTTTCGTTTTAGAAACTCATTACTTTTTACACAGAAGAGACATATTAGCGAGTATTCTGAAATTTGACTCCATTACCGAGCTCGCTTAAAACCACGTGCAAGCTCGACACTGTCACCTACACCACGATGTCGACGAGTACACCCCAGCCATTCCTCGGTTGTTCCCTGACTCTCGACACCAACATCAGCCCAAATGGCATTGCCCGCCAAAATTTCAAGTATTATCTCATCCTCGGGGGTGCGCACGCAGCTATTTACAGAGACCAGTGAGTGGCAACTACCTTCTCTCCCTTGTTTCCCCTCAACTATTGTAGGAGCTTAGCTTCAGAGCTTGCCAGAACCTCTCATCAACGTGAACCTAAGGGATATAATGATGAAGAAGCAGTCGGTGCGATGTGGAGGTTTAACTGCTCTCGAGTTCATAAGCACCCACCGCACGAGCTTTGATCCTACGTCAGCCCATTTCCAACAGCCACCTCTGTACCTCCATGTGCGCCTCCCACTCACGTCAGACAGGGACAGGAGCTAAACGTAGCCTTCCAGGACATGGCTATATCTGCGGCGAAATCTCCCACTTGTGAACCGAGGGTGACACATCAAAGTGTGCCTGTGGACACCACGTTGGCAGATTTCGGAGACGACTTCATACAACAGCTCAGTCGTGAGGCTTCGCCGTATCCCCACGTAATTTCTCCTCGTGTCAATCCTGCTGCTTCCTCTAGCAAGACTTCTAGGGGCCCACTCCCCTCGGTTCGTTCCGGCAAATCGAAGGCTTCTGTGAAACCTCCTTTGAGCCCTAGCCCTCAGGCTTCGAGCTCTCGGCGTGCCCCAAGCCCTATTCTACATGTGGGCACTGCAGAGCCAGGTTCTGGGCTCGCATCTGAGAGTGAGGATGATGAAAAAGAAAACCAGGTTCTTCGTTTCCACCTCGTCAAGTTTGTTGGTGGCTGCAATTTTTATAGCACTATGTAAGCTTTTTATTAGTATCCTCCGCTCATACTAAGCTATTCCATAGGGGCGAAGCTATGGAGGCTTATCTTAGGTTCAGGTCCAAAGGCCTTCAACCTCAGATGAGGACTACCACTTGTCAACAGTTGGCCATGGAATTTGCTGCAAAGGAGTTGTAGAAAGAGATGATTGAATGTATTACTCAACTTTACTGTCATGCCCATCTTCAATAACACGTTGCATTGAACTGATATCTAATGACACCTTGCTGCATATAGGCTCAGTGACCACGACCGTGTTGCTTCCATGCTTCCATGCTGCAAGCATGTAGCCTGTCTTCTTCATCCAGGCATTGTACTTGCATGCTTTTTCATATTTGGCTGCAGGCTATAAAGGTGAGATACTCAAATTTGCTTATCATTCTCCACAGGCAGCCTAAACCGACAGTGCGATGACCACCCGGCCTAACAAACGCTTTCGATCTGACCAGAATGCACTTAGTCATATCAACAACCTCTACTCACTTGGTCTATCCTTTCACCAGCCTGGAGACGCCGTGATTCAGCACTCACATATTTCGCAAGATGGCCGACGTATATATAAACAAACTAGAGCTGCTGCTCCCATCCCTCGATCACAAGATACTGGTCTCCAATCATCGGATTGGAATGACTTCGAATTCAATGACCCAGAACCCTCCATATCACAAGGTACGGCTAAAGATAGATTTGTATTCCAGGTAAAAAAAGGGAAGGTCACAAGGTTGCCAAAAAGAAAGATTTATTCATCGGTGAGTCTTGCTATTCTTTGATATGCCATTCATTCGGCTCAACGGTTGAAATAGGATCGGCCAATGAGAGCATTTATCAGCAATCGAGACGACTATCTCACAATCCAAATGATACTAAAGGGACGAGGTGACCACGTACCTGACAAATGCCTTCTCTGTCCCCCAGACAGTGATCCTGTTGAGCCAACTTTCAGATGCATGGATTGTACAAATACTCCGCTTATGTGTGAGAGTTGTTGTGTAGAGGTGCACAGTTTGAATCCTCTGCATCGTATACAGGTACGTGACACCTATATCTGTGCATGACATTGTCTCACATCGTACAAAGCACTGGACAGGTCAATACTTCGAGAAAGTCTCTCTTTGGCGGTTAGGATTGGTCATCCAACTCGGTCACCAAGATGGTTCCCAGTGTCTTACCGTTCAAGGACCATCAAAGTTCGTCATTGTCCACATAAATGGTATCCATAGGGTATCTCTAAAGTACTGCGGATGCATGGCGTCCGTTTCTTCCGACACTACTTCTCTTCACCACAAATGGGAACAGCTTATGCGAAACCGCCTGTACCCGGCAACACACAACCGTCCCAGAACAGCCTGTACCTTTGAAACTCTTGAGCACTTCCATATGATGACCTTATGGGGCAAGATTACTGCCTATGACTACTACAAGGGTCTTGAGGGCCTTACAGACAATACCGGTGCAAAACTACCTGTAAGTCTATTGTTTTGACATGCAAATGTTCCCCAATTCACTTTTGGCACAGAATCGTTATCCTAGTATGCTACGAATGGTTTGTCAATGGCGACATCTCCGAATGCTGCGACGAGGGGGTAGAGGGAATGACAGCAACAGAAGTGTCCAGGAAACATTGCCTGGTGAACTGGCGGTGCAGTGTATTGCTTGCCCCCAACCAGGAATCAACCTTCCTGATGATTGGCAACAGGCCCCTGATAACACCAAGTGAGATTAGAGCGGATCGTTGTTTAAATTGATGCTTACTTGATTTTACTGCCAGGTTTATATATATGATGTTCATAGCTATCGATGCTTGTTTTCGTTTGAAAAGGAAGAGAATTTCAACCTGGAAACAGGACGCCAGCCTCCAAGATGGTTGGGCCTACTTTGTTGAGAATGGTCCCTATCATGAGTGGGTGAAGAAGATGAAGGATCAAAAAGAGGTGAGTTATATTGTGCTTATCTGCTGACAGTCATTGTTAACAGCTTGCAGATAAGCACTTGCACTGGACTAGCGGCACTCGACTACGCAAACACCAAGTTTCATGAAGGATACGATGAAACTGGCAAAGTAGCAGGCCTTTGTGCCTGACATGAAATTCTTCTCAAGAACGGGATGGGAGCGACTCAGATAGGAGAACGGTACGTCAGTGCACACCTTCATCTGTGCACGTAGCTGATCCATGACACTTATCAGATACGCCAATGTTGACTTCGTCGTAGCCTCGTTGCTGCGTCATATCAGCTTACTTTTGATCTTTCTCATATCCTATGATATCGCTTGCCAGTGGTCCAAAAACCTTGCAAAGAGGTTGAGGGAACTACCTTCATTCCTACGCCTTCATCTCGTCCTCAAGGTCTTGAAGTTTTTCAAGTTTGTCATCCCAAAGCTACATATTCTGGGTCACCTGATCAAGTGCCAAGAAAAGTACTCACTTTCCTATACGTTGGGTGTTGGCGAAACAGATGCTGAATCGATTGAACGACTTTGGAGTGGCCTGGGACCGGTTTCAACTAGCATCAAAGAGATGGGTCCAGGATCTCACCACGATACCCTAGAAGATCACATTGGACACTGGAACTGGAAAAAGATAGTTGGACTGGGTATGTCTCTGGTCGTTTCTTGCGCTGTCTAATCTAAAGTGTAGCCGTAGGTGCACTTTTGAAAAGACATTTAGCTGCTGTGGTCACCGAGTTTGAGAAGCAACTCGAAGGTTGGCAAGAGTTCACCCAAGCTCAACAGAAGTACATTGATGAATGGAAAACAATGGCCGATCAGTACGAGAGTGGTGCTGCCGATTTGAACCCTTACACCTCCCCTGTGTCTGGTACGTGACACATATACGTGTGCCTGTAAAGTATTTGTCTGACATACCGCTTTTCGAAGGTAAAACTGCGCAGAGCGTCAGACTGGAGTTGGCCAAGGAAGCTGAAGAGAAGGCTTTACAAGAGATGAAGGACGAGGAGAGGATGAACAAAGAATCTGAGTGGAAAGATAGAGATGGCGATGAAAATGACGATCTACCTGATCTCGAGACAAGTCCCGGCGAATTTCTATACTTTGGCTTGGAGATAGAGCAACAACAGTATGTTCTGCTTATACTGCTGACTGCCTAAACTGATTCTTGTGCAGACGAGAGCTACGTTTGGATATTACTAGTGTTCACGCTCCCACCAACAAGCAAATGACGGCGATCGTGGATCGAAGGACAAAGTTAGCGAGGCAAATCAAGCGTTTTCGGGCACTCCAATTGGCTTACATGCCAGTATCCCTGCAAATAATTGCCACACAGACGACTTCTGAGACTCAGATCAATGCAGAAGAGATTGCTTTGTACCTTCCTTCCAGACTCAGTACAGAGCAGAGGAAGTCTACCCTGTGTAACTCTTGCCTTCCTGAGATGGAAGTTCGACTACGCGATGGCCAGCTCAATGAATCACTCAACCATCTTCGACAATCTCTACTTGTCAAGCAAAGGATGCTCCGCTATAAGAAAATCAACGCCCGCAACCAGCGACAAACCACGCACTCTCGTGCCTTGATAGCTCGGCAAGAAAAGAAGGTCAAAATTGCGACCGTTTCGTATCGGGATGCCTGGCGGGCTAAGCTTGCTCTGGTGGATGGACGAAAGGATGCTGTAGGCTGGAAGGAGCTCCTTCAGGAGCACGTAGTTTGTATGGAGGATTTGCAGGAAGCAGAGAAGAAGAGAGTGAAAGCTATGAAACATAGGAGAAGGGAGGCTGCTAGACGTGAACTGAATGGGGAGAACCCTGTTGAAGGTGCTCGAGAGAAGAATCGGGTCCCGTCCTGGATTTGGCACTTCTCATCTGATGGGGAAATGAACAGAGATAGAGTGCTGTATGAAGGTGAGCACATATAAGTGTGCATTGTACAGCATTTGCTAACACATGCATGTGTGCAGGTCTCAGAATTGAATGGTGCAAAACTTATGTGCGTGTAAAGCGCTGGCGAGAGGAGATTGTACTCCTTCAAGAGGAGATGAGACGTTGCCTTGTGACATTGGAATGGCAGGCACAGCAATGGGAGGCGAAAACCAAGATAGACAACTTTGATGGGGAAAGGAAGGAGGGAGCTTCGGCATATGCTTTCCAACAGGCAGAACTTCGGCGTGGTCTTGCATTACGATTCAAGGGACTCTGGAACTCTGATCACATGAGACCTCTTTTTGAATACAAGCCGGTGGAACTAATCTTGCAGCCCATAAACAGCATCAACGACGGGGACATGGATGTAGACTCAAGTTCAGAGCACTCTGGTGATGGGATGGATGAAGACGAGGATGAAGACGATAGAGACTCGGATGAAGACTCAGATGAGGAAGAGGAAAGTTTGCCTGGTGAGAGGGATGAACTGGATGAGGAGGATGAGGATGAGGATCTACAGGATAATGATGGTGAGGAACAAATGGAAGGTGATGACCTGGAGGAAAAAGAAGAAGAGGAGGACCTTTTTGAGGAGCCATATATGGTTTACACGATTAAAGATATGCTTGCTGCTTTGGAAGAGGACCAACGTGTGCATCATCTCTCTCACTGTATGAACTACGCTGACATTAAACAGGGCAGCAATAGGTTTCTTCCTGCCGGTCTACCCTTCACAACAAATCATGCAACGTTTCTGTCCAACTGTTTACCACCACCTGGACATTTCTGTCCATCTACCACCTATCCACCTGGATATTTCTGTCCATCTGCCCTATCTCACCATCTATCTCACCAGGACATTTCTGTCCATCTGCCCTATACCACCGTTTATTTACCCTATACAATGTTGCTGTTCATACACGATTTGCGACTATTAAGGTGTCACTTCAATACAAAGTTTCTGTGTGCACCTGGTGGTGTGCTTGTACAATAACGGTGCACACTTGCATGTGTGCAGGGTTCTTCCCCGGCACACTATCCCTAGTCATGTGATGCAGTAGCTAAATTGCTACTACTTCAGTTATTCCTGCGAGTCGTAAAGTACCCGTAAGTAACTACTGACTGGTTTTGAGGGAACCACTCTGTCATTTTCTCTGTGCACCGTGCTGCGGACCTGCACACATATAACTGTCGCGGCGTGTTCTTGGTCTGAATGCCGTGTTTGCCGTCCTTCTTCTTGCTTATGTGAGTATTCCATGCATGGGGCCGATGCCGCCGATAGCCTATGCCTCCGCCTCGTCCCGCTTGCATACGCCTGCGTACCGACACTCCTTTGCGAGATAAGCGAGCCCCCCAAAAGTTATCGTTGTTACTTGCAAGTGTCCATCCGTTATTTTATCGTGCACACTTACAAGTGTATTGCCGCCTCTGGTGAGCCTATCGGGAGTTTCGAGGAGTCTTTGACAAAAAGGATTTTGACACCTTACCAGAACGAAGACAATGGGACCATGCAATCGAACTCATACCAGGGTCGAAAGCGGTTGATTGTAAAGTTTATCCATTGTCTCGAACCGAGCAAGAAGCCTTAGACAAGTTCCTAAACAAAAACCTTCAGACCGGACGAATCCAACCCTCCAAATCACCAATGGCATCCCCTTTCTTCTTCGTGAAGAAAAAAGACGGCTCCCTTCGACCTGTACAGGATTATCGAAAGCTAAACGAAATGACTATCAAGAACCGGTACCCATTACCCTTGATTACAGAGCTGGTAGAAAAACTGAAGGACGCTTGAATCTTCACCAAACTAGATGTTCGCTGGGGTTACAATAATGTGCGAATTAAAGAAGGGGATGAATGGAAAGCCGCGTTCCGAACCAACAGAGGTCTGTTCGAACCCCTCATAATGTTCTTCGGACTCATGAACTCCCCTGCAACGTTCCAGACAATGATGAACGACCTCTTCCGGGACCTGATCAGCGAAGGGGAAGTAGTCATCTACCTCGACGACATCCTAATCTTTACGAAAGACTTAAAAGAGCACAGAAGGCTAGTCAACAAAGTCCTACGTATCCTTCAGGAAAACAACCTGTTTCTAAAACCCGAAAAATGCGAGTTTGAAAAGGCGGAGGTCGAATACTTGGGAATGATAATAGGTGACGGAAAGGTTAAAATGGATCCAGTGAAAGTCAAAGGAGTAGTTGATTGGCCTGTACCTACTTGTAAAAGAGAAATCCAATCCTTCTTAGGCTTCACTAACTTCTATTGACGATTTATTCGTAACTTCGGCAAAATTGCGAAACCAATGAGTCGACTGACGGGGCAGTCTCCTTGGGAATGGGGTGAAGAACAACAAAATTCGTTCGAAACCCTGAAGAAAGCATTGACAACGGCCCCAGTATTACACCTACCGACAGACAATGGACAATTCAAACTGGAAACAGATGCATCCGATGGAGCACTCGGAGCAGTACTTTCTCAAAAACAAGACAACAAATGGGTCCCTATCGCCTTCCTTAGTAAAGCAATGAACGAAACGGAAAGGAACTATGAGATCTATGACAAAGAACTTTATGCCATAATGGCTGCCCTGGAGGAATGGAGACATCTGCTAATGGGAGTCGCAAAGGAGTTAGAGATATGGTCAGACCATCAAAACCTAACCTATTGGTGGAAACCCCAGAAATTAAATCGAAGACAAGCTCGATGGGTAACCGAACTACAGGAGTACCATTACAAACTCTACCATCTACCGGGACGGCTAAACAAGAAAGCCGATCTACTCTCCCGAAGAGCAGACCATGATCAAGGCTCCGACGACAATGACGCCGTAACAGTTCTTAAACCCGAAGTATTTGCTAGAACGATAGAGTGGAAGACGGATACAGGTTACGAGGAAATACTGGAAAGGATTAGAAAACAGAAATCGAATACAGAGACAGTAGTACAGAAGGCAGTTGATGAAGGCGACGAGAAGTTTATGGAACACAACGGAATCATTTCCAGAAATGGAAAGATATATGTACCCAAAGACAAACTCCTCCGAGAAACGATCATCTCCTTGTTTCACGATAAGCCGCTTGCAGGACATGGGGGAAGGCAGAAGACAAAGGAACAGGTAGCATGGAGTTATTGGTGGCCCCGGATGATAGAAACCATGGAGGAATACGTAAAGGGTTGCGAATTTTGCCAGAAGAATAAACCCATTAGACAAAAGAGAGTGGCACCTCTATACCCAAACGAGATCCCACACCAACCTTGGGAGGTAATGACTATGGACATGATCGGTCCATTACCCAAAGCACATGGATACAATGCAATCATGGTATTGGTAGATCGTCTCGGCAAACGACTTCATCTAGAACCGGTTACTACCGAGATCTCCTCAGAAGGGTTAGCCAGGTTGATGGTCGATCGGATAGTACGATGAAAGAGGACTGAAGTGAGCCCAAACTATCAGTCAAAATGATTATGATTATGCTCGCAAAGGCGAAAGGATAAGATCAAGTATCTACGCGAACTGAACTAAGTACGCTAGATACTAAGATTGATGCTTGGTACAATACTATGTCTCGCGTACTATATTGCTCGCGAATAGTACATATCCACTACTCTTGACAACAAGTTGCAACATACGAGACATTGAGTACGCGTAGTCTATAATTCATGATTCAACGGGATAACAACTTATTGGACTTTAAGAAGATACAAAGAAGATATCAAGACTACTGAATAAGAACTAGGGAATAGTCTATATTTAGAACTAGATCCATCCTATCCAGAAGACCTAAAGTCACGACCTTATGCGAAGCTGTCTTACGCAAAGCACCCTACGCGAGATGACCTTACGCGAAACAGTACAAGAACTTACGCATATAGGAGTATTCCGTTCATCGCAAGACAACACTATTCAAGATAGTTCCCTTACATCCTGATCCATGCTGATAGGACTGTCGGATCATGGTTAAGACGTGCATCGGGATTTCCATACCGATATCAAGAAGACCATATGGATGCAGGTTACACGTAACTGCGCAGACCATATGGAACCTTTCGCGTACAACGGAATCTAGTTATTCCTTGAGAACTAGGGAATAGTCTATGTTTAGAACTAGATCCATCCTATCCAGAAGACCTAAAGTCACGACTTTATGCGAAGCTGTCTTACGCGAAGCACCTTACGCGAGATGACTTTACGCGAAACAGTACAAGAACTTACGCGTATAGGGGTATTCCGTTCATCGCAAGACAACACTACTCAAAAGAGTTCCTTACATCCTGATCCATGCTGATAGGACTGTCGGATCATGGTTAAGACGTGCATCGGGATTTCCATACCGATATCAAGAAGACCATATGGATGCAGGTTACGCGTAACTGCGCAGACCACATGGAACCGTTCGCGTATAACGGAATCTAGTTATTCCTTAACGCAAGACTGTGGATAAGACTATCCATAAGGTACGCGAGGGTACTAACCCTTGACCCAAGAGCGACTAGATCGCACTGATAAGAAGATATACCATATTTTCCTCATTTCTTGTATATATTTCACGGACCTATTACCTCTATAGGTAATCATCTTTCCTGATATAGTCTCTCTCAGTGTCAATCTCTTTTACTCTCGTATTTCTTTATCGGACTTTTAAATAAAATCTAAAACTATACAGTTACTAGTTTCTAGAGTATAAAAGGACCATGTAGTCGTAGGTAGACAACCAGATTAGTACAGTAGCACTCGCTGCGGATACTGGTGTCTCTTGGAGGGTTCCTAAACCCCACTTGCCCAGGCCAGCTTATTGTGTCAAAGGAAACTCTACATTACCCTTACCTACAAGACAAAGGCCTAAGAACCTTTAACAAAGACTTTTATTTTGGTGCAATCGTATTGTGTGCATAAGAATTGCGACTTGGTTATTGTTTGAACTTTGGTTATTGAACTTTAAAGAAGAAAGAACTTGTCATTTGGAAAGATTTGTTATTGGACTTTGGAATTGGACTTGAACCATTGTGTGTCTCGTTCTTGAGCTAGATATCTCTTAAGTTTATCAAGAAGTGTTCCTACACCCCACACCACCTCGCTCAAATTATTATATTTTGTGTTGTTTTTGTGTTGTTTCGTTCGCGAAGCACTACAATAATCGTTCGCGAAGCTCATATTTGAGTTTCACCAAGTAAGCACATTAACAATATCATGGACTACCCAAAAAGATTATCTCAGACCGAGCGACCGTCTTCATTTCCAAATTCATGAAGGAACTTTACCGACTCCTAGGCATCCGAGCTACACCTAGTACGGCCTATCATCCCCAAACTGACGGACAGACCGAACGGATGAACCAAGAGATCGAAGTTTATCTTAGGATGTTCGTCAATCATAAACAAGACGACTGGGATGAATGGCTATTCCTGATGGAGTTTTCCTATAACAACAAGGAACATTCGGCTACTGGAAAAACACCTTTCGAGATAGATCATGGATACCACCCTTATATGGGTCAAGAACCCCAAGGGAAAGTACAAGATCGAAGAGCCAAATCTTTTGTAGAAGAAAGGAAACGAACCTTTGAAGAGACGCGCCAGGCATTGGAAAAGGCAGCAGAAGTAATGAAGAAATACTATGATCGAACCAAAGGTGATTCAAGAGAGTACCAAAAGGGAGATCAAGTGTGGTTAGAAGGAACGAACATCCAAACGGATCGTCCTTCAAAGAAATTAGACCACAAGCGATACAGACCTTTTAAAGTAATCAGGAAGGTCGGAAAATCCACCTACGAACTTTCATTACCAATAACCTGGAAAAAGAAAGGAATCCATCCTGTCTTCAACGAAGCGTTACTTTATCCCTATACCAAATCAACTTCGACATTACAACCCTCTGAGCCTGAACCTGTTCCTGAACTCATTGATGGTGAAGAGGAATTTGAAGTACAAGAGATAATCGATGCTAGGATAAAGAGGCATAAATTAGAATTTTTGGTAAAGTTTCGAGGATTTAGTGAACCGGAATGGGAACCGGCTACCAATCTCACACACTGTGACGAAGCATTATCGGAGTTCTACAAGAAATACCCTGATGCGCCTGGGATCCAACAGGCACGAAGAATCATGGAAGAGATCATGAGGACATGATCCTTAAGGAGGGGGTAATTATTACGAATCCTATACTATCTATTACTTTACTTACATAAGGAACCTACCCTAAAGTACATGTGTATTACATGCCGTAGACACAAGGCTTCGTAGTATAAGTACTCACTCTTTTTGAGTAATTACCTTAGCTTTGCAATATCGAATCTTTCCTTCTGTCTACGTCGCCTTATTGCTTCGTCCCTAGGTTTTCCGACATCCAAAGTTCCTGCAACATGAGCAACAAGGCTCAGCATGGATCCCAGTAAGGTTTACCAGCCAGATTACTCATGTGAAAACCTGCCTGATCTATCATGGGTTATATACTTTGCAGATACAGGTTTAGATTTTTGAAAAAAAAAATGCAAATATCTGAAGGTACTGGGTACTAAGTAGATAGTGTTTTTAGCTGTATATTAATGGATTGAATCATTCCAAAGTCAATTTCATGATTAAGTACATAAAAATATATCCAAATATGTGTGGCTTGAAGGTATTTCTTCCACAGATCTTTGAAAAATTAGTTTCTAAACAAGACCTGGAAATAAAATTTGATCTATCCAATGAATTCTACAAACCCGTATTACAAACATATTTTTATTATTGATCCTTCCCTTTACAATATGTGGTGCCACAATATTTAAGATTCTAAATAACCAGAACAAGGTTTCTGCAATTACTTCTAGAAATGAAAAATAGTTGGGCATACACCAGCTACATAGCTGTGTATGAATTATTGAAATCAGATACTATTTCGGATATTTCTTTCTTTTAATATACTCTTTTGCAAAACAACAAGTCCTTGTGAGTACTCCCAAGTACTTGCCGCTACTCATCAGACAGCAAGTACTTGCAGACTTGCAAGTCCAATACTTGCCTCTGCAAGTTTCAGTTCCCATGAGTTTTTGCAAGTGGAAGTCTAAGTTTATTTGTCCAAATACTTGCAAGTTGCGAGTGTACTTGTCGAGGACTCTAGGTACAAGTCTCCTTGTATTGACCATTCATTGACCCCATAGGCAATGGGGTCAAGCTGAGTCAATGGCCGGTCATTTGACTGTCAAGGATTTGGTCATTGACCCGGTCATAGGCAGTCAACTGCAACCCTGCCTAGGAGAGCTTCCATTTCTACCTTTGATCTTTCAAACCATACCAGCTGATACTGTAATTCATTTTAAAATGTACCTGTCAAAATGTGTGATCAGCAATTGCAAATGTAGCCATGAGGGGCTAATCGAGGGCTAATTTAACCTAAGGGCAATTTCGGCACCTCCGGCATCGGTTTAAGCCACTCACATAAGCAAAGGCAAAGGTGGCTGTCCTGGCATACTTTGAACTCTAAATATCAATAGAGCATTTGAAAATGCACATGAGATAGATAAGATTAAAGACTTTCCTACACTTTTTGAATCATAAAAAATGTAAAATATGGATAAATCATGATAAATCAGGAAAATATTCCTAGTGTTTTCCAATTACCACTAAAATGTTCACATCTAGAGCATTCAATGATTTTCTGTCTGGCAATGGTTATATAATATTCACACGCTTTCTTTTGCAGCAAATAACTGCTGGTGGCAGCAGGTTAGATCAGGCTTTTTTCCCATGCTTTGTGCAACCATAAAGAATGTTTAAATTGCAACAAAACCCACAAAAATATATATGGGTAGAGAGTAGAATAGAGTGGGAAATATGTGCGAGCAAGGGCTGGTATTTTTCCCATGCATCATTGCCTTACAAAGAATGTGTAAATTGCAAAGATCCATGAAAAAATGGTGATTAAATATATGTAGAGAATAAAATAGAGTGAACAAAAAGGCAGACAAGGGTGGGCAATTTTCCTGCACCTTTTTAGTACTACTGAGAATGTTTAAACTGCAAGACAAAATTTGCAGAAAGTCAAAAAATTGTTTTAAATATGCTGAGAATAGAATTGAGTGAGAAAAAGTGCAGACAGGGTGGGCAAACTTCCCATGCCTTGTGCATCCATAGAGATTGCATGCAGGCATTTTTCCCACCCTGTTTTGCATTCTATAAATCTCAAGCATTATTTAAAATTAAGATTATTCATATATAGAGTAAGAAAAGTGTGAAATAAATGCAAGAGTGTGCTACTTTCTCACATCTCAGCACACCAGATATATTATAAATTGAATGTGGAAAAAAGTGACTTTTTATTTTAGAATGCTGTATAAAAATGGAAAATAAGGGCAGATTAGGGTAAAATGTTTTCTCACACTTTTTTAAGCAACCAGGATACATAAAATAAGGTTACACTGGAAACATATCAAAATAATTCACTGTGGAATATTTTGAAAACACAGAGATAATATTCCGCAAAAATTCAAAATAAAATCTGATAGAATATATAGAAAATATTTTGATGAAAAATTAAAATATTCCACAGTGGATTATTTTGATAATATATTATGTAATATTTTGATCCAAAAGACAGTGGATTGCCAATTTATTTTTAGAATATTCACTCTTTATTCACAAGTGGTTTATTTTGATGGTCAACCACAATCTGCTATGGAAGTGCATCAAAATAAGTTCAAAATAGTCTACAACATATTATAAAACTATTATTTTGATAGCCAACAATAGAAAATTTTCTGATCTGTTGTCATGATATGTTCAAAATATTGTCAAGATAATACTCATGCAGAATATTCTTGGAGTGGAAAAGTCAAGATTCAAATTATGATTAAAATATTATCTCTATAAGCCATGACAAAATATATTGATGATTGTAGCATATTTTTGTTCTCTATTTTGACTTGTGAAGGAGAAAGTTCATGAAATATTATTATATCTTGAAGGTTATTATTTATTATATTACTCCAATTATTATCTATATATTTCACCAGATTTTATTTTGATGCAATGGATAAATTTCATCAGTAGTCATACAAACATTATATTCTAATATACTCAATATATGATCTCTATAATCTCAGATGGTATATTTTGGAAAAATTGTTGCTTATATAGACCCAGCCATTGTTGTTATTCATTATATTACTCAAAGTATTATTTATATATCTCACTAGATTTTATTTTGATGCATCAAGTAAATTTCAGATGCTGTCATTGTTGGAATCATTGATTTACATTTCTATCAGAATTCATTTTACAGCTATTGTTCTAACCCATATGCTACACAACAGCTTCATACTTCTTGATTATCAGCGCAGTCATCTATTGTCATTTGCTGTACTACACCACAAGTTTTATTGTTCTTTGTTCACACTGATTTAGTTACTCTAGTATAAATATTAGGTAGAAATCATGTAGCAACTCAAGCAATTGCCACGAGCTCAGTGCAAGTGCTAAATACACAATATGTTCAGCTCCATGATGATTATGGTCCTAAATCTCTTACTCTAATAGTCATAAAACAACTGCATTTTAATATACTCAATATATGATCTGTGTAATCTCAAATGATATATTTTGAAGGATTTGTGTACATATATCAAGAAACATTGCTTGACAAACTTTAACATATTTTCAAAATATTAATATCCTAATGTTATGTGGTTTATTTTGATGGAACTGAAACCTACATCAACATAAGATATTTATATTTACACAAAAAATATCTGTTGTTTAATTTAATAATCATCAAACAAAAGAGGAAGAAGCTTTTGGTACATACAAAACATGTCCCTTTAAAATAGTATCTTCATAAAATCACATGGTATATTTTGATAATATATTAAAGATTTTTTCAAAATATTCATCTCATAATCTGCAAAATTATATTTTGGGAATATATTGAATGAATTTTAAGATTTGACAACTGCAGACATGAAAAATAGGGTAAATCATACAATAATGTTTAAATGTGTAAAAACTGGAAATTTTTGCAGAAATGAGAAGAGAGACACATTCCTTCACTTTTCTACACTAAATTATTACCCTTTTGTCCAACTTTTCTTGACTGCATTTTTCCACACTTCCCTTCACTTTTTTATGGTGTTCTGCACTTTTCCCTACTTGTCTGCATTTTTCAGCCCTTTTTCATAGTTTGCTTTGTGTGCTGTTTTCATCAGAATAATTCAAGTATAAACTCATTGAAATAGTCTGACACCCTCAGAACTAAAAAAAAAAAGAGTGTAGCAAAATAATGAAAAGAATTGAAGTGAAGAAAAGTTGCAAAAAGTATGCAAAAGTGTGCAAAAGTGCAGAAAAGTGTAGAAAAGTGCAAAAAAGTGTAGAAAAGTGTGAAAAAGTGCAGAAAAGTGTAGATTTCTCAATTACCACTGTATGTTTCTGTTTACTAGTCCCTTTAACCTGCATGCAGGAGGTAAAAAATGCAGAAAATTATAGCAAAGTATAGTGAAAAAGTGTGGAAAAGTGCAAAAAAGTGTGAAAAAGTGCAAAACAGTATGGAAAGGCATAGACATCAAAAAGTGCAGAGAAGTGTGGGAAAGTGCAGAAAGGTGTGGAAAAGTGCAAAAAAGTGTGAAAAAGTGCAGAAAAATGCGGAAAAGTGCAAAAAAGTGTGAAAAAGTGCAAAACAGTATGGAAAGGTATAGATATCAAAAAGTGCAGAAAAGTGTGGAAAAGTGCAAAAAAGTGTGAAAAAGTGCAAAACAGTATGAAAAGGTAGAGATATCAAAGTGCAGAAAAGTTTGAAAAAGTGCAGGAAAGTGCAAAACAGTATGAAAAGGTAGAGATATCAAAGTGCAGAAAAGTTTGAAAAAGTGCAGGAAAGTGTGGAAAAGTGCAGGAAAGTGTTGAAAAGTGCAGGAAAGTGTGAAAAAGTACAGAAAACTTTAGAAAAAGAGGATCTACATTTTTCTGCACTTTTCCACACTTTTTTATATCTCCCTTTCTGTACTATTTTGCACTTTCCAGACTTTCTGCACTTTTTGATATCTCTACCTTTTCATACTGTTTTGTACTTTTTCACACTTTTTTGCACTTTTCTACACTTTTTCTCACTATACTTTGCTATACTTTTCTTGCAAAACAGTATGGAAAGGCATAGACATCAAAAAGTGCAGAGAAGTGTGGAAAAGTGCAGAAAGGTGTGGAAAAGTGCAAAAAAGTGTGAAAAAGTGCAGAAAAATGCAGAAAAGTGCAAAAAAGTGTGAAAAAGTGCAAAACAGTATGGAAAGGTATAGAAAAAGTGCAGAAAAGTGTGGAAAAGTGCAAAACAGTATGGAAAGGTATAGATATCAAAAAGTGCAGAAAAGTGCGGAAAAGTGCAAAAAAGTGTGAAAAAGTGCAAAACAGTATGGAAAGGTATAGATATCAAAAAGTGCAGAAAAGTGTGGAAAAGTGCAAAAAAGTGTGAAAAAGTGCAAAACAGTATGAAAAGGTAGAGATATCAAAGTGCAGAAAAGTTTGAAAAAGTGCAGGAAAGTGTGGAAAAGTGCAGGAAAGTGTTGAAAAGTGCAGGAAAGTGTGAAAAAGTACAGAAAACTTTAGAAAAAGAGGATCTACATTTTTCTGCACTTTTCCACACTTTTTTATATCTCCCTTTCTGTACTATTTTGCACTTTCCAGACTTTCTGCACTTTTTGATATCTCTACCTTTTCATACTGTTTTGTACTTTTTCACACTTTTTTGCACTTTTCTACACTTTTTCTCACTATACTTTGCTATACTTTTCTACAGTATGAAAAGGTAGAGATATCAAAGTGCAGAAAAGTTTGAAAAAGTGCAGGAAAGTGTGAAAAAGTACAGAAAACTTTAGAAAAAGAGGATCTACATTTTTCTGCACTTTTCCACACTTTTTTATCTCTCCCTTTCTGTACTATTTTGCACTTTTCAGACTTTCTGCACTTTTTGATATCTCTACCTTTTCATACTGTTTTGTACTTTTTCACACTTTTTTGCACTTTTCTACACTTTTTCTCACTATACTTTGCTATACTTTTCTGCACCTTTTACTTTCTGCATGCAGGTGCAGGATTAAGGTTAAATGGACTAGTAAACAGAAATATACAATGGTAACCATCTGCAAATAAAGGAAAATGAATATTAGTCAGAGATAGTATGGAAAGGTAGAGATGTCAAAAAGTGCAGAAAAGTGTGGAAAGAGAGAGATATAAAAGAATGCAGAAAAGTGTGGAAAAGTGTGGAAAAGTGCAGAAAAATGTGGATTCCCTTTTTCTACACTTTTCTGCACTTTTTCACATTTTTCAACACTTTTCCTCACTTTCTATGCTGTTCAAATTGTACAAATGTTGTATCCAAGAATGACCAGAGTAACATTCTGTTCTTTTGCCATGTTGAATTAATTCACCTAGTTTCTTTACTACAACGTTACAATATTATATTGTAAATTTGTCAAGAATCTATTCAAATACAGTTATAGTTGCATAAAACATGGTACTATGGCTTGTTTAGTGCTATATTATTGTTAATTGCTTATATGTATTCCAAGGAGCTTATGGAAGTTCCAAAAAGTGTGGGGATTGACTCCAGATGTGCAGGAGCTGACTTCAGGTGTGTGCGGGGATTGACTTTTCGGGTGTGGGAAATCATTGAGTGTGCGGGGAAATAAGGTAGAAGGATACAACATTTATTAATTCATTTTTGCAGTATGCAGACATGGCACCCAGAAAGGAAGCCATTATTTCAAAGATATGAGGTAAAAGTACAAATTGATTCTCAAAGTATGTCATTGAATTTCCTACCTTGAAAATGTTACATCATGAATATTTTAAATTTTCACTGGATGGAAAAATCTGTAATTAATCAGAAATCTAGTGATATTACAGAAAGAATATGATTTAGAAACATGTCTGTATTTCCAGATAATACACAAATAAGATACAGTGAAGTTAAAGTGTGAAAGGGGTTTACACAATATATGTTGCTGTAACTTCCCTGTAAAAAATACATACATGTTTCCTTTTTCATATGTTCTTCGTAATATCACTGTATTTCCACAAAAATTACAGGGCTTTTTTCCAGTGCTTTATTATATTTCCTTCAGAGCAATAGCAGTGTAGCAAGTCTTGTCTGTTATAAGATGTAGTGTATAGTGATTATTCAGTTATACACTTCCCTTCCTTATAGTTGATTACCTATCAGGTTGATCTATATAGAGTCCCCATTTATCCAATAGGTATTCACGGCATGGCATTAGTTTAAAATCCATCGGCATAACATTATTTCACACGGCTTATAGCCATCAAACATTAAACTTTATATGATTTATGGCCTATGTCGTATTTGCCACACGCAGCAATGGCCCACTTCCTTTTCATAATTAAACATTTCTACTGTGCATGTAGCAATTAGTTTTTCCTGAGTACCTACACACTGAGTTCTGAAAGGTTTTCCAACCTCACGACCTTTTTTCAACTGTAGTGGTAACCTTGCAAATTGAAAAAGCAATAAATCCTTGTGACAGCGCAAGACATGTCTGATCATGTGATATGACCAAACAAACAAACACAGTCAACAGAACACGCATCAATCCTTCTGCTCTTACCGTCACTATGCCTCCTGGTTCCTCTCGTCTTTTGTGTTATCCAAAATGCCTACTTCACTCTCCTCAAATCTTATTGTCGATATACAGTGTCTTCTCTTCAGGTACTACAATCTTTCTCCAGCATCACACATTGAAGCTTCAAGGATGTGGTCTACATGTTTACGACGTTATAACTAGTTGTCAAGAGGGCTTTCCGAAGGACTGGAAGTGATACTGAGATGATGGCTCACATTGGTGTGTCCACCTTCAAACTTACAATGCATTGAAACATCCATTTATATTTACCATATGGACCATTCCCTCATGCCTTTGCGTCACAGTCTCCACCTTGTACCAAGTCAGTCTGAGACTATCAAGCAAAACAGATTTCACTGTATTGGTTCTATTGTTTTTGTTTTTTTCTTTGTTTGTACATCTGTGCTTTGCGCTATTGTCTGTATCTAGTACAATCTTGTGTACATGGTAGTTTGAGATACACATGTTAATTGGCATATAA
>JBANRG010000104.1:0-154023 GCA_037954225.1 Stygiomarasmius scandens | reverse complement strand
AACAAACTTGCGTACCCTTTAATCGAAAAAAAAAACGATCATTTCTGAGCTCATTGAAAAGATGGAGATTGCACACCTTCCCACCGAGGATACTTTAATTAGGTATTTCTTCATCGGAATGCTGACCTTCGAAGAGAACGAAACCGTACCCAAGTCGTTGTTGGAACCGAAAGACAGAGCGATTAGAGCAGTCGAAAACGATCCGGGGTATGTATTTGAACTTGTGTTGTAAATCATATATGCAGTATGGGGAACAGAAAGGTCGGTTGTGCGTCGATAGCTCAGACGTAAACGATCGTGGACGTCGATGAACTCAGAACCGGTCAATTTCCCCGTCTTGTCTTCAAGAAAGTAGGGTAATCCATATGTAGTCATCGGTAGGGGTAGGAGCTGAGGAAGTGGGATGGGGTGAGCGGGAGGATAAAACTTGACGCTTGAGCTGTTACATCCGAGTAGTTATAGGTGGTTATATAGGCGCAAGTGCGGGAGGCGATAGATTTTGCAGATCCGGTCATGGCTCAGATGGAGATACTTGGAAGGGTAAGCTAGACCATATTGGGCGGAACTCAGGGTTGCCGGACCGGCTATAAGTCTAAACAACTCTGCGCATGTAAGTATGTATCCTCAATTCTGGACACGATACACTATTGATTCGGAGAGATACGTCGGTTGGGGGACGCGCCTCGATCATCTATATATATCAAGCTGCGCTTACTTGAAGTTGAACGCGGTTCAATGATATTGATCATCGTTGAAACAAAGCGTGCTCTGCACGAGACAGAATCCTAGGATGGACCACAATTAGAATAGCCTCATTATTAACGTCACAATCGGTCAATTTTGGACCACTAGTATCATACTGCCTGTACGGTTCACAATCAGACTAGGAGTCACGGATCGTGTTAATCTTGGAACGTCGCGTGTTCCTGGGGTTTACGTTTCGATATACGGCATTCCCGATGCTGGCCTAAGACTATTCTCCTCCATACCATTAGTACCTGTGATATTATTGTATTGATAATGTGGAATATAGTAGAAAAATCTTTACTCAACACACAAAGCATCAAGTTTACTCCTAGAGCTTCGATATATTTCAGTAAGAAGATCGGCACATTCAAGCAGTGTGTGTTGACTGTAGTCAAGCATCACTAGCAGGAGTAAGCGCTCAAATTATCTGTATTTGGGAACGAGAAACTTGGTTAAAGCGATACGAAATATTGAGTACAACATCCAGAACGCATTACAGATTTGATCTTAGCCTCATGACTACAGTAATTTGTGGCCGCTTAGAGCGCATGCATATCTCCGACATAACCGAAGACGGTCGCTGTTTTCTTTCCATCACTACCTAGACCTTTTCAGTTGGTTGCACTATGTGTGTATTTCTCCGGGCCATTGTAGCAACCATTTTTTCCAGAAGATACGTACGTGAATATTGTGAACATGTATAAGTCTTACTAGCTGCTTCGATAGATGATAAATTTGTTAGTCCCGATGCAACCCACGAACTAATACACTAGCGGTAAGTTGTTTTTCATCAGGCCTTTGATAATGCACTTACCATGACTCATACAGCCTCCGAATCTTTGTAGCCATTCCCTTCATAGTGCAATTAAAGCCAGGGTTTCATGTTCAAAGTCCGTGATTACAGACAACTGACCGTTGATGAGTTGTCTATGTCCATACATGCATAAATGTACTTCATCTTTGCCACTAGCCAATAGCGGATATTTACGTTTCAAAATTTCACGTCAGTATCTTTATGAAATGTTAAATATTCTTTCAAAATACTATCATGCTCATAAAAAGTCCCTTACTGGACAACAAGGCTCTCGAACCAGTTTTTTTTACTGTATTTTATGAGCGGGCATGTAGCTGAACGGCTGAGGTGTCTAGAACCCTGGTAACTGATTCGCTTCTCCCTGAATACAAAGCCAGATCCATCTTAATTTGTAGTCAAGGAAAAGGCTGCGTGGACTCGGCTAGACACGTACATTCTTTGGTAAGTTGTTCCTTTCTGACAATTGACCCTACCTAGAATATACGCACTTGTGTTCGCAAGCTAGTAATCCAATGTGTCGTAACACATCCCAGACACATTCATCCGTTATAGGTTCTCCACACTTATTCCCGATCAACTCTACCTCCAATACATACACATATTCCTGCGTCACCCAAGCGGTGTCTGATGCTTGATATTGCTAGATGATGTGAATCCTCTTTGCTATCGGCGCTGTAGAGTAGAAAATCCGGGACCGAATCCAAACTCAGTGATACGATGATGTCATTTCAAGACCGCTCCCAGAATGCTTTGAAACGGTTTTGTGAGTGCATGAAGCTAGTCTTCTAGCACTGTGATCAGATGTCGATTCGCTTCACCTATGAATCCTTCAAGAATCTTCACAGAGATTTTTATTGACGTCGGTTGAGGGGAAGGATTGATTCACAGTAGCAATCTAGGGTACTTCTACCGGATTCTTTACGACTCGAAAGCCTCGTTGTGTCTAACTTTATGCCATATGTCATGAGTTAGTACTAATGCTATACAGCACCAGACCTTGCTTTACTTTTTAGGTTCGGAGCAACGACATGAGGAAACTCTAACACCATTTTTACGTACAGTGGTTGGCCTATCGGAACTGATTGGACAAACAAGCCAATACGACTGCTTCTCTTCATCTGCAGTATCGTTCACCATCTCCCCGAATCGTCAGACAATTTCAGGCTCAAGGTCCTTCTCAACGTCTCAAAGTTCATCCCCATTCTGAGAAAGTGTGAAGGATTCGCGGTGACCTGCAAAATGGATCCGGAGTCTCTTCACGATAGTACTACTGTGAGTAGTTTTTTGAATGGACAGATGAACCTATTGTTACCGAGAACTCGAATTCTTCAGGATCAGATCGCTCATGCAGCTGAGGTTGCTGGAGTTGTTGAACTTTTGCAACTAATCTGCGAGAAGTGTGACGAGGAAACACTCAGGACCTGTGTTACTGTGTGTAAGCAGTGGTCAGAAGTTGCTCTGGACGTTCTTTGGCGCGAAGTATGGACCATCAAGATGCTGTTAAAACCTCTAGGAGAAATAACTCAATCTCAAGAGTATAACTCGAGGACTCGATCCTATTACTATGAATATGTGCGTTACACTATGTACTATTCTACAACTTGCACTAATAGTTCCGTACTTCAAAACAACAGATGTTCTCTTCACCTCCGACCAACAAGGAATGGCTAAGATTCGAAGAAGTCTATGCCCCTCGTGTACTAGCATTTCATTTATCGGAAGCACAGAATTATTCAGCCTTACTTGATGTCCTTTGTCGGATTCGATCTTCCAAACCAATCCTACCAAACTTGCGAAGCCTCCATTGCCGTGAACTAAAGCTGAATGGGTTGCAAGAACCAGCGCTAATTTTCGCACACGAAGGCATCCGAGAGTTCATGCTCATTGACAGTAACAGCTATTCGGTATCGACTTGCACTTTCTTCGATGCCATGCATACTCGTATACCTCACCTTGCAAAACTGATCATCGATATCAACAATGACTCACAGTATACCCCACCGATGATTGAGATGATTCGAAGCTTTTCTGGTCTTCGATCACTCACTCTCCCAGCATTCACTGCCATGCACCAGCTCATGCAAGATATTTCAGCTCTCCCGAGACTAAAAGAACTTAATATCATATCAGCCCCCGGTCAGCCTTCAATTGGGTCTTTAGTGAGCAGTGGGAACAGAGCGAAGAAGAGAGGAAAGGAGTCACAACCAGCTCTTGTCGATAAAGAATGTTTCCTTTCTCTGGAGACTCTACGCATTTCTTGCAGTTACGCGAAGGCCGCCGCATTCTTGAGACATTGGACATTTTTTTACTCTTTGTCCAGCATTCAAATCATCACTCCGGAGCAGGGACACCCCTACATAATGGAGAGA
Source organism: Stygiomarasmius scandens (assembly GCA_037954225.1). Lineage (NCBI taxonomy): Eukaryota > Fungi > Basidiomycota > Agaricomycetes > Agaricales > Campanellaceae > Stygiomarasmius > Stygiomarasmius scandens. The sequence goes on along the minus strand of JBANRG010000104.1, from coordinate 150,093 downwards.
CTATTAACAGATATTTACGCTGCATGCCCACGGATTGCACATATCTCGCTCAAAATCAAACCTGGCACGATAGATACTTCCCAAGCCATCGCGCTTGCCGTCGTTCCAGAAAATGTCTTGACGATACAAAATCTACGACCAATCCTCCAGTGTCTTACCATCGCCACCTTTGAACTTGTGCACTCTCTACCTCTGTATTTAGGACAAGAGGACATGCAGGAAATTGCCTCTGCTTGGCCACATCTCAAATCCGTCAACTTGGGTTGTGCACCTCTTACCTTGAAACAGTCTACAAGCAAACGACTTGGTCTTAGTGCACTTCTACCGTTTGCTCGCTTCTGCCCCGATATTGAGGAGCTTGGACTACTCATTGACGCCAAATCTGATGTTCCGTGCGATGCGGAAATCGAAGAAATACCCTCACCATTTAGACGTCTACGCGTCTTATCTGTCGGCATTTCAGAAATCGATCATGAAGGCGTCATCGCCGAATGCTTGAGTTTTTTGTGTCCTTCGGGATGCGAAATCAGATATGGGGCCGATTGGTACGAGTCAGATGAAAGTTCTAGTGATACGAAGAAATGGAAGACGGTATCCGAACTGTTACCTCGCTTATTATCGGTGCGGGCACGAGATGAAAAGAGAATAATGGCATTGCAGAAACGATTGCAGCAGCAAATAGCAAGCCTGGAACAAAAAATAACATTATCAGAAAATGCGAAGGACCAGGCAATACAGACGGATGGAATTTGAAGTCATCTGGGAGGAGTATAAAAATCTACTACATGTACAATTCGAAGTCTGCAAACCAGATGTACGAGAACAACGATACTGGTAATAACAGTAATAATTGATGATAGATGGATAACAAAATCCAGATAGTCAATTCTTCGTCAAAAGCGCTAGATACGTCAGGAGTATATTCAATCATGCTTTCAGTCGAAATTCTCCAATAAAACTTCCCAAAACATCTAGATTCAGTTCCTTTCCTTCCTTCGTCTCGTCTCGTCTCGTCTCGTCTTGATTTTCGACAAAAAGAGTATAATAATTTGCATGATCAAGTTGGTCATAAAAACTTAGTACTTCTACTTAAACTTTTACTTCTGGCTCCGCCGCCGGAGGGTAATAATGTTAATACAAAGTAAGGTACTACGATTCTTCAAAAAAAAAAAACTAGTTAAATTAATTAATAATTATTCGCTGAATCTGTGACTTCGATGGCTGTTTAGCAGCAGGAGCAACTCAGAATAATAATCTATGTTATGCATACTAAGACAGGAAATAAGCCTACCATAGGCTGCCTAGTCCCGGAGGGAGCAGAAGATAATGCCTAGCTACACGAACCGGGGTTCGTGTAGTGGGTCAGCTCACATGGTGACCATGTAGTCTTCATCATTTCCTACAGCGAGCCAGCCAGTGAGTGGCAGGAATCATTCATATAGCATAACTAGTCACTAGTCCAGTTCCAGTATACGTTGGTGTCATAGAATTTCCCGTTGCCTCCTCACCACATCTCAGTCTCTGTATGTTGCCATCACCTTGAACAGCCCCACTGATACAACTGTTCATTCTTAGGCTCCAACAGCTCGTGATACAAGTTCCCAGTAACTGCACCAAAACTCACCGCTCGTGCACTCGAAAAACCTCTGGTATTCAAATATGACAATGGTTCTTCAGATCCAAGTTTTCACGTTAGATTAAGTCTGGTATTAATAAATTTCAGATCCAGGTGCTCTCAGTTAGTGCTTTAATCTTTATTTCCCTTTGCTTTAATTAAAGGTTCATATCATTTTGGCAGTGTCCTTACCTCGGCAGAATGTTATGCCGACTTCCATTCAAGCGCTCAGAATGTTGTGTATCATCTCCAGCATGTGCAGACGATCAACCAGGCGTATTTAAAAGCCAAGATAGTATGTAGAAAGAACCCCCCACTTATGCCCTTTCATGATAATCCTCACGATATTGTCAACCTTGCACTGGCCGCTCATACAACCCGTTATGTAGCCACTAGTTCATTTATGGTAAGTTGTATTTCCCGCTTCGATTATGACTAAAAACACCCACAACTAACTCGGGCAAATACTTAGCTTGTTATCTGGGATATACTGACCAACATGGATGATGAACTCGAAATCTGCTTTAGAAATAAGTTTACAGCCCCGATATTCGTGTACATACTTGCTCGGTGATCATCTTCTAGCGCCTTCTTTCCTTCCTTAGACTGAGGATGTATTCAGCTTAGCTTCTTTGGGCTACGCTCTCATACACACATTTTATATTGGTGAGACTTTACTTCTAAATCTTGTCTCATGCCATTGAAAAACAACTGCACTAGCTCTGAACATCGAACATTGTACAAAAATATCAAGAATAGTTCCTTTGTTTCTCTTCATCTCTAGCAATTCAATCGCTTTCCTTTTTCTTCTTCGTATCCGAGCAATTTACCATGACAGTCGTAGAGTCCGCATGACATTTACTGCCTTCTGGTTCATAGCGCTCGGCTGCTCCATCCTGGACTTCCATTTCGTCGAAGGTCACCATCTGAAGACGGAGCCGCGAAAGTGTTCTTTCAGAAACCTACGGCCAGCCCTTAGTTCTGCATCCATCGCTATGTCCTTCCTATTCGACACTGCAGTATACTTTGCGATATCTTACCGCTTGTTCCGAATGTTGGAGTTCAGAAGGAATCTAGAAGACATCCATGTATCCCGCAGGAAGGCTTCATTGTTCTTCAGCGGAAGTTCTCTTCCCTCCTTCTCAAAATCATTCCTTCGGGATGGCCAGGTTTATTATATGTCAGTACTCTAACCTTGGAATCTCATTGATGCTGAAGCGAATTCATGGTAGGATCTCGTTTCTTATGAGCATTTTACTCATTGTAATGCTTCACATCCGTTCTATCCCTATCCAGTACAATATTATCGCAATTTCGCCATACATTTCATTGCTGAATGTAATCGCTTGTTATGTTTTTCGGAATGTAAAGCTGGGACGGATAAGAGAGGAAGGTATATCAAATGTACATTATACTATTTGACTGATGCTCTCAATGTCATTATTACGATTTTTCTTGTCTGAAGTGAGAACGTTTCCTACATTAGAACACGTATTTCTTAGGCGTCAGTGATTATGGAACATAAGCCATGAGTATTCTGCATAAACTAGCAGCTGTGCCGTTCTGCCTTTAGCATATTTCGTGTCTATCAATCATCGATCATCACTTAGACATCCTGAAGCCATGAATTCAAACCTTCACTGCCTCAGTTCTGCTGGTCCGTCACACTTGGGTTGAGACACAACCATTCTCCGAGATGAACAACATTCTAAACATAACATGGTCACTATGTCCGGATCAAGGAAAGCCAATGAACTCGGCGATCAGGGGTAACTGGTGCATCTCTGAGATGATACTTTAAATAATCACTTGTGTGCATAACAATCCCAGCCTTTGTCCAATTCACTTATCCCGCATACAATGCGAAGAGATCTCCACTTACCGAACTAATGGACCTCCGGTACTGACATAGAAACAAGCCTTCGCTTTTCGTCAAGCTCAAGGTGGGTGACATCGGTGGACGTGGCATCAGAATCCGTTCTCTTCTGTTTATACCAATGCAACGGTCTCTCATGTAGTGGTAAACAAACTCGCTTGCAAAAGTAGAACCCGAGCATGATGAAATAGTATGATCAAAAAAGAAGCTATAGCTCACCAATTGGATTCCGATCTTCGAAGTTATGTATTTACCAGTCATTTCTAGGATCATGAACAGCCAGGAATCTCTATGAACGAAGTACGTAACTAAAACTAGAGTAGGATCAAGCCTTCTTTTTGGGACTCGCGGTTAATTCAGCAAGATAATGGTGGAAAATGTACGGCACGCGGTCGTACTTACACCGTGACCCAGTGAAAACTAACACTGAGGAAAATAGGGCCCATTTTCTGAAATCTAGCACGTAATATAATCCTCAGATAATGAGCCCTATTCTCAGATTTTCTCAGTGTTAGTTTCCATCCGGACTTACCGCTTGAATTGAGGTCATCAATAGCATTAACTTGCCGCATTAAAGCGTAGAGTGATAAATGAGTAGGAGTCTAGGACGATCTGAATCATGTGATCGTGGGATAAATCGCGCACGGACCATCAACGCAGTTTCCTTCTTTTTTGTCTCGTCCCTTACCAGCAACTTAGTTGTCCTCCAAGCTAAGACCTGTCGTTATATCGAATGTCATGCTCATTGGCGCTATCCATGGAATAGGGTTCGTCGTTTTTCCTATCTTTTCACATGTTTTTCCGCCTCGTGATGAAATCTTTTTACCTGTACCGAACCAACGAGTGCTACGGCACGATGTGTTCTGTCAAAAATCCTAGTTATCCTGATTATCTTCTTCATCTCTTCTTGGCTTCCGTCTTTCGCTACTGACCGGTTATTGCACTCATTAGATCCTTCGCATTCTCTCCAGAGACACAGGTATTCCTCAGCCCCATACATTTCAAGTAGCACCTCTTTCTCGTCGACGATATGCAACAATGGAATACTCTTGTTCTTTAAATTTCGTGATACTTCAAAGTGTCAAAGCTACCCAAACACCTCAGAGCATTTCGCGTGTCCACCTGCGTGGATTTATAGAATCGCTACCTACGATCGACCCCTCCGAGTCTGACATAACACCGCATCACGATCGCTGTCGAGAACTTTGTCGTTTGTGCCTACGGCATGTTGGTCGGTCAAATAAACTGCGATACCGCTCTGTCGGAAGCCTAACACGAGTTGGGTCTGGACGGGTGCAATTGGCCAAAAATACAGATTTTATGTATTGCGATGTGGGTAAAACGAACGACTACAGTACTAGGGACTGTTCTTAGACCGAGATTACATACAATGGAATTATCTTGTACAGTAGAATAAAAGTGTTGTCCAGTCAGACCCTTATGGATCAGTGAATAACCACTCGGATGTCTTTTTGAGTATCGGGCACAGTGTCGCTTGAATGAGGACTTGGATCTGCTGTCCCTTCGTAGTCATTATCATCCACGTCTCTCCATTGAAGCTGATCCTTTGGGATATAGTCAAACATCTCGTCTGGTATAGTCATGTTCCGAAAGGAACCTTGAACGGGACTTTGCGGCTGCTGTCCTTTTGCATCAACTGATGATCTACCTTCTACCGGCGACTGAGGAACTGCAGTTATTGTTAGCGCTGTCAAATCCATAGTCGGTAGTGAATATCGGTCGCGAGGAAGGTTGTGCTGTTTATGATAAGACGTGGACGGAGTACTGATCCAGTACAAAACAAGAGCATTGATAACAACCTGCAATTCAAAGATCAAATTCGCGAAAATTTTGGTAAATGACGCCCCTACATCAGAAACACAGCTACTCATGCAAATCCATCCGAGCTCGTTACCCCCGAGAATGGCCAAGATCGAGATGTTTGTTGCGGAACATATGAGGCTCATTGTGGCGCCGCTGATATGTTTGGAGTAAGTATAGATCCTCGTGAAAGACTGCCACTTGAAGACATACAACAAGGTCCGCTTCGCTACTTTCCTCAACTTTGGACTTGTCTTCGGTCCTGAATGCGAGGAACCCAATAACGGCCACAGGAACATAACGGTCAGAAACACGTTCAGGAACAAATCGTACACGATCAGGCCAATCCCGCTGTCTTTGAGTTAACGGACAAGAACAATGTTCAGCGATATAATCGCACTTACACATTCTGTGCGAGTCCGATCACACAAACTCCATCGTCTCGTATGTGAGTTTGCCGTCCGATAACCATGAAGACAGCAACTATGGCGAAGCCAGCAAGGACAACGCAGCATATACGGTAAACCGGTGATTGTAGTCGACGGATTTGATTACCCCCGGACCATACAATATACACCTAGTATTTCCGTCAGTGTGAAAATATACCAGGGAACCGAGTTGAGCACGTACCCTTTCTGATAGAAAACTGTATATCAACACCTGAAGGTACATCAGATCAAGTTCGCTATTTCCATGTACTAGCAGAATAATAACGCACCTTGCTGAGTACATATATACTTATGCATATACAGATCGCAATGGTACAGGCCTCCAGATTCCAGGTAGTCCCAACACCGTTCATCAGAATACCGGCTGCATTGTAATCAGAGATCATGGTAAGAGGGGGAATGAAAGTCCACTCACAGAACACGACGAAAAACCATCTTTTGGCAGGTCAATGCCAAGAACAGAAAATAAGTCGTTGACCATAAATGAGAGCATACATGAACGTACGAATCCATCAACACCAAAATTACACACAACCGACTCCAAGACAGATTCCTCCAACTTCTCCAACTAGTAATCGGCGGAAGGCGGCGAGAAAGACAGAAAGCGATTGCGGAAGCACCTTTTCAAAAGGTAAGGGGACTTCAAACGGGTGACAGAAGCAAACTGACTAGCAAAGTGTACGCAGCTGGCCAGGATTTCCAGAGAGTGATACTTGTGAGGGGTAGACATTTCGATAGGGACCGAAGGAATGACAATATAGAGATGGAATATCCAATCCCCACCAGACGGGTAGAAGAGACTGTAGCACAGTGACGGAGAAAGGGCGGAAGGACAAGACAAGCATTCGATGTTACATTATAAGTGTCGGTTCAGTTACTATTTTCGTCTATATTCCAAACATAAAACGTTGTCTGTTGAAATCAACATTTTACGCAAACGAAAGGCTTCGGAGACGCTCGAGCCACCGACGTAATCGTGCGAAGGTTAAGATAGTTAATCGAGTTCAGTCCTGGATGTCGACCCTGCCTGTGTTGATATTTTCATTTAAAGAGTTGAAATGATCGGCAGGGTAGTTTGCAAATGAAGCTAGAGGTTGATAAGTAGTATAGACAGAGCAGAGTGTAGAGGTAGCTGTCCAGAGACTCGTGAGGATGATGCAGTGACGAGTTAGGCTGGTCAGAAACCGTCAAATAGAACGGTTACAAATGACCCATACGGGGACATGTCAGAAGTATAATATAACGGCATACGGTGCGGCCCCGGCTATTATAATGATGCATTGAAGATTGAAGCTTTGAAGCTTATTGAAGGCCGAGGAGAAGCAGGCTTTTCGGTCGGGAAAAAGTACCCCTCCAAATACAGTGAGAAGCAAGGCTCTGAAATAAGAGATTACTGTTCGGAGTCTATACAGGTCGAAAAAATCAGCCGTTACTAGTACTTATTTCAATTCAATCCGGCGTTCTCGGGCACACTGAGCAAGAAGCGAAACTGATTTTGACATCTGAGCACACCGGGTCTTTGCGATCTCCACATGCATATGGCGAGTGAGCAAGGCATCCAACAAGCTTCAGCTTCAAGTTCGACAGCGTACTTTTGCATTACTAGTACAGCGAGGTATGTGAGCTCGAAAGAAAATGGAAAGCTCGAAACAACACATCGCAAAAACAAGACAGGTACTTTCGGATACTTCCGAGGGTAAATGCTCGGGGTTCGAGAGCTGGTTCGAGACCTACGGCAGAAGATGACCCTTGAGCGCTTGAGAGGGCGGAACCATAGAAAGAAGACAAGAACAGAATGTTCGACTCTTTTTTTATTTTAGCCTGCGCATAAGAAGTAACAACCGTTCAGGGGATCTATCTATTTTCTATGACGAACCGAACAGTTCATGGGTCATGGGTGCAAGGTCGACACTGAGCAGTTTTCTCGTCCTGCAAGTTTGGGTAAGGATCAAAACGTCTCGACCTACGCATTAGAAATACACTGATTTGGAAAATCACGGACGAATCCAACTGTGGAGGATACCATGACAAACATTTATGGAATGCCAGTACTCGCTGTTGAGCGAGAACGAGTCAAAAAGTGCAGGGTTGAGATGGTCAAATTTCCCTCCCTTTCCCCCAGCTTCACATGGCGGAATACGCTGGAGGCCATAATGTTCAGCAGGGCGGGATGTGGAGGTATTATGATGAGGTTATACTGAGTCGGGATCGACGGGATAAAGAGCATGGTTATAAGGAGGACATTGACGAAGAATGATATCCTGAAAATCGCACAATCGTTACGGTTTCCATAGACCACCTGTGGAGTGTACTTACATGTAATAAATCTGTCCGTCACGTAGGAGAGATTTTGTAAAAGCAGGCAGATACTTCCCACTAAAGAAAGAGTACACCGTTTTACGCAGTTCTTCAGGCGTAGTTTCCGTGTTTTCGTGATTTTCCAAATCTTGTTGAAATTGGAATAATTTGAAGAGGCGATACGAGATAGCAATGTACACTGCGGTGTCAAACACCAGTAACGATGAGATAGAAATCGAACTGAAAACGGGCCGAAGATTCTCGAAAGTACACTTGCGAGGGTTTGGCAACGATTGCACCGAGTCAACGAAATGGAATTCCATTACTGTGCATCCTAGGGCAACCAGCCAGAGGACAGTGAAGCATATCTGGACTTTACGTGCATCATAGAACACCGCACGGACGCGAAGGAGGAATAGAAGTGCAACCAAGTTGCAGGATATATAAAAAAATAAAGGATTGAGGATGGCGATTCTTGTACAGTTTGAGATGTCTAAAACTAAACCAGGTTTCAGTTCAAACGTTCTACCATGTTTTTGGGAGTTTGATTACCAAGGTAAAGTGTTAAATTCACGGCACAAGCTAACGAAGCAATTCTGGATCACTGTTCAGTCGACTGAAGGAACAAAGATACTAGGAACTCACCTTGAAAGTAGATATACAACAGTTGGTACACCAAATTTGTGGCCAGAGTAAATCTCAATCTCATCGTCTAAATTCGTTAATATATCCCATACAAGCACCTAGTTACACACAAGTTAGTGGTTCAAAAGACTTGAAGAGTTGTTTGCTTCGTACCATTAATGAACCGATAGCAACATAGCGAGACGTCTGAGCTGCTTCAGCAAGTTCTACCAAAGTAAATGTCGACGGCATCGAGGGGACTCGCTGAGTTGGTAGACGTATAAAAACAAAAGGCATGCCGACGGTGAGAGTTTCCACGTTTGATGGCAACATCGCCAAAGATGTTTCCTTGCATTGAAATCGGTCATATCAGAAGCTGATTTGGAGTAGTGATAGTTCTTGAAATGAAGAGACGTAAGCGGATCCCGGTCTTCAACTTATTCAGTACACTGTGATTCACACTAGTTGTGAAGAAGCGTCAGAGATGAAAGTAAGACGATCCACAGCCCTATTACCAGGACTGCATAGTGATATGGCCGTTAAGCTGCCAGCGCTGATCTGCGACAAGCCCGAAGGCGCTACATTAAACAATGTGTGGATACGTGAGAGACATATTGCTTTTTGGAGCTATAGGGCGTTTAGGAAATCCGAATCCCCTTTTGACGATTACACCTTCGGATGCCAAGAGAGAATGGCTGACGTGTGTGCAAGATGACTAGGTGAGATTATGAGAGTTCGGTGACCCGCACCATTGAGTTACAGATGAATGAGAAGCGGTAAGTAGGGGCAAGGTGATGAGCTCTCCTTTTCTTTGTGCGCATAGTCTCTTATTGCCCACCCGGGAATTTCCACGGAAAATATGTCCAAGAGCGTTTGTAGGGTTCCATGCTGGATGCAATTCCGGAATAAGGCTGTTCGAGTCACAGTTGGTCTGTGCGGTCGCACACGACCACGTGAAAACGCGTAACGCGTCTGATAAAATTTTCGTTGAAACGCCCAAATAGACAAAAACTTGTATTCTTCTCTTGACCATCATCGTCCTCGCAAACTCTGCAATGACTTCTGCCACTATTCCCCGTGTGCCTTCTCCTGCGCCTACTCCCAGTAAGAAGGTATGTGTTATGACAGTGATTTCGGCACCGTTGCTGACTAGGTGACAGCTGGCAAAGGCAGTCGCGGCATTCTCTATGGAGTCGCCCACGAAGAAGTCTAAAGGCAAAAGAGTCGTTGACAACAGGCGTAGGTCTGTTTCACCGGATAGTTTCGAGGACGAGGAAGAGAAAGAACAAGACAAAGAGGAGGTGGACTTGGATGACCTGAGGACACGTTTCATTGGAGAGGTCGACTTACCCGAAAGTACGTCCTAATGCGACTTTTGAACATCTTTCCTATTTATACGTGGTCAATTTATAGGTGCAGAGCCACTGCTGCATGAGAGCAGACGCCGTTTCGTTCTCTTTCCTATCCAATATCCAGAGGTGTGTTGACTGTCGTAACGCCTTGTTATTTGGCTAAGTATTTTCATCGTAGATCTGGCAAATGTACAAAAAAGCTGAAGCATCATTCTGGACTGCCGAAGAGATGGATTTGTCAAAAGACTTGCATGACTGGAATAACCGTATGAATGCCAACGAACGCCACTTCATCTCACATGTCCTCGCCTTTTTTGCCGCTTCTGATGGTATTGTCAACGAAAACCTTGTCGAGCGTTTCTCCAATGAAGTACAAGTCGCCGAGGCACGGTGCTTTTACGGGTTCCAAATCATGATGGAAAATATCCACTCCGAAACATACTCTCTTCTCATCGACACGTATATCAAGGAGCCTTCGGAGCGCGAGTTCCTCTTTGACGCTATCGAGACCATCCCATGTATCAAGCGAAAGGCAGACTGGGCTCTAAAATGGATTGCTGACCAACGGTCAACGTTTGCTGAGCGACTTGTCGCATTCGCTGCCGTAGAGGGTATCTTCTTCTCTGGGTCATTTGCAGCCATCTTCTGGATGAAGAAGCGTGGACTGATGCCTGGTCTGACGTTCTCGAACGAGCTGATTAGCCGCGACGAGGGGATGCACACCGACTTTGCTTGTCTACTGTTCAGTCACCTCAAGCGTCGACCTCATCCGGGAGTCGTGAAGCATATCATCACGGAGGCGGTTGGGATTGAGCAGGAGTTCTTGACTGATGCGTTGCCCGTCAGCCTCATTGGGATGAACTCGAAGTTGATGTGTCAGTACATCGAGTTCGTCGCTGACAGGCTGTTGGTCGCGTTGGGTAATGAGAAAGTGTATGGGTCAACAAATCCTTTCGACTTTATGGACATGATTTCACTGCAAGGGAAAACAAACTTTTTCGAGAAGCGGGTGTCGGACTACTCCAAGGCAGGGATCAACCACTCTGGCACAACATCTTCTACTGAAGCTTCGTCCCGAACTTTGTGAGTATTCTGCGTTTCTGCTTTAGCTTCTCTGACATAATCTTTGCAGTGCGCTGGACGAAGATTTCTAGTCAACCTCCTCCTAATTTATTAATTCTATTCTCATACTCCCGCCCCCGTACTCGCGCTACCTTCACCCCATGGGATACCTTCTCTACCACTATCTGTTAGGTATATGCCACTGCTTAGATTTAGCATGTTATGTATCTTTATTCGCATCTCAATGATTAGTCTATGATCGGTCCACGCCGGGTTCATGCTAGGCAATCCCGCTGTCAACGCATAAATGCATCGACCATAATAAGGCTAAGTTTTTATGTTTCTGTGTTGTATTACTCGACGATGAATGGTTTTTACTATTTTCATGAGTGTTTATAACTTAAATTGTAATAGTATGGCTGGTCATAGTATAAGTGTATCGCGTTCGTCATCCCATGCGTCCAGGTTGAAGAGATGCTGGTGTGGAAGGTGGAGGCGGGATCACAGGTATGCCGCTAGCAGTAGTATCACCAAATGGGTCTTTCGTTTTCTGACCCGAGACCACCGAAGGCCGGTAGCCCGTATTCTGGCCACCTAAAGATGGCGCTGAAGCAGTGCTTGATACTGTCTGAGTAGGCGCATATGGCTGCATCTGGGCTGGAGACAATGTTGTTGCATGATACGCACTCGGGTCGTACTGAGCACCGGGGTGACTCAAGCTATATTGCGTAGGAGCGGTCATTGGGAAAACAGTAGAATTATTGGACGTTGGGTTTAGGAAGGCGTTTTTGGCCCGCTTATTCTTGCGTATTCTGCACCAGATGACGGTTCCAACAATACCGCCTATGACGATCAGTCCTATAGAAGAAAGGTCAGTGAGAGCAGGATTTCGTGGACGGCGGGTCATTACCAATGATGACCATTGCAACGATGAAACCGGGAGAAACATCCGAGCTGGAAGAATGGCATTCTATAGTATTACCATGGCTATAATTAACCATCAGGATAGACCACTTAAGGAGACAATCAAATAGCTCACGTCGTACATTCTCCAGAGCTTTGTGAGAACCTCGGTGCAAGGAAGGCAGCGGTTGGACTCCTGACTATCTTCGACATCGTGAAGGCACTGCAAGGTCGATTTGTACTTGACTCGATTTGTACAGTAAGAGCTTTATACCCAAACGTTCTTATAGCCCCAAATTGGGCGTCGCACCGCTGAGCTGTCCAGCGCATCTTTCGGCGATCCATAATTTGGAAGCAATGTTACTGACCGGGTTTCTCGTTCATCTAAATTGGTTGATCAGCTGTGGTTATATTAGAGATTTTCCGGTTTTTCCGTATTAGACGCTTGTGCTCAACGTTGCGAGCGTATCAATCACCCCGCCGAGTAGGCAAATACTTCTTCGTACGTAGTAACGGTTTAACCCCATGCACTTGTCAGCTCAGTTGTGGTAACTATTGCAAGAGCGAAAAGATCAACTTTAGAATGAGCAAGATAAAACAATTACGTATTCGCAGTATTCTTCGCGATTTGCGTTCACTGACTTGGTCTGGCATGTTTTTGTTGGAGATATGAGATGCACCACTTTGGTATGATACTCCGGGAAGTAAATCTCACGGTTTTCACCAATAGAGGTTGTCCTCATAAATAACTTGAAAAAAATCTCTTTTGCTCATATCTACATATATAAAGAGAATATCTACTGATTTCTCTGTTTCATCCTGTAGCCGCACTAACAGCAGCTTGGACCGCTTCCCCTGTTTCCTTCCTGTTCCTCGCACCTAGTACCAGCGTGGCTACACACTGGTCCAAGAGATGCATAGCATCTTTCTCAATTTCCAATGTAATTCTGCTTCCTTTCATACTGAAAGAACCAAGCTCTATATGGTCTGAGGTGTCTCGTCGTTGGAGCTAGAATACATGTTTATATAACGACATATTGGAACATTGCAACTTCACACACCTTAAATCCATCTTTCTGATACTTCCATTTGTAAGGGTAACCATCGAATCCAGGAAACTCTACGCTTCTACATAGACGCCAACCTGCATCAGTTTTGATCTATCCAAGGAACGAGATAATCACTCACTCATTCAGAGTTGTCAATTTTACTGGTTTGACTTCCCTTCCCCACACTCTGACTACATTATCAGAGAGCGAATGCTTCTCTATTTCAGCCATTTTGATATAGGGAAATCCTCCTGGATAGATTGAATCACCCGAGCCTCTTCCAACGGCATTAGTGCCAGTGTTGTCAAGTTTATACACCACCGTTTTTTTATCTCCCCAAAACCCGGCTTCGGTCTCGGTTTTATATAAAGCAAGACCTTGCTGAGTTACGAGGAAAGAGCTGATTAGAGTCGGGTCGGTTATTAGGAATGATATGGAGTTTTGTAAATGGTTTTGCTGCGAAGCGACTGAAGAGGCCTGCGAGGGAGAATCGGAACGGGGAGGTGTAAACTGAGTAGACGGAGAGTACAGAGGAGCTTGAGCGTGTAGGCTGGAGTTTGATTGGAAATGGGGATGAGGATGATGAAAAGGATTCTGATTAGGAGAGGGTGAGGTTCCGTAATTTAATGGGGGATGCGGATTAGAACGTTGTGAATAAGGGTAAGGGCTTGAACCTGGAGGTCCACTAGCATAAGGCGAGGGAGCATTCGCATCTTGGTAAGGAGAATGAGAAGACGAAGGTGCCATTGTGAGTGCGGGAAAATTCATTTTGTTCGAGTTTGAGACTAGATCAAGAGGCTCTCTTCACTATTAGAACAAGTAAAGGTAGTATAGAACGTGAGAACTGAATCGTGCATCGGTATTTAAGCTTTTTGATATTGCTATATGGGGTCACCTTCGTGACCCATTCTAGTGGTCTCCGTATCAGGTATCTTTGAAATCCACATATAGAGTCGGTGCAAATTTCTCCTGTAATCGAGTCCACGGAATGCCGTTCGCCTATCACTGTCAGTGATGCGGCGCTGCCTTAAGGACTCTTGAGCTATCGTCTTCTCTATCATGCTACCTCTCCTCTGTGTACACAAGACTATGGAGTTGGTCTGGTAGCAGCCTCGGAGTTCTGGAGTCGTAATTATAATGATTTCAATTATTGGTTTGGTAAATATCTGAGGTGGCAGACACTAATCATTCAATCAACGGCTGGGCTTCCCAGGCTGTCTACATTTTCTCTTGGCTCAGCCTCCTAGGTCATATTCTGCCAGTCTTAGTGTATAATCATATGTAGAAGTAAGTATATTATTTACATAGAAAGGCCTAAGCAGCTGCTCCAGCAGCATCTCCGGCAGCTCCAGCAACTTCACCGGCAGCTGCAACCGCTTCCTTTCTCTCTTTTTTGTTCTTGGCACCTAATACGAGTGCCGCTACGCACTCATCCAAGATGTGCATTGCATTTCTCTCGAGTTGTAACACCTGCCTGGTCCCTTTTGTATTGAATGAACCAAGATCCACTTGGCCAGGGGTATCCCGTCGTTGAAGCTGGGCGTACATTTAGGGAGTTATTGACGAGTGAAACTATAGAACATACCGTGAACGAGCCTTTATGATACTTCCACTTGTATGGGATTCCATCAAGTCCGGAGAATTCTACGCTCCTATGTAGATAATAAACATGTATCAGTGGGACACAAGAAAGATCAATAACAATCTCACCCATTCCAAGTTGATAGTTTCACGGAATTCAATTCTTTGCCCTTCACTCTGACTATGTCATGAGAAAGTGAATGTGTCTCGATTTCAGCCACCATGACATAGGGAAAACTCGAATCTCTTCTAACGGCGCTATGACCATTATTGTCGAGTTTATACAGTACTGTCTTTTTATCCCCCAAAGCCCCAGTTTCCGTCTCGGTCTTGTATAAAGCAAGACCTTGTGGAGTGACGAAGAAGGAGTTTATCAAGGTCGCGTTGTTGCTTAATAAAGATATAAAATCCTGGTTATGATTTTGGTGTGGATGACTGAAGGGAGCTTGAGTTTGAGTCGGTGGAACGGGAGGAGCGTATTGCGCTGAAGAGGGGTGTAAAGAAGGTGAATGGGAATGAGTTGGAGGAGCCTGATGAGGAGGGATCGGTGAGCCTCCGTAATTTGGTCGAGGGTACGCATTGGAATATTGCGTATTAGGGTAAGAGTTTGGACCTGCTGGTTTACCAGGGTACGGCGAAGGAGCATTCGGGTCTAGGTAGACATGAGAAGGGGATGCATTTGTTGTAGGAACTGGGAAGTTCATGCTGAATGAATCTGGCCTGAATAAACTATGAGGATGTTCTGCAGAAATGGTAAGGTGTAGTGGTTTCCTGAGGGCACTTATATTTATATTCGGGTCGACAAGTTGAATAATGAATTTGTCGGGAAGAGCCCCACTAGATGACATCATCCAACAAGACCTACGCTGGATTCCCATGTCTGACTGAGATACGCTGATCATTATGAATTGAAGAACAACGTGTTCTCAGGCCCTGCCAAATGCAATCCAGGGTTGCATGGAACACAGTGACAGAGAGAGACAAAATGATTGCTCGGTGAGGATACTTCTAATTTACATCTGAAAGGCCTCGAAATAGCTTCAAAACGTTCCTACAGTATTTTTTGCGCCCTGGAGCGGGCCTGTAGCCGGATTCGGACAAAATTTTTGGTTTCGAGGGTGTCTGGGGCCGAGTTCGGACAAAAAATTGGCCCATAGGGCCGATTTTGGTTCGGACAAAATTTTGCCAAATCAAAGATATCTCCACCCATTTTGGGGGGGTCCTGCTAAAAGCCATTTCTCAGTCTAGGAAGATACATACGCACAATCGTATTCTGCCAGTCTTGGTGTATAATTATATGTAGAAGTAAGTACATAGAAAGGCCTAACCGACAGCACCTCCAACAGCACCAGCGGTAACTTCAAGCGCCTCCTTTGTCTCTTTTTTGTTTTTGGCACCTAGTACAAGTGCCGCTACGCACTCATCCAAGATGTGCATTGCGTTTCTCTCAAGTTGTAACACATTTCTGCTCCCTTTAATATTGAATGAACCAATATTCACCTGATCGGGAGAATCTCGTCGTTGAAGCTGGATTTACATTTAGGGAGTTATTGACGAGTGAAACTATAGAACATACCGTGAACGAGCCTTTATGATACTTCCACTTGTATGGGATTCCATCAAGTCCGGAGAATTCTACGCTCCTATGTAGATAATAAACATATATCAGTGGGACACAAGAAAGATCATCAATGACAATCTTACCCATTCCAAGTTGATAGTTTCACGGAATTCAACTCCTTTCCCCTCATTCTGATTATGTTACGAGAGAGCGAGTGCGTCTCGACTTCAGCCACTATAACATAGGGAAAACCTGGATCTCTTCTAACGGCACCATTACCATTTTTATCGAATTTATATAACATTGTATTTTTATCCCCCAAAGCCCCAGTTGGCGTCTCGGTCTTGTATAAAGCGAGACCTTGTAGAGTAACGAGGAATGAGTTTATCAAGGTCGCGTCGCCGCTGAAGAAAGTTGTAAAATCCTGGTTATGATTTTGGTGTGGACGACTGAAGGGAACTTGAGTCTGGGTCGGTGGTGGCAAGGGTGGAGCATATTGCGCTGAAGAAGGGTGTAAAGAAGATGAATGGGAATGACTCGGAGGAGCTTGATTAGGAGGGATCGGTGAGCCTCCGTAATTTGGTCGAGAGTACGCATTAGAATATTGCGTATTGGGGTAAGAGTTACCCACTGGTTTCCCAGGGTGCGAAGGAGCGTTCGGGTCCAGGTAGGTATGAGAAGTGGATGCGTTTGTTGTGGGAACTGGGAAGTTCATGCTGAATGAATCTAGCCCGAATAAACTATGAGGATGTTCTGCAGAAATGATAAGGTATAGCGGTTTCCTGAGGGCATGTTTCTTATATTCATATTTGGGTTTACTGTCGTCGTAAGTTCAATTTGTCGGAAAAAGCCCCACTAGATGATATCAGCATGTCTGGCTGAGATACCTATCAAAACATTTCACTGATCATTCATTACATATGAGTTGAACTAGTGCTATGCAACAAATGTATTCTCAAGCCCTGCCAAGTGTAATCTAGGGCCGTAAACAAACGGAACACACTGACAAGAGCGACAAAACGATTACTACGTGTTCGAATCTGCCAAAAAGCGGATCAAGTATCATTCCACAACCTTTAATCACTACTCCACAAAATGTCGCCACATTCATCATACCACGATGCCTATCGGTAGATAGGTAGGTAGGTAGGTTACACATGTTGAACCCAGAGTGGTGCCAGAAAATATGCTGGCATTTTAGCAAACCATCATCCCTAGTTCCAAGTGCTGGTCTAATAGTGTAGTGGTTAGCACATGGGATTTTGATTATCATTTCCCATAACCCAGGTTCGAATCCTGGTTAGACCTATAAAAAGATGTGGTGTATTTTTTAACTCAGCTGTATAATACTAACGCCAGTACCATGCCACCAGAACGTGGAGGTCCGCACTTTTTTATCCTGGCATTTTGTGCCTGTTCATTCCCCCTGTTTTAAGCGGAATACTTAGGAAAATTTAGGGTAGTTTGTGTTGAAATCTTAGGTGGTTACAAGATTCTACTCAAATACTTATTGAAACCATCGGTTGGCACTAATCCCCCAGGGATTACGTCGATATATCCCTAGGACAGAATATAGATCCATTTTGAACCCAATCTTCTTCGTCAAAGCTCTCGCACTTTTGAATGTGGAAGCAGGAGCGCGGACAGAGTCCGGGTCAGAGGAAAGGTTTTCGGCTTCTTCCCCGCAACCAAGCAGCACACCCAACTCTCTCAACGCCCTTCGAATCTCAAAGACCAGGGAGACGTCGGAAAAGTCGGGGACATAGATGTATATGATGTAATCATTTTCACTTCTCTCCCGATTCTTCCCAATCTTTGCAAATACACCTCTCTCGCTCATTGCAGGTGCGAGACATACGAGTTCGACGATGTTTCTCCAGATGCGATCTACATCTGCCTCCAGCCCGTCGACAAAAATCAACCATTTTCCAGAGGTGATCCCATGTGACAGCGCGAGAGTATCGAGTGCGGAGACAGTCAGAGTAATGGCACCGTCGACGCGGTGCGTGGAGACGAGGTGCGTGAAAGAGTTTTGCAGAGATTCAAGAGTCGGAGAGGGAATAGCAGAGGCTAGGATTTGTGCTTGTGGAGTTGGAGCTCCTCGGTACGGATTGGGCGAACCAGGAGAAACCGGCCATGGTCCACGGTTGACAGCAATCCATTCAATGCCTTCACACGTCGAGTCCAATCCAGATGGCGCCCATCTTGAGCAAAACTCGTGTACGTTCTCCGAATTCGCCGTGGATTCGTCGAAAGTGAGTGTCAAGGTATTGGTTTGGATCGCTTCGGCGATGTAAAGGGACATTGAAAGAGGCGGCAACGGAGTTGAAGGAAGGAGATGAGGGAGAATAGGAATGTCTGTGGTTGGAAATGCCGGTAAACCAGAGGGTACAAGGCTGATGTTACAAGAGTCCAGGGCCTACAAAGTGTTTGAACGAAATCAGATGATAAGCTGAAAGGATACGCACCTCATTTTGAGCAGAGGCCTGGGCCAAGAGCGTGTCGTTCAACTGTAAACCAGCCTAAAGAAAAGAGCAAGTCGTTGAATAAAACAAGTGGAGTTACAGTGAACGAGTACGCACCAATTTTTGTGATAATGCATAGAAAGGATCGTTCTCAACATGTTCAAATCCCATCATCAACTTGTTTATGCTGGCAAAATGGTAGACGCAAAGTGTCTGGGGTGCACTTTCCAACTTCGACAATCGGCTGGAGGTGAAAAAGTAAAGAGGTTGGAATAGAAGAGTCGGGGCTTGGTCGGGCGGCAATGTACGCGTAATTCATTTGGATGTGAGTTTATGTAAATTCGACCGCGATCGTTGACGATTTTTATCGACAATGTTGAGGACATTTACAGGTAGCATTTTCACGGAGAAGAGCCTAGAAGGGTAGAAGCACTGGAGTATCCGAGGGCGAAACAGCAGTTGAAGAGATGTTGAGTACTGTGAATAGGTGAAGAGTTTCGGAGACATCGGATCGAGTTTGTGACCTTTTTCTTTGGAAATTACGGAATCAGGCCAGCAAAGATTGATTTCATTTCACGTCTTGGGTCGGAGAATGGTTGTCTTGAACAAGAGAGAATCTTCCCAACTGGCGGTCTTCAATACATAGCGGTAGACCATTTTCGACAATGGCCGGAAAGCTGATGAGAAGGGAATTTTTATATGTATCTTCCCGTTCAAAGGACGTTTCTAATGGCGGAAATCATCTTTTACTAGATTTTACAGTTAACGTTTCAGGATGTATAGCAGAGTACTGCAAAGAGCTTCCAATCCAAAGACATCGCAGCTATATTGGCATATTCCGGAGGTCGAAACACTTGGCTTAATTCAGAACATTATCATGTTGCCAACGGATTTTCTTGCACACGTTTATCTGTAGGATCTATCCAAGGAACAGAACCTCCTACTGATCATAGTTTTCCTTCTCTCAGAAATGCCGTACAGACCGCTCATGACTACCATTGGAATCAGTATTCAAGGAAATACTCCGTTGGCATCCACCCTCTCCTGCTGGTCTCTTCCACTCTACATCTCAAGATAACGTCTTTCGGGGCTACTATTTCATTCCAAAGAAAATAACATAGGTAATATCTGGGCAATGACCCGAGATACCGGTGTATCCTGAGGCGGAATCGTTTAACCCAGATAAGTTCATGGAGCAGAATTCACAACGAGATCCTTGGGATATAGTTTTTGGTTTAGGAGACAAATCTGCGCTGGCCAGCGTCTCGCGGAGGCGATGATATTTATCCAAGTGATTACGGTACTTTGTAACCTTCGGATTTCAAAGCCGCCGGATAGTGTACTAGGTAGGCTAATTGAGCCTGAGATTGTATTTACGACTGAGACAATGAGGTGCTGTCTTTCCGTCAAAGTATCAATATCAATGTCCATTAATTTCTTCTGGAAATAAACTTTTTAGTCACGTCCAGCATTTCAGCGCGCGCTGGGCTTGGGTAGGATTTGGCTCAAAATGTAATTTCGGCTTCTGTTGTATTTGATCAATAGCTTTTCAAGTAGCCCACTTAAACAATGGTCTATGGATCTTATGTTTGTTAAACTTTTCCTATGGCACTAACGGCAACTGCCATCCTTCGAAGTGCCGCACAGAAGCTGTAGACGGTGCTGAGGTGTATCAAGAGCAGATAACGTTCCCGGGTTACCTTCGTACTGAGGTACCGGGGACCAAATGTTCCGTCCTCAAGTGTAGTCTAGTTCTATTTGGGGTGCAAGAAACATGTAAAATCAATGAGACTTCTCAGGACCCATACCGTCGAATTCCTATTTGCTGGCAATCAGAAGCAAGAGAAGTCTTGCAATCGATTGATCCAGTAGTGAAGTAATGATCAGATGAGTCCCGAGTTTGACTCCGGGTCTGTATAGTAGCCTCGGTAATTCACGGTGGTTGGGAGTGTCCAGCAGTGGAGCTAGTGTTCAGAATTCTATTGGCATTTATCGAGGTCCAGGTGACGACTTCAGTATCCCATAAAGGCTTCCTTTGAACTGAAGTTGTATTCTTCAGGGCGCCGAGTAACTGACTAATCACTTTATCTATGTCATGTAAAGACAGTAATCTGCTTTCTCATTTCCCGATCCACGATTCCGTTTTCTTACAGATCATCAACCCGGGCCAGTTAGTCATGTCTGCGAGTCTCACCCTGGTGGCTTCTGTAATCTCACGGAGTGTTTGCATAAAGCTGAACACAAGACGAGGCTCAATAAAGACTTCTCCATCTTGTGTTTTCGCCAGCGGACCCTCAAATTATTCACTATGAGCTCAAAAACCAAGGTTCTCATAACAGGAGCTACGGGTTGGTCGCATTTTCTGAGCTTTATGTACACACTTTAACCTTTCTCTGCTCATGCGCAGGCTACATTGGAGGCTCGATTCTCAACCGTCTTCTTGAACGTTCTGATCTCAAGTCATCTATCGAAATACGCGCTCTCGTCCGCTCTACAGAAAAGGCAAAGAAACTGGAGGAATTCGGAGTTGTTCCGGTGATCGGATCTCATGTAGATGAGCCAGTCATGGTACAGGCGGTATCTGAGGTAGATATCTTGATTGCCGTGGTAAGTACTGATTGATAGTACCGTAGAGATTCGCTGTGACTGTTCTAAAAGACAGACTGTGACAACGTCCAAGCAGCTCAGATCGCGTTGAAAGGCATGAAAAAACGGTTCGATGAGACGGGAAAGCAGCCCATCTATATTGAATGCGTAAGCAGCTTTAGCTTTGATGCATCTCTTAAGCTGATTGTTCTTTGACTGGCTAGTCCGGAACAGGTACGTTTGATATGGTTGATATCAATTAGGATAAACGTAGTCATGACCTTTGTAGGAGTCTACGTCGACCAAACAGGTGGAATGAGTTCCACCGATGTCGTATACGACGATGCGAATCCCGACCAGATCGAAACACTAGCTCCCACTCAACCTCACAGGAATGTTGATCTAGAAATCCTTGCGGCAGACAAAGAAGGTTTTTGGCACCATTATCAATTGTGATACTTACGCTTATCCCTTGCCATGTTCAAAGGATACATTAAATCCTACATCGTCCTTCCTCCAACTGTTTACGGCATCGCAACAGGGGCCTTGGTCGATGCCGGCATCTGCAATCCGCACTCAATCCAAATACCAGTACTCATCAGAGCTTGCCTTCCACGTCGTCAAGGTGGTATGGTTGGCGCAGGAAAGAATGTCTGGAATAATGTTGAGATTCATGAACGTAAGCGCACAAACTATACAGCTACCTACCTGTATGCAGAACTCAATTTTCGTTGGTCAACAGTCGCAGATTTCTTCGTCATCTTACTTGAAGCAATTCTTACCAACAAGGAAGGCGTAGGTCACGGCCGAGAGGGGATCTATAATGTGGTAAATGGAGAGCACGATCATTACCAACTTGCCGAAGCAATCTCTCAAGCGTTCGTTGCTCTTGGCCTCGGAGATGACCCCAAGCCATCGACATTTACACCCGAAGAAGAACAGAAATACCTTGGAGTGAGTAATATCTTATTATAATTCTTTACTTGCTCATGTATGACCTTAAGGTGTTTGCTCCATTTTACGGGACGAATTCCCGATGCTTGGCAACTCGAGCACGAGCTCTCGGATGGAAACCCAAGAAGACCACAGAAGACATGCTTGCAGGTATCAAGACTGAAGTTGAAACATTATTGTCTACCAAAAAAATTGACTCACTTCGGGCTGTTTGAGTGGCAGTCGTTAAGATGAAATCAAGTGAGCTTTGATAACTCATATGATTTAAAGCTGTATTTCTAGTGTTCAGAAATGAAAAGGACATTGCACATAATGATGTTTATGATCTGAAACTCCATACTACAAGCTGTAAAACTTTGTAGAAATCAATAGTAGCGTCAAGCCGATTCATCATTAGCCCTCAGAGATGAGTTAAGTTTTTCGACTCAATTTAAAGTCGCGAATCTCTTTGGGAATGATAAAATTGAAAGTCATTATCTGTGGTAAGTACTTGATCATTCCCATTTCTGAGTCCCATCAAAGTTTATGATAGTAGTTTTTGAAGCAATTGCCTAGCGGCATATACTATGTTCTGTGCACATCCGAGTCCGAGTCCGAGTCTTCTGATATAATTCATGTAAAGAGTTGCTGAGAAGCCCCAGGTTCAATTCATGCAGACTACATGTTGACGATTAACCATCGCTGTTAGTTTTGAAGATTACTCTGGGCTAAGAGTAAAGTGGATTTTAAATTCTGCATTGATTTGAAGGTCTAAAACATTATATTCTAAGCTCAGGGAACGTTATGACAGTAAGCTGTTGGATTTCCTTTTTAGCTCCAATCTATGCTCGTCCACTTATTGTACCATTTCATTCAATTCGCCGCCCCATAGTGACCGTGACCAAAGGAACGAAAAAAAATTTTCGCTAAAACCGCAGTGACAAACCGGAAAATTTCGCGAAATTTGATGAAAATCTACCTTTTTTTTGAAATTTAGGTGACGGATTGGTCCGGAAAATTCGCCTCTTGGCCATCGTGACTATGAACAGGTCCAAAATTTCGCGAATTTTTGGTGCGTGATGCGTGACAAGCGAATCGAATGAAATGGTACAGTATTAGTTTTAGCTTATATTCTAAGGTAGGTGACATACACAATCCACTAACATCACATGTCCAAGTAACGCTTCCATTTTTATCCATCTTGACCAAGAAATTTGAGTATCTCAAGACTTGAAGATCTCCCTTGAATTTCCTGCCATGAAATCATTTATATATGTCTCTAGTTTCTGTATTTTATAGCACAAAAGATCTGATGGAGAAATGAGAGAGGAGTTCTCAGTATACTGATTCAACACTCGTTCCGGGAACTAGTCTCCGGAATTTCAATTTTTTTACAACGACTGTATTCTCAGATGTTCCTTACATCAGCAAATGGGGGAAAAAACTTGCGGACTTTCGGCCCTTGTAGCCGGTTTTCCGCTGGCATGCAACCCGGCAAGCTCACAAGTGCAGATATGAGAAGTAAAATCTACGTTAAGAACAATATTTTAGCTCCACAAAGCATTAGATATATACTATAGAATCCTTGTGAAGTGATTGTGGGGCATACCTGAAGAGCAGGACTCATATCTTCATGAAGCCGGAGATAAAATATGAGCGGATCACTGGACTTGCGAGTTTTCCGCGTTTACTGATCCGGTTGCCAGCTTTCAGGCTTTTTCGGGTTGTACAAGCTTGCACAACCCCTCGCAACCGCTTGCAAGTTTTTAACCCCAAATACTGATGTACAGCAATTCAAGTAACTTCATGGCACCAAAAGTCCAGCCATGGTCTGGTGAATATTTAAGAGAATTTTTTCTATCGATACTTCTATTTAAGGTGTGTCACAATTGCACATGTGACGTTAGTGGATCGTGTATGTCGCCTACCTTAAGTAAAAATTAAATGTTTGATTAGAGGTGTTTAGCAACGGCCATTTTTCGGGTTTCCCCACTAAACCGAGACCGACTCGCTTAAATATCTCGACCCTGAAACTCGGCTTGAAGAATGTAAGAATAGTCAACAACTCCTGATAAGCTGGACTATTATCCACCAAAATGCACACTCAAGAGGTACATTGAACCATTCCAAGTCCATTTGTGCTTGAAGGAAAGGCAAGTTTCCTGCGCTGACCTGATGAAAAGCCTTCTGAGTTACTCGGCCCGTCGGCTAAGCATTTGGATAAATATTTCGGTTAAGTAGCATATAAATCCGAAGTGCGTAGCTAAACACCTCTATTGTTTTATTCCTCTTCAAAATTGTTGGCACCCTGAATGAGAAATGAAATTGATATCCTTCCACATGGCAATACATGTTCACCCTTCATTAAGTGTCCCCGGAGCGACAGCGACGGGCAAGTCTTGTATCCCTCAAAATAATCAAGTGAAATTCTCAGGTCTGATATGTTGTCAAAGCGAATTATTGAAATTGCGGGTTCCATTTCAAATAGCGATGGCTTTGGCACCGGTTTTCTTCAAAATGGAGCATCATTCAAATACTGAAACCAATGAAAACTACCGCATGCTTTTTGCTGTTTTCAGTTTCATTCCACAACCTGATCCTTAACGGAAGGGCTCCAAATAGCTGTTTTTTTTTTACAATCATAACTATGACATTTTTGAACGTGCTTTCTTCATTCAACCCGATCAATTACAAAGAGGCCCGTAGTTGGTAATCGAAGAAATAAATCAGAAAGCTTCTGAGTAGACTTTTGAGCTGCGATAAGAGCAAAGGTTGAAGGTGAGATTTCTATTTTAAAGCAAACTGTTGGCGATTTGTTCATTCCCGAGCTATGAAAAGCCTAAAATATCCCAAGAGACTTGGGAAGCCCGGTTTCAATCCATAATGACTGTACCGCTAGATGACCCCCACATTGCGGCAAGTGGCCATGAGTGTGGATGCTAACTAAACACTCCTCTGCCCTCTTAGATCGAATTCACAGATGGAGTGTAACAAACTTCATATTTTCAATGACTTCGTGGGGCCGCCACTCAAAACCGGAATGGATAAATTTTGAGACGACCGTTCTACCTGTGCTTCCGAATCACAC
Organism: Stygiomarasmius scandens; assembly: GCA_037954225.1. Classification (NCBI taxonomy): domain Eukaryota; kingdom Fungi; phylum Basidiomycota; class Agaricomycetes; order Agaricales; family Campanellaceae; genus Stygiomarasmius; species Stygiomarasmius scandens. The sequence continues at coordinate 124,830 of JBANRG010000104.1, read as the reverse complement.
ATTGATATGAATCATACACCTTTGAGTCGAGTTGACGATACATTTCACAATGGCAACTGTGGGGTTATCAAACTTAAATTGCTGGAACGAGGAGTGGATCCGTGTCTGACCAAATCTACATGATCGCAGCACTGCCAGAGCTGAAATCTCAGTCGGTTTTTAATGCAAAAAATAATTTCAAAAATGCTATGAATCAAGGTAAGCGCTGAAGTACTTAGCGGTGTTTCAAACTAAATTGGAGGTGAGTGTGAAAATACCTTACAGCAGGACAGAATGAAGTGTCGTTTTCACGTGCATGCATCATTATTTCCGAATTGATGGTTGATAATTCATATTGATCCATTAGGAGGCAAAACCTTGATAATTTGTCTAAGAATTGTAATCTGAGCTCTTACGTTTTTTAGATTGCGCGAGTATCCCGGTCGCTGAATGTTATATATCACCTAATAAAAGTACTTCATTGTGCATAGCACTTGAGTAGATCAAACAAAACATCCCGTATTTGGTTCTCAAATCCGCTCGTCTCAATATTCCCCGACGTCATAGCGGGAGGATATGCTAAATAGAGTTGATATCAATCGTATTTCTAGGCTCAACATAGACCCCAGACCTTGTATTGAGTTAAATATCAGCAGATGTGGCGTCACGACGATCGGTGCTGCTTCAATTTGCCGGGGTAAGATTTGAGTAAATGCTATTTCTGGGTTTATGGGAAACTTCCGTAGTAGCATAAGGGAGCGTAGATATTGTTTTCCGTTTCTAGCATAGATGGCTTGGTAACTTTTGCTATGGGTGGGCAGTAGATAAATGGTGATCAGGGCAATGCTAAGGTAGAGAGTTACCATTTATTGATTCAAGTTTGACCCGAAGTATGCATCAAACCAGAAGCAGCCTCAAGTAGCAATATCTGGTACTCCAGTGCATTCTCATTGCATTATTGTGGAGTGCCGTTGAGAATTCCTCCCGAAGAACAACTGTTTGAGACAGCTAGTGAATCGATGACCCCACTTGTTGCTAGTAATAGAAGTTCGATGAGATCCAAATTCAATGGCTTGGACTCACAAAAGCGTATAAAAGCTAGCTCAGAAGGCATCAGAAACTCATCACTCAGTGAACATCTAGCTCACTACAAGCACACCATACAGCATGCAGTTCTCTACTTTCGTCGTCTTCATCTCTGCCACTGTCTCTTCAGCTCTCGCAGCCACCACTAGTAACCTTGAGCGCCGTATTCACGACCCAGGGAACCCCGCCAACCTTATCAACTGCCCACCTGGTGGCGGAGCTGATGCTTGTAACCTTGAGCAGCCAGTGAGCATTCAAATTCTTTGCTCAGGCAATTCATAGTATTATTTTGCTGACACTTTTCTCAGTGCTCTCGCATCCGAATCAACTATGGAAGTCCACAGGGAGGTCACTACATTTGGTACGGTCTTATACTTCAATTAGATATTTGGTCGATGAACATGTCTGTTTTCAGGTACAACTCAGACATTAACAATGTTCCCGTTGGTGTCACCGTAGGAACTGAAGCTTCGTGCACCGATTTCTGAGCAATGTAAATACTTCCGAGAGGCCTTAGCACACCAGAATATCAACGTTTCTATCTTTCTATTTTGTAAAATTGAATATGTAATAATGTTTAAATGTTTTATTTAATATCATCCTCGTAAATATCGAACTCGGAAGAGACGTTATCGGAGCATTTCCTGATCAGAAGAAATTGAAAACAAAAGTTTGAATTACAAACAAGAAAGCATTCAACAAGGTATCTTCCACTTGTTCAACGTTACAGTGATTAAACCGAAGCCAAAGTATGGCCACAATTCGAATTGACATTCGTTGCTGTGGGTCACTCGTAATTTACGGTAGGCTCGATCGGGTCAAAAATCACAAACATTCGTTGGAAACGGGTGTGATTTTCTCTGTACTATGCATTCCTTTCTGTTGGAAAGATGCGTCTAAAACGATTCCTTCCGTAAAATACTCATCGATCACAATAGTGTTTGAACTTGACGCCCAGTGGCATTGCCTTGTATTCCTACAAACATGCTTCTGTGAATGAGCTCAAACCGTACTCTGCACTATAAGTTGCTTTTCGACGTCATACAGCGGTAACCTTTTCCTTCTGTACGCTGAGTATCGAATTGATATCGGAGGTAGAATCAGAATCAGCCACCCGCTTTGAATTGGATTCACGGTAATGAATGTTATTGTTATTCTGGGATCTGCGGCGTCACCAAACGTCGGCGCCATCTCAGCTCGGAGGAGTTTTGAGTGGGTGCTGTAACCTGTTCCATTTCGTATGATCGCAGTCTCTTGTATGTGATGATATAGATTCATTGGCAGGCATAAAGTAGCTAGTACAAGTAAATCAATGAGTAACTAATGTCTTCATCGGGGTAAGGAATATCATTGCAGTTCTTCAAGTTTGGAATCGTTTTAGTTGCAATAAAAAATAGCCTCAGCAGCCGCGCACAATATTATTATAGTACGCTTTCACCTCGCGACTGTGGAGTGCTGTTGACTGGTAACAAATGGATTCGAATCACATTTTTTCCTACTCCACTTGCCAAGCAATTAATGAGATCCAGATGCGGAAGAGATCTCAACAGCCATTGACTTGAATTTCTCTCAAAATCATATAAAACCTAGCTCAGAGTCCACACTAAACTCATCACTCAGTGAACACTCAACCCACTTCTCCAGTACTACTCAGCTAAATCATCATGCAATTCACTGCTCTCGTTGCTCTCACCTCCGTCGTTGTCACCTCTGCTTTTGCTGCTAGCACTAGCAACCTCGAGAGGCGCATTTCCGACCCAGGAAATCCCGCCAACTTGATCAACTGTCCTCCTGGAGGTGGTGCTGATGCGTGTAACCTCGAACAGCCTGTGAGCTTTCAAGGAGCTTAATACTTAGAATTTTTCTGACTTTTTTCCTCCTTCTAGTGCTCTCGTATCAGGATTAACTATGGAAGTACACAACAAGGCCATTTCATCTGGTATGTGGATTTGGGATTTCATCCAGGAAATTGTTTGCTAATGATGTATCTTTGCAGGTACAACAATGATATTAGTAACATTCCTGTTGGGATCACGGTCGGAACTGAGGCTTCCTGCACTGACTTTTAAATTTGCATGAACGTCGAAGGAAGATTTAATGTTGATCTTTTTGAATAGTTTTGAATTGTTTGTAATATCTATAATATCTTGAAGTCTCCCATTTTGCCTGATTTTATTGTGATGTGATAACTATGTAAAGTTGAAATATAAGTTAACATTGAAGTACTAGGGATCTTCATCTACTTGTTCCCCATTTTATATTGTCGCGTTTTCGATCCAGGAAATTCCGCCAACTTGATCAACTGGCTCTCAATGCAAGTGTTATTCCGTGTATGGAGGCGACGGCCACGATCGCGGAGGACTCGATGTAGTAATAGAAGCTCGGTGAGATCCAAATTCAATGGCTTGGGTTCACAAAAGCGTATAAAAGCTAGCTCAAAGGGCATCAGAAACCCTATGCTGCCGCAAACGGGAAAAAAAATAATTTCCGAAAGTTTCATCGATTTTTCACCTTTCCCGAATGTTTGAGCGTGACATGTGACCTACCTGGATTTCCGAATGTTTAACTTGTAAGTTCCGAAACTGGAATTGGACAATCCCGAAACTTTCAATGTAATAGCTGATTTTGTTTTCGAAACTCTGAATCTGGTCCCGAAACATTAAATAGTCCTGATGCGGTAGCTTTTTAACGGGTTAAGATAACCTTATCTTATCTTATCTTTACCTTTATCTAATCTATGTGCCTGTTGGAACAGAATAAGGCTTCAACCCATATCAATTAATTACCCATTTAATTGGTTTTATCCCAGTAAAATTACCGGCTCCAACCAATTAAATTACAATTACTTGAAATTCAGTATTTAATGGTAATTGATTTCTAATCAATTAATAACGGTTTTTTGTCCCAAGAAATTTGACCTGAAATCACCTTCTGAACATCAAAATCAAAGAGACTATCATATAGCCAACTCTTTGCACACATCACCTTCATTAGTTCAAAACATATCCTTCAAACTCAGTGCACTGAGGCACAAGGGGGAAGTTTCTGCTATCAGTGTCCCCAATCACCAGTTGATCAGTCTGAGTCACACATAATGACAATATATTATAACCTGGCTGAAACTATTATGACCTCTCATAACATAGTGTCATTTTCTCAGATAGGCTGTACAAGGAAAAGCAGAAACAATTTATAGTGGTACTCAAAAATAACCAAACAAGGTGTCTAAGTGGACAAGACACAAAGTGATTTTTAAATGGACATTTACCAATTTGAAGTATATGACAAGCATCTACTAGATGCATACTTTATCTCATTGTGACAAATGTAAGTCTCTTCATGAACATAGAACTTGGAAGGGATGTTATTTTTGAGCACCACTGTATTTGCAGGAAGATTGAGACAATTTACTGCAAAGTACACTCATCTACCACATTTTCATGATCTAATTTTAATTTTGGAACTACACTACCAAATCAAATTCCCATGCAAAATTTCTACTTCAGAAACATTATTTCAGTAGCTGCATGTGTAAGTGTGCAGTACAAAATATTCATTTTCAGTGCCAATTTCGGTTTGTCACACTTGAGTCATGTGAGGTTAGTAGAATTGTATGCTCCCTACCTTATGCCAGTCCTGTGCTGGAAGGCAAGTTAGCATGTCTAATTGCTCAGTATAGCCCTCAAAAAATCATATGAAAAAGCCAATTAATTAATGGGTTAACAACCCATTAACCAGTTCAGGTCACATGTCACGCTCAAACATTCGGGAAAGGTGAAAAATCAATGAAACTTTCGGAAATTATTTTTTTCCCATTTGCGGCAGCATAGAAACCCATCACTCAGTGAACATCCAGCTCATCACTACAAGCACACCATACAGCATGCAGTTCTCTACTTTCGTCGTCTTCATCTCTACCGCTGTCTCTTCAGCTCTCGCAACCACCACGAGTAACCTTTAGCGTCGTATTCACGACCCAGGGAACCCCGCCAACCTTATCAACTGCCCACCTGGTGGCGGAGCTGATGCTTGTAACCTTGAGCAGCCAGTGAGTATTTCTTTACCCAAGCAATTTATGATATTATTTTGCTGACGCTTCTCTCAGTGCTCTCGCATCCGAATCAACTATGGAAGTCCACAGGGAGGTCACTACATTTGGTACGATCTTATACTTCCATTAGATACTTAGTCGATGAACATGTCTGTTTTCAGGTACAACTCTGACATTAACAATGTCCCCGTTGGTGTCACCGTAGTAACTGAAGCTTCGTGAACCGATTTCTGAGCAATGAAGGGGGTGTAAATACTTCCGAGAGGCCATAGTAAACCAGAATATCAACGTATCTTTCTGTTTTGTAAAATTGAATATGTAATAATGTTTAAATATTTTATTTAATATCATTATCGTACACATTGAACTCGGAAGAGACGTAAAATCCAAACAGAAAAATATTGGAGCATTTCCTGATCAGAAGAAATTGAAAACAAAGATCTGAATAAACCAAAAAATCACAAACTTTCATTGGAAACGGGTGTGATTTTCTCTGTAGAACGCATTCTTTTCTGTTGGAAAGGCGTGTCTAAAACAATTCCTTCCGTAAAATACTCATCGATCACAATAGTGTTTGAACTTGACGCCCGGTGGCATTGCTTAGATTCTTACAAACATGCTCCTGTGAATGAGCTCAAACCGTACTCTGCACTATAAGTTGCTTTTCGACGTCATACAGCGGTAACCCTTTCCTTCCTGTACGCTGAGTATCGAATTGATAACAATCGTCCTCGGAAGTTGAATCAGAATCAGTCACCGGCTTTGAATCGGATTCACGGTAATGAATGTTATTGTTATTCCGGGGTTTGCGGCGTCACCAAACGTCGGCGCCATCTCAACCCGCAGGAGTTTTGGGTGGGTGCTGTAACCTGTTCCATTTCGTATGATCGCAGTCTTTTGTATGTGAGGATATAGATTCGTTGGTAAGCGCAAAGTAGTTAGTACAATGAGTAAATAGTGGCTTCATTGGAGTAAGGAATATCAGTGCGGCTCGTCAAAGTTGAAATTGTTTTAGTTGAAATAAAGAACAGCTTCAGCAGCCGCATACGATATTATTATAGACGCCTTCATCTCGCGACAGTGGAGTACTGTTGACTGGTAACACAAGGATTCGAATCACATTTTTTCCTATTCCACTATGCCAAGCAGTTAATGAACTCCAAATGTGGATGGGATCCTAACAGCCATCTACTTGAATTTTTCTCAAAATCGTATAAAACGTAGCTCAGAGTGCACACTAAACTCATCACTCAGTGAACACTCAACCCACTTCTCCAGTACTCAGCTAAAACATCATGCAATTCACTACTCTCGTTGCTCTCACCTCCGTCATTGTCACCTCTGCTTTTGCTGCTAGCACTAGCAACCTCGAGAGGCGCATTTCCGACCCAGGAAATCCCGCCAACCTGATCAACTGTCCTCCTGGAGGTGGTGCTGATGCGTGTAACCTCGAGCAGCCTGTAAGTATTCAAGGAGGTTGATACTTAGAATTTTTCTGACTTCCCCCCCCTTCTAGTGCTCTCGTATCAGGATTAACTATGGAAGTACACAACAAGGCCATTTCATCTGGTATGTGTATTTAGGATTTCGTCCGGGAGAAGTTTGCTAAATGTTCTACCTTCGCAGGTACAACAATGATATTAGCAACATTCCTGTTGGGATCACGGTTGGAACTGAGGCTTCCTGCACTGACTTTTAAATTTCCATGAACGTCGAAGGAAGATTTGATGTCGATCTTTTTGAATAGTTTTGAATTGTTTGTAATATCTATAATATCTTGAAGTACTCCCATTTTTATTGTGATGTGATAACCATATAAAGTTGAAATATAGAAGTACTTTCATGTACTTGTACCCCATTTTATAGTGTTGCGTTTTCGATCCAGGAAATTCCGCAACTTGATCAACTGTCAATGCGAGTGTCATTCTGGGTCACGATCACGGAAGACTCATCGTGTATCTAAAACTCCGAAATGCAGCAGAAAAAAAGGTTCACAGGAAATCACTCCTCAATTCCATCACAGGGAATCGAACCCTGGGCTATCGCGACTTTCAATGAGAGGCGATAATGTTAGCCACTACACCATGATGGAGCGATAACGGCTCACTGAATAAGGGCAAGATGCCCTTGCACAGGCCGGTACCTCCTAATATAGACTAGCCTCGCTTAGTCATGCCGAAAAGTGCGTGGCCACGTAGGTGCACAGGAAGAACGAAAAGGTTTACATTTTCCTTTTTACACCCTATTTCCTATTCTCCATCTACGGTCGTCTCTTGGTCTTGGTTACTTGTCTCTAAAACGGAATCGCAAAAATGAGTTCGCCAGTACAAAATCTCGTCATTTCCTTGGCTGCTATGCAGTGTGCGTTGTTTTCGCCTTGTCCTTATCCTTCCTTTGTATTCAACTTGTACAACTGGCATGATACACAGTGGCCCGCCGGATTCCGTTTGAAAACCCCGAAGTGTTAACCTATGTTCGGATTGGATACGCCGCCACTCAACTGGTGATTTTGGGCGTGTATTACTATGTGACGATGCAGGTCAAGAAAAAGAATGACCAGACCATCTTGAAGTATGGTGCGTCTTTTTTGCCCCTTTATGTGTACTGGTCTCGTTCTGAATTGTATTCTAGTCGAGCCCCCTAGTCCTATGGTTCGTGTTTTCCCGTTTTTCTCCTGGTCTGACATTGACGCGCTCTATCATAGTCGCCCGACCAAGAGTCAAAACTTGTTACGACGACTGTCCGGGACTATGACCTTTCTGAAGTCTCCAAACTTGTGTGTATCCCTTGTCCTCGTCCTCCTTCCCAACCCAACCACTAACGCCCTTCTTTCTCCAGCTCCGCTCTGTCTACATCGGTATCGCCATGATGTGTTTCCTCCACGGCTATATGAAATTCACCCAACCTCTCTTCATCCAATCTCTCATGGGTCTCAAGGGCTTGTATGACGCCAAGCCCATCATGATCCATGTTCTTGGACGGAAAGCTGAGGGAGACTTGAAGAGGCCGTGGAAGGCCGGTGGTGGAATGTTTGGCGGTGAGTGATTGGTTCACTGGTTCGGTTTTGACGAGTATGGTTGGCTGACTGGGTCTTTTTTACCTTCTTTCTTTCATTCCGTGCTTTTCTTCCTTCAACGCAATCTGGCGTCTTGCGCGATATTACTATGCACATTTCTTGCCCGTAACCTCTATCTACTATACCGGTCGGTTTTGCGACGCCTCGACGCTTTATGGGTAAATCTGCAACCTCGCCCTATATCCGTCCTTTCTACTGTATGCCCCTCCATATCCGACTTTTTCCGGACTTCGCTCGCCTAAATCCGCTATCAAAACACCGTGCGGTACACGTATACTTGTGTTACTATTTTCGCCATCTACTTCTACATGCCACGGCATGTCATCTCATCATTACTCACTTGACGGGATTCCCAACGTCTACATGTTGCTCATGACATGACACGACATGTATGCGCGTTCCACTGATGGTTCATTCCTGCTACCGTATCTGCCCTCATCTCGGCCTCGGCCTTGCTTTGTCTGCGTGCCCTCCCCCATCTCGTAACATTACCCGCTGTGCCAATTTCCGTGTTACTTCATTTCATTTCATCTTTTGTAACCATATACCTGTCCATATCGACTCGACCCTCGACCCTGTCCTGCGCTGACCTGTCCCGGCACTTGTCGACGCTCCCGCATCCGTCGTCTTTGTCTCTATCGCTGTCGTTGACGTTGGCGCACACGTACACGGTGTATATTGATACTGCGATGTGCACGACAAACAGGTCCCGCAGGTCCACAAACAGATAATGCTGCTATTGCAGAGGCGGAGAAGAAGGTTGGGAGTAAGAAGGATGAGTAGTTTTAGTTTAGCTTGGATATATAGCTATCTTGACATTTCTCGTGTCTCTCTTTAAAACTCTATACCGCGATACATGTAGTTTCAATTTGGAGAATTGAGGGGACGCTTTCTGTGTAGATATGTAAGGCTGCTACTTTGTTTGAGAACGCCCACATGTTAACATCTCCATCATGGTGTAGTGGCTAACATTATCGCCTCTCATTTGCAAGACGCGATAGCCCAGGGTTCGATTCCCTGTGATGGAACTCGAATGGGCATTGTAAACTTTTGTTTCATGATGCTAGTACCTCACAGGCTGTCTACAAGCTTCAACAAGAGTCGGCACGTTCGGTCTGAATGGTGGTATTGCAATTTTGAAGTTGATTGGAAAAGGATGGTGCGTGTTTGTGTTTGTAGTACTACGTACATATGCTACTTACTTGAGATTGAGATTTGAGAATATGAGTATTACAGACGGCAGAGACTAGGAATAGAATTGTAGTACTACGTACATATGCTTCTTACTTGAGATTGAGATTTGGGAATATGAGTGTTACAAACGACAGAGACTAGGAATAGAAAATGATGATGGTGGAGAGTAATACAACTTAGCTTATATACTAAAGGAGAAAGAAGATAGTGCAGAAAGATGTACTACATAGCAGAATCCGAATACTACTAGTAGTGAAATGTTGGAGATCACGAAACACATCGATATGATCGAAGTTTCTTCAAGGACAGAGTAAAAACTCCAACACATCCTCGGGTATTTCATGGAACTGTTCGGATTCCTTCTGTATTGTTTAGGAGACGGGTAAGTAAGTGTCGGTTACGGTTAGTAAAACCAAAACATACCTGTAAATAACCCCCGGCAGCTATACAAGGTACGACAATCCCAGTTATTAGTGCGAGCTCTGCTAGCCAATCCGAACGGGATTTTGTTTCAGAAGATGAGAAATTGGATTTGGAGTTTGAGGCTGAGCGAGGGAGGGGAAGGTCTGGGTTGAAGAACTGCATAGTATAATATTAGTGGAAAATCGAAGTAATTAAGGAAGACTTACGTGTGGATCATGACTAGCCATACTAATCATCCTCCGTGATAAAACAGGGTATGAAGCTCGGGAGAGGAGAGCGAGCGACCGCATAGTAGGAATGGTAGAGAGACGTATGAGAGAGGTCATCTCCGAGAATGCACGCTCTTGAGAGGGTTTGAAAGTAGAAAGGTGTTTGTTGCTTGCTTGGAGCCGGTTGTTTGATGCAGACCGTACTGGAGACTACTTTGGCTTTTATACGTTACCCTTATCGAGAAGAGCTTGCGGACAGACCATAACAGACCATTCCTATGTCATTTCGTTGCAAGTTCTTGCGCGAATGGATTCTGGGTATGGGGGCTTTGAAGGACTATTTCATCCCAGTCCACTCTAGCACTAGGTCAGGATTAGTCTCGAGCGCGGCCTAGAGCCTGAATGGAATACAGAGAGCTTCGGAAGGACTCGGAACTTGGCCTGTGCATGTCTGGATTGCTCAGTGAGCACTATATCTCTCGGAGATAGTCTAGGCCTAAGATTGAGCAGGTTCTGCATAGCTATCTTAGCTTCAGGTGAACAGGGATAAAATGATGATGATGGGAAAATGACTAGTGGCTTGCCGAGGTGGACCCGCTCAAACTCCGAGAACTTGACTGAAATCCCGACGCGGCTCTTCTTCATGCCGGTACGATACCTGCATTCCGACGGGATCCCAACGGATGTTGGTTGAAGGAGGCTGTACCATGATGATGATACATATAGCTGTAAGGAGATGATATCTGAGCTTCAAGCCGTAGTAGTAATAAAGCTAGTACCAGCGCCTTCATTTCTGGTCACCTCTCCGCTGATTCCTAAGCCATGGAGGGAAAAGTTAGAAAAGAATAACGATCTATATCATCAAATAAGCTCCGGCCTCCGTGCCCCGTCGTTAACAGATCGTATGCATTATTCTACCATCTTTTTCTCACTGTGACTGTTTCTATTTCATGGGATTTCTATTTACAAAAGAATCAATAAATCATTTTCACATCAGAATAATGCATGCAAGGAACACGGCGAGCTTGTCGTAGGCTTAGACTCTCGTGAGATGATCATTGAAGAACAGTCTCGATGATGGATGGATGATGGCGATTGGAAGCTGAGTACGAGTCTACGACAGTTGCGATCTTCGCCAGAGAGGTAGATCATTGAAATTTGAGTATCAGCATTTGATATCAATAGCTTTAGGGTGCCTGGAGGTATTTCGAGTAGTCTACCTTGTGCTCAAAAATGCGACGTAGACATCTTTTTTCTTCAAAATGCATCCCCTCACAGGCCTCACCGACCACAGAAAAGTGGGATACTTGAAAGAAATCCTTTTCGAGGTACTAGTCCGACAGATTCTACGGCTACAATGGGCGCTCGTCGTATATAATTCACAGTGTTTTTACACACAGAACACGGCCTCCAGCTCAATCTCCGTAGTTTGTTGAGCTGAAACTCAAATTCAACTAGGTCTACTTCAAAAGATTTCGGTTCCAAATTCCTGACATTTTCACGCTGATGGGATTGAATTACATGTTCTGGCGGCGCTTTTGCACACATACAAAAGAATACCCGCCTGGTCGATTTCGATGGATATCACCTTCGAAATATCACGAGTCGGGATACGCGTTCTATCGAGGCGTGGTGGTAGAATATCAGTCCCGGAGTAAGCGTTCCTGGAAGTACACACTTTTGAGTATCGATCTTTTACTATACACCGGGAAGCTACTAGGATGAAGAAATGGGGAGAAGGCAGGATAAAGACGCGTTGAGGTATAAAAATCGGCTCAGTTCACCACAATTCCTCAGTAATCGCTCTCAGCCTTACTTGCCTAGTACTCGCTTTCAGCCTTACTACCTTGCCTATTTTCAGCAGTCATGTTCTCCTTCAAGTCCCTCTCCCTTGTTTCTCTCGTTGCTCTCGTAGCATCTGTCAGTGCCGAGAGGCACGTCGTTCACTTCGACAACCGATGCGGCCGTGGTACTGTAAGTTATGAGCCGCTCTCGTTTCTTAAAGCGATGCTAAGGAATCATCTTTACAGCCCACACTCATCCAAGGTGGTAGAGTACTTTCTACCGGAGCCGACTTTGTTAGCAACGGCCCGCTAACAGCAGCCATTGCGTATGTCTTTCTAATTTAAGATCCTGTTGAACGGGGGTACTGAATCATATTATTCAACAGCTACCTCCAAACTGGTACGAACAAAGCACGAAGCATATTGTATTTGTTTCTTAATATAACCTTACAGGAAGCTGTGGCTTCAATGGTGAGGGATGCACCCTCGTCGAGACCACTCTCAGAAACCCAACTTCTCCCGGAAGTGGATCGAGCACCGACATTTCCCTCATCCCTCCGTAAGTGTTTTTCAGTTACTAATTCGATTCTTGTCAAGGTATTTATTATGATGATTCCTAGTCACTCTTTCTCCGTTACCACTGGATTCGGGTACGTGTTTATCCTCATCTAATACCGGTCCGACCTAATAGTATTCTTTAGTTACTTCAATGGCTGCGATGGTGTCGGTCAAGACTGTACGTATTTCCCGAATTTCTGTTGCTTATTTTTGTGCTCAATACTCGGACAACAGGCACATCCGGTGGATGCCCTCAGGCTTTCCACGTCGACTCCGATACTCAAGTCCAACGCGCTTGCCAGTCTAACGATGTGGGTTCCTCTGTTAACGTTCAAAGATTATCACATATTGAAATTCTTCCTTGTAATTTGTGTTTCAGGTTAACCTTGCTATTACTTTCTGTCTTTAAATATTGGCAATGTTTAGGATATTATGACTTAATGGGATTCATGTTCTTGGTTTATAATTCTATCCTCAATAAAGCAACAGTTATTCGCTAGTTTCGCTGCAAACTGAATATGTAATTATTTGCTCTAAACATAAGTTCCACTACAGTCAGAAGCTGGAGCTGTTGGATGCAACACTCTTGATGTCATAAACAACCATTAGGGTTGAAGTAAATTCTTAAAAAAAGAATTGTGAGTTGCCAAAGGTTAGTATACGGCATTTCAAAAGCTTTTCCGATTCTTTTCAACATGTTTATCACTGAACCAATCATTTAATTTTCACCACACACAGTAAAGGGAGGGTTTTTCAGGTGAGCGAAACCGGTTCATAAACAAGTAGATTCGGTAGGGTTCTGAGATATTGATAGAAGGAGCATACGAGGTAGATTGATACATCCTATTTCCTATACTAGAGTCTAGAGCTTAGAAACGACTTGTTTTTCGATAGCCTCAACCCACTAAAATGGCTCCGGAAATTGCTCGCCTTTGAGCATCATTGTCTTGTACGATGCACGATGAAACGTCGTAACCGACCACCAATGCCCAAATGCAACCAAGAAAGGCCGATATCCATTACATTAGAAGGCAGGATCATTTTTGATAGGGTAGTGTCTGTTAGATTACGGAAAATTTCTTTTCCGTTTCTCCATAACCCCGTTCGTATTTTTAGGAGCATATTGTCGTTGCGGATGTGCTCTACCATGGGAAAAATGGTGAAGTTTCAGGCAGCCTTGAGAAAGCACTTCCTCAAAAAAAATATACAGTGCTTTCACAAAACTCTTGATTATTAATTAGTAAGTCATAATTAAACTATCTACATAACGATCACTACTTCGACTTTCGTCTTTCATGACTATGAGGCTGAGGAGATACACTAAGTTCCGATATATCTTGTGAAATCATGCCCATCATCTGCCTTCCCAACAACTGCTGCATGAACACAGGATGAATATTAGCAAGGTTCGCGCTCGCTCCTGATTCTTTCTTGACCATGCGTTCGCTCGAGGAGAGCACGCCTGTCGATTTAGGTCTAGGATGCTTCTTCGGGGATGAAGGGAACGTAGAAAGCGCAGGACTACTTCCAGTCGGTTCTGGTGAAGGTAGTCGTTGGGGATTCGGAGGTGAAAGTCTAGATGGGGAACCTTCCGGCAGTGTCACCCAAGTGGGATTGTCAGGAAGTGTTGTTCCGGTGGATGAGGAAGGAGGAAGGGTCTTGCTAATTTCAGCTTTCGTCAAATGCCCAATTTGCCCGTTGGTAGTCGGAAATGACGCAGGAGTTCGAAGGGTCAGCGATGTAGGTGGCCTTCCTATACCAATATTACGAATGAACTCGATCATGGTCTTGCCGACGCGGTCGTTCATTCGAATGTCTTTGTGTAGCTCGCGAACATGAGCACGCATATCTGCAATGACACTGGCCAGTTGTTGCAGGGAAAGCTTGTTTTGTTTGGCATTTACGCCATGTACGAATATGAGGACCGGTATGCATATCATCTCGATTGGGGAGACCTGTTCAGGGTTCGTGAATTACAATCACTTATATTAATAGTAGAACTACCAACCTTCTGATACCGAGATGGACTGAAGACGTCTTTCAGACCGTCCGTGGTGGCCAGCTGAACAAGGATGTTATACGATTCTCTGACCTTTTTGGCAAACACCTCGGATACTTGAGGTGCATCCACAAAGTCACCGTCCTCGTCTTCATCTTCCTGGATCTGATCATCTTCCTGATCTACGTCCATTCGGTCGGCGTCCTCAGAAAGTCTGCTCCTTTTGGAGACAGTCCTTTTCTTCGGTGGCCTCCCTGGTCCCCTTTTCCTAGATGTCGACGATTTCAGTCGACCAGTTTTCGAGTCATCGATATCTCCTCGCTCTAGAAGCCATCTCTCTACTTGTGGAAGGCTTCCGGAGCCAGTTAGTGTGTTCGTCCCCCATTTGTACATCACGAAAACACCTTGAGCGATGCACCTGAAGTCTGAGCCTCGTGTTCTATCCCAGGGTACCGTTTGAGGATCTCCCAAAGCATTACCCTCCACGTATGATCCAAGAATAGAACGGATAAAATTGGCGCGAGGGGTGTTGATAACGTGAAGCTTTTCGGCTGGAGTAAGAGCCATACCGAGTTGAACACGCTAGAAATCATCAGATCCACGATTCGACTTCTTATAGTTTAAATTTAGATACCTGGAATATGTCTCTTTCGTTCTCATCTGTTAGTTCTTGGTACTCAACGCAAACGATCTGTTTGTTTGCAAAACTACGCCGATATCGTTCAGGAAGAAGACGCGGTTTTCCTCTTGCCACTGCCTGAGCAGCACGATCTGTCCGATACCAGAGCTTTTCATTGGTTATTGGGTCACGATCTGTTCTAAAAAGTTAATATGCGTTAAGTGTGTGCTCAGCAGCGTTCTTACGAGGTATCAATCCATCCATAAATCTGAAAAGGATATATCAGCACCGAGAAGCATTTAGGTTTTCACGATACCCACTTGAATAGCGATGTCAGTCGCTGCTTACCATCAATACAGGTTTTAGTCTCAGACCCATCATCATATGAATTGACCGCTATACAAAAATTTGTAAGTTGATTAGGAGACAAGAGTTGCGGCCGCATACCAAATATAATTGGGGGGATATAGAAATTTCGCATTATACTATCTATTAAACCTATCTGCTTTGACTCTGTCCACACAACGTCTATGACAGACAGTTAGTTAGGTTGAAAATAAAATTTGAAAAATGCAAAATTCGCCCAAAACTACTTACCGCGCTGGTACTCTGGTTCTAAATTTATATCCCTGCTGCATATCTGTTCTATAGTTTTATTCGTAAGCCAATCGCACACGACATCATGCAAACCTACCATATAATGCTTGCGCAGTGTAGGTAGTCGCCCTCGGTGGCCTTAAGGCCTTTTGAAGTCGGTATGCCCCCCCTTCTTCGGTATCTGTGGACTTGACTATACCCATGGATCGATTTTGAGCGTCTGCAAGGCTGACTTCATCTTCTGAGGAGGAATAATAGTGGTCTGCATGGGCCATATTAAAAAATAGGCTAGTGAATGTGTAGAAAGGGAAGAAAGGAAATCAGTTTTCACTAAGCAACCTGCATGTTTATTAATAAGAAACCATTTCAAACTCAGTCATTGAGTTTTTCCAAGCGATCCGTACAGCTTATCATACAATCCTGGGATTTCATTCAATTGTGGCACCTGTTTAAACGTGTCACCAGGTCAAATGTAATTTTCACATCATATCCCCAAATCAATGGCATGGCACCGATTACTGCCGGCAGCCGCAATTTAGTTAAGGCAGCTTAACATTGATGGTCACATTATGCTTGCCTGTCCTGGCTAAATGGAGTAAATACGCAATTGCTATTAAGTATGTCGGACCAGGTTGGACTAAACAACCGAAAAAATTGTGGTGTTCTTGCTTGAACAGCATCATAGCATTCCAAATCTAGTGGTGAAACACTAAAAACTAGATATCATGATGAACTAGGTTCCAGGAATTTTATATTTCCCTGATTTATCCGTGATTGGATAAAATTAACCACGTCATATCATTAATTGCTAAGTAATCCAATGTTGTTCATTGTTGCTGTGGGAAGATGCAAGTCAGGAAGGCAAATGTCATTGAACGTTCTAGGCGGAAATAAGCAGTAGCTATTACTCTGTTGTTGTTCCTCACAATTATAATGAGATTACACCCATATTAAACTACTTACAACCTTGCCATACCTGTCATTTGGTTCACCTAATCCAAAAGTGGTTAGATACCGCTTGATTATGAATCACGCTCCAATGCGAACCTTAGATACAAAAACAGCATAAAAACATCAGTTTCGTTGTATTCTGGTTTGATATTTTGAGATGCTGTAAACCAAAAACCTAAAATCTGGCATATCCCCTTCTGGCGGATATATGCTTTGATAATAGGGTGTTCCAGATTTTTTGAAAAGAAACAAGGGTCAAATAAATTGGGTTTGCCCTTCTAAAGAAGGTGGGGCCTTTCAAAAAAAAACTGTTGCCCTAATGGTGAATTTGCGTAAATTTACTTTGTATTAACTTGCAATACAATAATTCTCACAGCCATTGAGAAACCTTACATACATTTCGAGGCATGACCAGAGTCACTGAGAAAACGCACAATATTGATCGAATTCATTAGTTGGTTGATGTTCCAAATGGAAGAAATGGATCCTTTTACGGTTAGGATCAGGTTAGGATTGCAGCACTATGCTGATCAAGCTACCATTCTAGATAAAGTTTGACCACTCAAATTTTATCAGGCACAGTGACTATGCAAGACCCACAACAAACCAACAACATTAGATCAAGCAATGAATCAGGTAAAATGTCCCTTGTCCAATTAAATTTGCAATACACCTCAATGTATCATTTTAACAAATTATTTTAGCTGAAATTTTGAGGCTATGGTTCTGAAACTTTACAACAAGCTTAAAATACTTCAATCAATGAAATTACTACTAAAATACCATAAGACGTGTCACTTTGGTGAGAGTCACAAGATTACCAAAAAGGATTAATGAAATCGAGAAATTGAATCAAATTATCCAATATACAAAGTATCGGATTTAGATCTTCTGGAACTTCATGACCAAGGCATCTTGGCAATGAAAATGTCATAACGACTACAAAGGACAACACTCTGGTTGAACACTTGACTGTTGATGTTTGATGATAGATCTCTGGGATTTGATATGATTATCTTGCAGGAATGTACTAGTCACTCCGGGGTTTCAGAATATGTTGTGTTCAGGCTGTACTTTTACTTCTATCAATGTCAGAAGTGAGTAGTATATAAATTATCACTGCCATGATCGTGATGTTGTGCTACTACATAGATTTTGACTTGCCCCTACTTTCGACAAGTGAATCAAATGATAACAGTTTTAATTACTTCAGGGCCTATATTTATTCGGAGGTCTCTCATGATGTTCCTTCTGAGCGCCCGTATCTATAATCATAGCAATGTGAATTAATATTTTTAGGGACTTTTTTTCCATGAATATATATCTCCACTGCGGTATCAAGGTCGGCGTACCGCATCTTCATTAAGCGAAGCACAACTCATCAAGGATCGACAATGTCTTTGGATTGCTCATGGTTGGCGCAAGGTGTGAGTGAAACCCAGCTCACAAACTGGAACCCTGAAAAACCTTACCGTAATTAATTTGTTATTCCTCAGGTTCATCTAGTAAAACTTTCACAAAAGGATGCGTGCATTAACACGCATGCTATTCCAACATCCGAAAACTTTACTCTTGATATCTATAGTACACATACACGTTTGCGCCTCAGGATACCCACGCACTGAGATCTTCTCTTGCCTGACGAAATCAATGATATCAACACAACCCTTCAAGGGTTCTTCAATCCACCCGGACGATGCCTATCGATCAACCACATAATCGTTAGCACAACAACGTTAACCCAAGAATAAAGGGGACGCCAGTGAGAAAAATAGCCACAATCGACGTACCATCTCCACCAAATAGCAACCCAAGGAATGGCAAACGCCGTGCCGAGGAAAGCAGCAGCCTTGCCAACAAAGGCCGATTTGTTCTTGTAGTCGAATGGTAGGTGCTGTTTATATACACAGTTCAAAGATAGAACAGCATAGCGTTGTGTGAGAGGACAAAGATGGTAATAAGATACACATGGTCAGAAAGACTGTTAGCAAAGTATAAGGGTGCGGTGCGTGTGCAACTTACGCTAAGGTCAGAATGAGCATGAGTTGTGCCCTTGACGCTAGGCATCCCTCCTGCGATGGGCGTTATTTCAGTGTGATGGACACCTCGAGCTTGTACTCGGAAGGTACGAGCGGTAGTCTTTGCAGATCGAGCGAGGAAAGACATGGTTTAAGAGTGCAGTCGGTCAAAGAAAGGGGAATGAGAGCGCAGAGGGCAAATTTGGGTTGTTAGTGGGTGGTTGAGTGCTGCGTCGACGTGGGAAGGGCGGCATATGTAGCTCTGGAGGCAATACTGCTGTCATAGTGTCAGATGATCGAACTTCTTTTCCCCACACTTGAAATGTGGGGTAGGTACGAAATACTGATCAGCTGAGGACCAAGACTGGCTTCGAGACGGGTCTGGATAGGTCTGGGTTTGTTCTATTCAACGGAAACAAAAGAACAGATTCAAAAAACAGATATTAGTTGTACATAATATTCTATGAAAACTACCATTACCTACACCTCCTTCTTCCAAAACTCTCTCTTTTTCTATGTATGTGATACCCATCAGCATTACCCACATTGACGCCTAGTCCCAAGGCACATTATCGTCATCTAAATCATCTAAGACCCGTAAACCTGTTACCGGATTACAGATCTTGAATTGACCACTGGGCAACCGCAGCTGAACCTGGGATGCCGAGCGTCGTTCAAAAACAATTGGTCGGCAAAGGTTTCCAGAGAGTAAAGACACTACCTGTGCGGGTCGTCAGTTATATACTTGATACATGTAGCATTGATATTTACTCACTTGGGGATAAGCCAACAACTCAGAGCCCATGACAACATATTCGGCACTGGGATGTACGACTTCCTCCTTTAAAAGGATTTCGGCTGCTACCTCTGCCAAGTCGTTGGCATCTACAGAGCCGCGTTTTTCACCCGTACTTTTGTTATGAGATGAGTTACGAATAATGCTTTCTGCTCGAATAAGTATCTATTAGCCCTTAGTTCCCCTATCAAAGAATTGGCTGTACTCACGATAAAACCGAGGGGGATAAAGTATCGCATACTCTAGGTTGCCTTCATTCGCTAAATCATCTAGGTGTCTATAGACTCTCCCCAAAGCTGAATCATTCTTCAGGCAAAATTGCAAGCTTAGCAGAACGAATCGCTTCACTCCCCTGGCGGCGGCATACTGAACGAAATGATTCATTCGGTCACACACAGCGCCGGACCCGAGGGGGACAAGGTATATTGCGTGAATACCAAGGCCCGGACCACTGGCAGTGTAATCCGAATGGGAGCTGGTGCCAGTGGATACAAGCGAGAAAGCCGAAGAATAGGTGGATGGGGAAAACCAGTCAAAGGTGATGCACCGCACGCGTTGTTTAATCCGGAGCTTGAGGGACTCAATTGAGCCATTTGAGTCTGATTCATCTGAAACAGAGAAGCATAGTTCGTCTAGAAAAGACTGAGTAAGAGCAAGTGGTCCCCGGCGTGAGGTAAGAAGGATATTGCAAGTAGTTTTTCTGAGTAAGAGTTTGGTAATAGCAATAGAAGTCAGGCTTGTTCCGCCTGTGAGTAAAATAGTACGATTAGGTAGAGCAGTAGGGGGAGTCATGGATAAGAATACTGAACAAGTTTACAGTCTGATACCGAGGTTAAATACCAGGTTTGCTCGGGCTAGAAGCTTCTTGAGTTCCGTCTGATGTCAGCGGAGTGAGCTGAAGCTGGTAGTTGGGTATACATCATACAAAAAGACGTGTAGAATGATTTTAATCCTGCGATTGAGGGTAATAGGCCCGCGTTGGAATGACGACAGTGGAATCTTTCAAGATGGATACATGTCACTACTGGGTGTAGACAGAGCTCCAATCTTTCCCTGATCCTGTTTAGTTGTAAGTGGCTCCGTGGAAGTTGCAGAACGGAAGACATCGAGCAAGCTCCGCGGAGTAGATGACGGGAAGGAGAAAAAGGTCGCGAAAACGCATGCGATCACACCAGTCGCATGACATGCCGATGGAGCGGCCAGCGCCTGCCCTCAAGTAATTTGGTTCGAGTTTCAGAACTTTGTCTCGAACGCGTACCATAATAATGCCTGCCAAAGCTACACGCTCTACTCGAGTTTCTCCAACTAAACCTACCGTTAAACAACCTCTCGCCAAGACCCCTAAATCTAGTTCCACCAAACCATCGAGAAAAACGAAGAAGAATGATGTGGAAGACGACGAGGAAGACGACCCTGTCGACGACGCGTATGATGAGGATAAGGCGGATAAGGCGTACGATTCAGACGCTTTAGACGATGACACAGACTTTGAAGACGCGGAGTCTGGCAAGAAACGCAAGCGCAAAGCCTCGAGTCTGAAATCTCCGAAGAAAGCTGCGAAAGCTCCACGGAAGAAGCGAAGACTTGCCAAGGATGAAGAGGAAGAGGTTGAGTTGAAGGATGGGCAAGAAGTCGTTGGTGAAGTCGTGCAAGCTCCAAAGACCGGAAGAGGTGAGTCAATTATAATCATGAGGTAGTGTCAGAGCCTAACGACTTGTATAGTACCCCCAGGACAAATATCACAGAATACTCTCGATTTTCTCACTCAGCTCACCAAACCTGAATGCAATGACAGAGAATGGTATTTACCACCAGTCTCCAGCTCGTGCTTCCATTAATTACAGTTCTTAGGTTTAAACTGCATGGTTCGGTGCACCCTGCGTCATTCCTGTTTCCGTGCTTAATTTTCTCCTAGAGCCCGTTTATCGACTAGCTGAAAAGGAGTGGAAAGATTTCGTGGACCACTTCACGGAGTCCCTAATAGAGGTCGATCCCCATATCCCTCCATTACCACCCAAGGACGTCATTCACCGTATCTATCGTGATGTGCGTCATCTTGATTTTTAGCAGTTCTAGTCCTCACCGTTGCTTCTAGATTCGCTTCAGCAATGACAAGACTCCATATAAACGATCTTTCTCTGCTAGTTTCTCTCGGAGTGGTCGAAAGGGGATATTTGCTGGATGTGAGCTTTGAGTCATTTGGCTGCTTACAAGTCTAAATTTTAGTTTTTAGATCATGTGTAAGTCTGCCAACATTTTTCGTTGGTTTAGCTGACGTTATTTCCGGTTCCGCTGTACTCGTGTGTAGTTGCAGTAAGCCTTCGCTGACTATTCTCCGAGGGATTTCTGACCATTCCGTATGTAGTCCGGCCCGGCGGACAAAACTTTATAGCTGCAGGTTCCTGGTGTCCAGGGAAAAATGAACTCGCTACTATACGGTACGCTCCGCTTTTTTCAACCCTGACAATATTGACCCACATTCTACTGTCAGATCCAACATTCTCCGTTCCTCTCGGCGTCTCCGCCAGGTGATATCCGCCCCAGATTTCGTAAAGTTTTTTGGTCTACCAAAACCCAAGGCGAATGGCGAAAAGCAGAATATATTTGGAATGGAAGATGAATTGAAGGTTGCACCAAAGGGCGTTGCTAAGGATCACAAGTGAGCTATAGGTACCTTTCCCGGGTTTCTGAATTTACGTCGTTTCCATAGGGATATTGACTTGTTGAAGTGCCGGTCATTTGTCGTTATGCATTAGTATGTCAATGTACAGCCACCCTACAGGGTACTAATTCTGTGATGTAGTTTCCTGGATTCCGAAGTTATTTCTCCCGACTTTAAGGAGAAACTTGTAGAAGTAGCCCAAGTGATGAGGCCTTTTGTCCACTGGTGCGTCGGTTTTTACTGTACTCCGTTGATCTAGTGTATTCATATAATCGCCTTGAAGCTTGAATGACCTCATGACTCTGCGGGACGATGATGAGGATGAGGATGAGGATGAGGATGAGGATGAGGATGAGGATGAGGCGGAAGAAGAGCAGGAGCAGGACGAAGATGACGAATGAACTTACAGGGCGTTGGTTTGTGAGGGTCAGCGTTGAACGCCGACAGTGTTAGAATGTTACATTTATAGTGGTATGTTTATGTGGATTTTACTGATTTGCTTTCGAGTTATAGATTTATTTTATACATATGTTTTTGCTGGGAATATGATCCCATTAATGTTTGCATTGTTCGAAACCCTTCATCTGCCATTCCCCGATATAGTAAAAACTTGCTTTGTTCGAACGCTTGGGACTCACTGTTCAAAACCCATTATTCCTCGAGTCGGCGTGCTATAAAGCAAGGTCATCTTGAACCTGATCAAAAATCCCCAACGATATAACACTACAGATTGGTTCGTGCATGTGTAATGCCACCTTTCGTTCTTCGCTAATCCGCCGCAATTTTCTCCCTCGCAGCTAATTCTATCATCATGGCCAGAGCTATGCATGTCGGGATCGCCTTTTATAACCAAACTGACCGCCATGGCTGGCGAATCGACCCTCACTGGGCCATCATTGCCCACGAAACAAACTACAACGACTCAAACACTCAAATTTACCAGATCACTAGAACTAAATCCCCTCGCTGGAATGTTCCGGGCTGGAAACTCGACCACAAGATTTGCAATCCCTTTAGCTCTCCTTATCTCATTGGAATTCTCCATGTGGGTACCGTCGAATTGACGCGCTTCGATCTCGACTGCTATGGTCAATTTCAGACAGAGAATCGGGATGAGAAAGATGAAAGTGGTCTAGAGGCGTGGTCGTGTGAAGCATGGGTGATTAGATTTCTGAGGGGGTTGCACACGCAACGACTTTTATGGCTTAACCATCCTCCCTCCGAGATTTACGAGTATGTAACAAAGGTGAGGATTCCTGCACTGAAGCAAGCCTCGAAGATGGCGAGGGCTCCCGCAGTTATTGATTCGTTGTTATAAATGTTCTTTCAACGGTACTTTCGTATTATACTATGAGGTGTTTATGACAGATGATCCCATGGGTGTAATGAATGGCACATGTTACACAATTCGTTTCCATCGATATGATTCGTTTGGTATGATGGTGAGTGCAAGGCTTGAACGTTTGAACAACGTGTTGCGGTCGTCTGAAGTTCACGTGCCTTGACATCTGTCGCAATCACTCTCATCCTCCTGTCAAGATCCTTTTATCTCTGTAGAGGCTGTCCTTTGAGGAAGATTTCTTTTTTCAATGATGGTACAAGTCAGTTTTCCCAGACTCCAAGTTCTTTGTACGATGAGCTTTTAGACTCACAGGGCACTTGAAATTAACGATATCATTGATCATGTCTTTCGAAGCTGTAATAGACCAAGCCTCAAAGGCTGCGCCTTAGTTTGTCGGCAGTGGTCAGAGCTCGCACTAGATGCTCTTTGGTACGAAGTAGATGATTTGGAGATTCTCCTCAAGCCTTTCGGCCAGATCGTTGTAACATCAAGAAACATCAAGGTGGAAAATGCTACGTCATATTCGTATGATCCATGGAGAATTATCACGGAAACTACATATGTATGTCGCCACGCCTATTACAAGCGAAAACTCACTAACAGACTACGGATATAGGAGCTGTAGTCATTGCCGAGTCACAGTCAATGGCTAAGATTCCAGCAACTGTATGCACCCCGTGTCCGTATCCTGCGTTTGAAAGTGGAGGATCCTCATAAAGCCCAGAGCTTAGTAAATCTTCTATCGCAGATTCGGTCGTTTGAACCACTATTGCCCAATCTCCGCACCGTCAAATGGGACCGGCTCTTCGCGAAGGGCCTTAGGGAACCAGTGTTTGCCTTCACCCACGAGCGTATACAGCAATTTGACCTGACAGATACCGGAGAATACTCTCTTGGAAAATACATTGCTTGCGAGGCAATCGTTACTCGTATGCCCAATCTAACAAAGCTGGCGTTAAACATTGAACCCGACGTGAAATACGTTCCGGCTTTGATTAACATGATAAAGGGACTGAAGTCCCTTCAACTCCTTACAATTCCACCTTTTTTCGATATGTCGAGCATCATCGTATTCCTTTCAGTCCTACAAGGACTCAAAGAACTCCGTATATTCTCCCCGCAGAATGGACGCGTCGTGAAAACACTCAAATACCACAGGGACGCAGCCTCTGTATATTTTCCTGTGTTGGAAAGCTTGACAATTTCTTGCAACTATGAAACCACTTCAGCTTTATTTTGCCACGAAATTCCACACTTGAAACACATTCATGTCTTGACACCGATCCGGGAAAGGCCTATTCATGTGCAGGGCCTGTTGGCAAAGATATCCAACACTTGCCCTAGGGTTACTCAGATCTCGCTCGGTATAAAATATGGGACGATACACGCTCAAGAGGTGAAGCAATCTTTCTCTCCCGATTGCCTAGTGACTTTGGAAACAATATCTCCGATCCTCCGATCCTCGATTTCCTCTTTCAGGATCCAACATCCCCTGCCCCTTGATTTTGGATTGAACGATATAGATGTGATCGCTTCTTCTTGGCCTCGACTGAAGATCCTTAACTTGGGATGTGATCCGCTGGCAGTGCAACAGTCGACTATCCATAAGCTCGGTTTGCAGGCTATCTTTCCCTTTATTCGCCATTGTCCCGACATGGAGGAACTTGGACTCTTCATTGACGCCAAGTCCTCCGACATTCCTTTGACTGTGGAGATTGATGCCTTACCCAAACCGTTCGCAAGGCTACGTATTCTCTCCTTTGGCATGTCGGATATCGGACACGAAAATGTAATAGCCCAGTTCTTGAGCTTTATATGCAACCCAGGGTGCGTTGTGCAACACGGCGCTAGTTGGTATCAGACTACTAGCGCCCAGGACTCGGCGAAGCGATGGGGAGATGTAAATACGCTTTTGAAGCATCTCTTGGCGGTTAGGGCTTGGTATGAACGAAAGCTGTCTTCAGAAGTCAGAAAACTGCAAATTAAAAGGTAAAATGGGGATAATAGACAGTACATTTTAGTTTATCCAATCGCAGAAAAATGCTAAGCTACTGCTTCAGTAGGAAGTGATTGTAAAGCGCATCTAATTGTAAAAACTCTATTTTAGACTACGAACAACTTGAATACGCGAAAGATCGGAGGTGCCTTATGCAGGTAAGTTTCAATTAAGTAATACTCTTAGTTCAGTGCGTAAACCGACAAGGCATCATCAAGATTTAAGCTAGATAGAATTACAGAACACGACAGGTTACATTTCGAAGAAATCCAGTTAGTCCACAGGATGTACATGGATATGACCTCGTAAAGACTGGATCCCTCATACTACGCGAATACCGCGCTAAGTAGGCTTCGCGACCAATTAACCATTCGTAGTCCGGCGTCTCAGGATCTCAAGGCAAATATCAGAATCAGAGCCTCTTGACACCTTGTCCCAGCGATTTCCTTCCCTGAGATTCCTTGATTCCCCCACAACAATCGCTGGAGACGGCGGTGACGTGGTTGACAATTTGTCGATATGGATGCTAGTGTAAGTGCAATATCATCCAGTCTACGTTTAGACTGATGAAGATATAGATCGTGCCTAGACTGTCAGATGTACGATGGGCGCTGTTCCGCATCTCTACTACTAGTACTAGTAGGTAAGTTCTAAGTACTTGAAATTTTGATTTACATGCACCTTTGGGGTGAAGATTCCGAGGAATTTATACGTTAAAGATGTTTGAGGGCTGCCTAAGATGATCTAGAAAGAGTCAAGAAGAGTTGGGTACACGAAGAGATGCGCCCCGCTAATGACCCTTAATGTCGCGTGGCATATGACATCAATGTTCGGCAGACTCAGCCAATCACAAACGACGCATTGCAAAGTTTGCAGAGACCAAGTTTTTTTGCACAAGAAACGTGGCAGGAAAAAAATTCAAAGAATGTGTTTGCCACTCATTGTTTCCTTTATTACTGGAAAAGTAATTTCCACAGAACAATATATTTCTTGCTCAGGAAACACACTTCTCCAAGAAAATGTATTTCTAGCCCAAGAAGCAAAGGAGATCTTCAGGTAATGTGTTTCTTGAGTGGCACAAAGAAATTTTCTTTGGACACTTTTTCTGTTACGTTTCTTGTAATGGAAAATAGAGTCTCTGCAAAGTGACGGATCGACATAGAAGGACTGGAGACCCTAATAATCCTTGCACGGTAACACATTGAAATTCTCTCCATAATCTCAGTCTTATAACAGCTGAATAGCATTAATTTTTCCTAATAAGTAGTGATGTTCATAAAATCGAGAAATCAACACCTTCAAGAACAACTACAATCCAAACGACATACTACCTAGAAGTGGAATCCGTCAGGACCCAAAACAATCACGGGACATCCACCAGAGCTGGTCCAGTTCGAGGCGGCCGAGATTTGATCCATGAGTGGTCCCAAAGTGCTTCCATTAATCGGAGTCTCTGAACGGTGCCACCCCTCTTCAATGGGGAGACGCTCTTCACGGAAAAAGATTTGGACAAACCTGAGTACAAGGGACATCGGAGTTAGCGTGCATTTGTTCGAAGAAAGACACATAAAGCTCACTCTTTTGGAGCAACACCAGTGATCGGATTACCCATTACACTAAGATAGAAACCGGATTCAGCACTGCGAATGAAGAGTTCCTTGTCCGTGTTGGTGATGTTCGGGTTTGCAATTTCGTCGTCAGCAAGACGTTGGTGCATTACTTGACCTGCAGAAGTCGTGTTGTAATAGTCAACGCCGGGATTGGAATTAGCCAAGGTGGTAAAGATTGTCTCGTTAAAGTGAACATTGTCGCCCAAGGCAAAGTCATTCCTCGATAGGGAAGCGTCGTGTTCAATGTTACCGTGACTGTCGGGGACGGATCGGTAAGCTTTGGAGCTAAAGATTAACTACGGACTTACATTTTAATGTCATCGAGGGTAAAGGAGAACGGATCGTCGGAGGTCAAGGCAGCAACTTTCACCGCAAGAGCAAGAACGTCAGGTTGCATATGGTATCCGTCTTTTGGGTCTATCAGTAAGGAAAAACACACATTGAGTGCTGCTTACTGAATCCTGCGTCGATAATGACGGACATATTTAGACCTCTTCCGTCCCTAGGAAGGAAACCGTGATTGGCGAGGCTGTGATGGCGTCAGACATTTGAACAAGTGACGATAAACAAGAACACACGTGTTAAGACCAGGACAAGGTCCACGGAGGTCATTAGGACCGGGGGCGATCCACTTATGTGCATCCCAGTCGATCGTCGGTGGCTGGGTGGTGTTATAGGCACCTCTTGCCACAGATGCAAGGAGAGCAGCTGCTGTGCAAAGGGAAAGCAAGAGTGATTTGACCATAGCTAGAAAGACACTGGGTTCGAGCTGGAGAAAGGATGTAAGCCTTTCATGCTTTTTATATCGCTGAACATGCTTACTGCGATCTTTTTCCAATATGGCATTGGGTCAGCTCTTTCCGGGCCACCGTTGAATAGCTGTAAATGCATTCAATATACAGGGAATGCGGGATTCTTAGGTACTAGGTCGTAATGCGGAGCTGTTTGACCGTACAGCCATAGTCGGCGTGGCTGAAAAATTCGCTTTGACAATGACAGATGGAGTAGTCTTCGCTGGAACGAAATTAACCGCAGCATATAATTGCATGCTGCGCTCTACTAACCATGCACTCAGATGAATATCAGTCTCGATTGAAACTATTTTCCAAGCGTTCTGTTTTGCATGGGGAGTGTGGACATACAAGAATCATGAATTGTTTTTTCTTGGACCTCCGCAGCCGAATGTGTGATTGCTATCACCAGTATTACGACTTGTCTTCAGATCCAGTAGAATGGCATGCGAAGGACTGATATCAATTATTCTACTTTGATTGAAGTAATGCCTCCTGGCCCGACGGAACAGCAACATTAAGTGGATTTGCGTCACCGATGCTTCAATTGTCAGCAAGTAGAAGTAATTGGCTACCAGACTGGGATACTAACAGGCGAGAAGACTAGGCAGTACAAGAGTACAAGACTTCTGTGAACTAGTCGCAACTGTGCTCCTAAGTTTTTGGCCTCTGTGGCTATGGTGTTAGCTGGGCGAAGCTTATAGGTCGGGCCGCCCTAGGAACGGGAAAATGGGTCAATCCGACGTAGAGTCGCAGTAACATCATGTTTTACAGCTGCGGTTGAAACTTTTCCCAAGTAGTAAGCTAAAGAAGGCACATAGCATCCCAGAGAGAGTAGATTGACGGTTTGTAAAGCCCGTAGCGCGTTCATTAGCGAGGTGCTTTGCAGAGACACAAATTCAGCTTGTCAGCATGAATGTTACGCATGACAGAACTTGACGTCAAAATATGGCAAACATCGAAAGCGAGGATTGAATTACATACGGGTCTTGAGTACTTGAGTTCTTGAATATCCAACCTTATCCAGCAACCAAGTAAGATTACTACACATATGCATGGATTTCAGCAACAACTCAAGGATTTGGTGAATTCTATAGTCTATTTCGGCACTCTTCGCTTCGTACATTGCTCGGCGTATACTGTAAGCCCTAGGGGACAAGACCGTTAACTTACATGAGCCCATTCAAATACCTCAGTATCGCAGGGTCACCGGTCAACGGCTTGGTAGAAGCTTTGTGGTGACGCGTCCAGAAGAAGAGACAGACGTATGTGCGTCCAAGTTGATGATATCCCGAGTGCTGCCGTAAATGACTTGAGGAGCGTTCTCATGGGAGCAGCTCTCAAGATTACAATGAGTAAGTAACTGACGAAGAGGAAAAACTGCCAGGCAGCCGGATTTTGGAAGAAAGGAAGGAAGGAAGGAAGAGCTTATTAACGGACAAGGTCCAAGAACTGAACGCCGGCTTCCGGGAAGCACCTAGATATGCAGTATACATCATTGTTAACGTTTCCGGGACCCAACGTCACCATACGAATGAGCTGATGGCCCATAGTCCAACGTAGATTTGCACCGAGAAAATTTGAAATTGTCACACGCTTTTTTCTTCGTTACTTCTTCCTCTGGAGTCTGGAACGAACTATCTATCTCGATAATACACAATACAATAAATGTATATTCAAGAGAATCTGTAAAAAATATCCTACATCCCTCAATGTACATTGTACGTTGATATTACACCTGTTTCAAGTTGTCTTCCCAATCTGTCAGCGAAGCTAGCAAAACCCTAGCCTTTGAAACTACCGCTACTTGTTGCTTCGCATGAGAAGACAATGATTCCCTCCGAGTCCTGACATGCATGACACGGCGGAGTCGGACCGACAATTTCTTGACGGGTTGGCTCGTCAGTTTGGAATTTGCCAATCACTGGCTGTTCATTGTCATCAGCCATGTGGCGAACGTCAAACTTGTCCCCTGGGCGTGAAGACGGCGGTGACGTCGACGAGTAAAAAAGAACAAGAGATTAGACGTCCCAAATATACACGATCATGTAACATGACGTGACGCATTTACGAGAACCGTCACGGTGACGCTTTCACGGTTGACATTTATCGATATGGATGCTAGTGTAAGTACACTCATTCGGTCTACGTTTAGACTGATGGGCTGATGGAATCAGGTTGCCAACCATGTTTCTCGAGAGCCTGAAGTTGGACCGCTGGCAGCATCGGCCCATAGAGCTTTCGAGATCAATGAAATCCTCTTTTCGGTCCTGCGGAATTGCAGCAAGCAAACCCTTACATGCTGCGTTCGGGTATCTCGTCAATGGCTAGAAGGCAGCTTGGACATTCTTTGGAGAGAGGTGACTAATCTAGAGGATCTTCTGAGACCTCTCGGCGAAATCGTTGAACGATCTCGGGAAATAAAGATCAACCGAGGGCAATATGATACTGAAGTTGAAAAATCATATGTGCGTCTGGAATTTATGGCACCATTTCTCGGGCTCACCATAAGATCATATTAGGAATTTTCCTCAATGCTCACTCACAAGCAGTGGTTGAGGTTCCAGCAATACTACGCTTCTCGTATTCACATTTTGCGCTTCGCACTCAAAGATGATAATAAGCGTAAAACTCTGTGCTTGATTAACCTCTTGCGCAACGTTCGATTTTCTGGACCAATTCTACCTTATCTGCGCACTATCCATTGGGATAATATGATCGGGAAAGGACTTGAGGAACCCTTTTTGGCTTTCGCCCATGAAGGTGTTCAACAGTTGATTTTGAAGGATACCGGAAACCATTCTTTGGGAAAAGTAATTGCTTTTGAAGCTATTCCATCCTGCATGCCAGAATTAACAGATCTCGCTGTACAACTTCCCCTGGCTACGGAATATTTTTCCCCTTTGACCCGCGTCATAAAAGAATTTCCTTCATTGCAATCACCGAAAGTGTCCTGCTATGATCTGGTAATCCTTCCTTTCATCAACCATCCAAGACTCAAAGTCTTAAGGATTTTATCACAACCGTCCATGCTCAACAACCCGGTCACACCTTGGATTTACTTTCCAACGCTAGAGACCTTTGAAATTGACTGTACATACGCGTCAGCTTCAAGAATTTTCTACCGGAAGCTCCCATGTTTAACCATGATTCGAATCACCTGTGCTAGTTTTGATGGAAAGCCTGCGGACGTACAGAACATTTTATCCAAGATATCTGCGTATTGCCCGTGCATCACTCAAATCGAAGTGACGATGAGGAAACAGATAGCATTTGGATCTCTGTTCATGGCAGGGAATCAGCTGAATCTGGATACCTTTCATCCAATTCTCACTAACCCTTCAATTTCATCATTCATCATTCGACATACATTCTTTCTAGACATCGGACCACAAGACATCACTACAATCTCTTCTGCATGGCCTCGCTTGAAATCGCTCTACCTTTGCTGCGATCCAATGCATGCTGCTAGTCCCAACATTGGTCTCCAAGAATTGTTTCCTTTTGCTTTGAATTGTCCTGATCTAGAAGAGCTTGGTCTCTTCATTGACGCTAACTTTTCTGATACCCTTGCTGCCTCCGACTGGCGTGTACCGCCGACATCGTTTAGGAAGCTCAGAGTTCTTGATGTCGGCAAGTCTGCCATTGCTAAAGGTGCAGAACGCGCAGTTGCACGATTCCTGAGTCTTGTTTGTACTCCAGGATGTGTCATCAAATACCATGATCCTTCTAACAAAGACAACTTAGTGGCAGAACAGTGGAAAGTAGTCAACGATATGTTGCCCCAACTATTCTCGTTGAGGGTTTGGTATGAAAGAAGGATGGCTTACGAGTTGGAGAAGGCTGGAAATCCATGTAACTAGCTTTGGTCACTTTCCTAATAGACAATCAGCGAAACATTGCTTAGAGAGAATGCGTCGGAATGTACTGAAATCACACAGTTTAATAATATCAAAACGAAACCATACCATCCATCTGTATTTTATCATCAACTGATGCGTGCCTCGGCGAAAGAGATTTCTAGGCGTCGGCAAAGTCATTAAAGCTTCTGTTTCAAGCACTCGTGGCGCGGCTCTGAATCCAGTCATGTATCAGTCACTCCAAAGGCCCACGGTTGCGTCTCTTGTGACAGATTTGGAAAGATTGCGCCGAAGTCGTCACCAGCGGGGAAGTAAAGAATGGAAAGAATGCGCCTATAGATATTCCTCGGCCTTGGGCTAATCTACTGCTAACTTTAATGCGCTGAAACAGAGTACTTTTTCAACAAATACCGCAGCAGAATCCATCCCTACTCTCGCTCGTCGTACTTCTCAGAATGTGACCAAAACACGACAAATGCATGTGTTTTTACGATCCAGAAGTTAAGGCCAAGGAAAAGCTAGGGAAGAAAAAGAAACAAAGCGATTACCCCAGGAAGCCGATGCTAAATGTCGTAAAGACCTCCGGGATGCCTGGCGTCGGAAGGAGCTGAAAGAGAGGCAGAACAGAGAATCTGAGAGAGTTTGGAGTAGGAAGTAAACGTATGAGGGAGATGCAAGAGGCCTGCCGAGCACTAAAACGCCGCGACCAACTCGGTTTGTGGAAGGAAGAAAAGATATTATGCAACTGCATATTAGTACCTGTGCTCGTTATGTCGTTGGAAGTTATCACATACCTAGCATCCATTCCCTATTAGTCCCTGCAATTGTCCTAATCCTCCTCATTGACACGAGAGACAGGCGAAGCTCTCCAGAGCCCCACATCGCCTCCAAAGTTGTGTATATTGTAAACAGTGATCCGTGGAGGCTACCCTCTTGGGGAGCAGCTTGAACCGCTTCTGGCTAGATAGTCAACGCCGGCACTCCACCATCGACCCGGTTATCCAAGAGCACGATCCTATTCCTTGCAGCTCTAATACTTCCTATAGAGCGTTTCGTGTATTGTCGTTGTTCGCACTAGACGATGTGCTGACCTGAGCTTTTGCGGCAAGGTTGCTGATATGAGATAACCCATTTTGCGTGGTTTAGGAGGGTCTCGTGAGCATGGTGAAATTGGGAGAGGAAGAAGTAATTGTGACAGAGCATTGTAGTTACTCGGAAGAGTTCAAAGTTGTCAGTTTGAGGGTGCGCCTCAATCAGAAGAAAACATACCAAGTTCCTCTGGTGTCATTTATTCAACGAATGCTTAGTTCCGCAAGTTGGATTTGTAAGAAGAGAACACTGTTTGAAGCAACTTTATCCCACCCCTAAAGTAAAGCTTATATTACCCTGGACCAAGGTCAAGGAAATCGTGCACGTATACTCGTGGAAGCTATCTCTGCGGGCAAGAAGTATTAACCAGAATAAGTAATTGTTCCTGCCCGCAGCGATATACATCCAATTATGGCTCGTGATGTGTATATCAGCAGGTACGAGATTCAAGAACCGGCAGGTAAGCTGTTTCGCACCAGCCCATCGACTTTGTCTACTTCAATCCGGTCTTCATGGATGGTAGTGTGAGTCGCTTTAACCAGCCCAGTGTACATGTCTGCTGAAAAACTGAAATTAGATCTTCGTCGACCATATTTCTCAACAAGTTGTACTGGCGTCAACGCATAGAGCTTTTGAGATCAACGAAATTCTCTTTTCCATCCTTCAGAATTGCAACAAGCAGACCCTCGCGTGTTGCGTTCAAGTATCTCACCTATGGCTAGAGGGCGGGCTGGATGTTCTTTGGAGAGAAGTGGCCAATATAGAAGATCTCCTGAAACCCTTGGGTGGAGTTGTTGAACGGTCTCGGACAATCAAAGTCTTTGATTGCGACCTTGGAAATTATGAAAATGACCAGGCTGAAACATTCTATGTACGTCTTAGAATTCAAGCGTCACTCCCAGAGGTTTCACTATATGACATTAGGAATTCTCTTCGATGCCCACTCACAAGCAGTGGATAAAATTTCAGCAACGCTATGCTTCTCGAATACACGCATTGCGCTTTGCCCTGACGGAGAATAACAAGCATAAAACTCTATGTTTGGTTAATCTGTTGCGAAGCATTCGCTTTTCTGGGCCAATTCTACCTAATTTGCGCACTATCTATTGGGATAATTTATCTGGAAAAGGGCTCGAAGAACCCTTTTTGGCCTTTGTCCATGAAGATATTCAACAACTGGTTTTGAAGGATACTGGTGATTATTCTTTGGGAAAAGTAATCACACTTGAAACCATTCCATCCTGCATGCCGTGTCTAACGGAACTCATCGTGAAACTTCCTACGATTGAGGAGTATGTTCTCCCTTTGACAAACATTGTGAAGGGGCTCAAATCACTTCAATCTCTCACACTCCCCTCTAACGGCTTGAAAGCTGTTCCTTCTCTCTTCGGTCTTCGAAAACTCAAAAAGCTTAGGATTCTAGGAAACCATGGACCATTCATGGCTTCCCAACTTCCGAGATCTACTGGTCCCGGGAAGAGCCGTGACTACTTTCCGGCACTCGAAGCCCTTGAAATACATTGTGAATACGAGGCTGTTTCAAACCTTCTCTGTCAAGAATTTCACTGCTTGACTATGATTCAAATCTCTTGTACAGATTCTGGTGGAAAGTCTGTTGAAGTGCAGAATATTCTATTCAAGATATCTGCATTTTGCCCATGCATTTCCAAAATCGAGCTGATAATGAGACGAAATAGAGGAAAGCTTCCGTCCCCTACTCGTTGCACAACCGAGCACCAGCTAAGCCTAACTGCTTTCCGTCCAATTCTCACCAATTCTTCAATATCGTCGTTCACCCTCCAACGCATGCTTCCTCTGGAATTCGGATTACGAGACATGACCACAATTTCTTCTGCATGGCCTCGCCTGAGGTCATTGTACCTTTGTTACAGTCCTATAATGTCTTCCTTCGGATCGAACATTGGTCTCGAAGCACTCCTTCCCTTTGCATCGAATTGTCCTGATCTAGAAGAGCTTGGTCTATTTGTTGACGCCAAATCTTCCGATACCACTTTTGACTGGCGTGCACCGCCATCGTCCTTTAGAAGACTCAGGATCCTGGACGTTGGCAAGTCTGTCATTGCTCAAGATGCCGAAGGCGCCGTTGCACAATTCCTGAGTCTTGTTTGTACTCCGGGGTGTATCATTCGGTACTATGATCCTGGTATATCCGGCTATTTTATGGCAAAACGGTGGAAAGCAGTCAATGACATGCTTCCCCATTTATTTTCGTTGAGGCTTTGGTATGAGCGAAGGATGGTTTACGAGTTGGGGATGGCCGAAAGATCCGCGTAGCTAATGTTATTTCCCAACCAAATCTCTTTTTAACTGAAAATAGAAATCAATGAAATGTTGTATAGGTGCACTTGTCTCGAGAAAAATGAAAGGAGTCGTAAGTTAGTATATCCATTGTCATGCCTTTCTAGCAGAAAAGAAAGATTTTGAGTAGCGAGTATGTGCAATACCATGTAGAGCAGCGGGAAGAGTGAGAGAAGGTTTGCTATTAATGCGAACGGCAAGCACAGATTCTATTGTTGGACCATAGGAAATGATTACATACGATATACCATATGGAGTTTGCATGAAGCAAACAACACAGCCACGTCCGTGAGTCAACTTGAGTAAGGACGAGTCCTCATTTCATTCGGCCTCGTAATTGGTGGAATAACTACAACGAAGAAGAAACCGTGTGAATTCCCGGCGAAACAGTAACTTTATCCCACCCCTAAACTGATGGTAGTGAGTCTGCCTCTGCGTTTTTCTAGCTCAAGAGGATAACCAGCCACAGTCTTATATGAACTTATATATAGTTCAAGTTTCTGCTTGGGTGCATGTAGGTCGTCAGAAAGCGGTAGTAGTTCCACATGCCCCGGCCATGCATAGTGTGAAATCGATCCTTCGATCACCTGCTGGCAGACCTGGGCCTGATCTGTAACAGCCAAGTGCGTATTCCGGGCATCCTTGCAAGAGCTACCACCAAGCGCAATCTGAGATACTACGTATTAATGGTAAAGCAAGTGAGTAATACAACTGAAATCCCCCACGATGCCTTCCTTTACATTATGTGGTGAGACTTGATCTGATCCTTCGGTGCTCAGGTTCACAAGGCTCTCGAGATCGACGACATTCTTGAAAGTATTTTCCAAAATTGCGATAGAACCAGCCTTAAATGGTGCGCAGTGGTATGTCGACAGTGGTCAGAGATTGCCTTGGATGCTCTCTGGCATGAAGTGAGTGATTTGAAAACTTTACTAGGGGTGTTGGGTGGCTTTACTCGAGATGGCCACGTCATTGTTAATGATAGATTTGGAAGAGGAACCACGATCCCCCGCTATGTAAGGCTCTATCTGGTTCGGCAGGGTAAATACTGACATCTTTCGTAGATATTCATCTCTTTGCCCACCCACGGGACTTGGCTTAGATTTCAACGTTACTATGCTCCGCGTGTTCGAGTTCTGCACCTGGAAGTTCTAAATGGGAGCGAGGATTTCTTGGCCTTGACGAACCTTTTACGGAGTATCCAATCACTTGAACCATTGCTACCAAATTTGCATACCATAAACTGGACCAATCTGTTGGGAAAAGGTCTTGCCGAGCCAGTCTTTTATTTTGCACATAATAGCATCCGGCAATTCGCTCTGGTGGATGCAGAACAGTCTTCCCCTGAGAGAATAGTTTCTCTTGCAGCCATTTCATCTCGCATGCCAGAGTTGACGAAGCTTGACCTTAGCATTCAGGGAATTGCGGAGTACATTCCTCCTTTGATCAACACCATGAAGGAGCTCAAATCTCTACAATCCCTCACTATTCCTGTCTTCCGGGATCTCTCGGAAATCCTTCCTTTCCTTTCGCGTCACGAGAGGCTCAAAGAGCTTCGGATTCTATCAAAGAAAAATCAGACTACAATTTCACGATTTCCCAGATTTGCAGGTCAGGCACATGTCTACTTTCCTGCATTGGAAATCCTCGATATCCATGCCAGTTATGGAGCGGCGTCAAAATTTTTTTGTCGAGTAATCCCCTATTTATCAACTATCCAGATCTCAACCGCTGTTCACGAAGAGCCAGATCGTGTGCGGAGTCTGTTGTCCAAGATGTCTACATTTTGTCCTTTCATTACTCATGTCTCGCTCGACATCATACGCGGATCAGCAATCGCCCAAAGTGTATCTGACAGTCAGTCGAACATGAGCTCAGAAATATTGCGTCCTATACTTCAGCGTTCTTCGATTTCATCATTCCGGATTGAATACTGTCTCCCTATCAGTATGGGGTTGCAAGATGTAACAGCAATTGCTTCCGCATGGCCTCAACTCAGAGTCCTGAGCCTTTGCTGTGATCCTCTCCTACAACAGTCAACCTCAGTAAAGCTCGGCCTTGAGGCTATTCTTCCTTTTATCCGCCACTGTCCTGAAATGGAAGAGCTTGGTCTCTTTATTGACACAAGCTCTTCTGCTATCCCTTCGACTTCAGAGATTGATGCGTTGCCTTCGCCGTTCAAGAAGTTGAAACGTTTGTCGGTTGGAACGTCGGAGATCCAACACGAGGGTGCTGTTGCGCAGTTTCTGAGTCTTATCTGCACCCCGGGATGCGTCGTCAAGTATGGTGCTAACTGGTTTGAGGACGGCAGAAACCAAGAAGAGATTGCTAGGAGATGGAAAGCGGTCAATGATCTGTTGCCTCATTTATTCGCTGTCAGAGTTTGGTACGAACGGAAAATGGCTTTGAATTCGCATAATGTTTGTTCTTCATGCAGCCATGTTAGAAATGAGTAGAGTAGAAAATGTACTTGTACAAGTCGTCATGTAAATACAAGGACTTCAGGCCGAAGAAGTATTCAAAAGTGTCGATCTTTGCCTCTTGCGCATTTACACTAGTCACATGATCTCCAAATGCAAAACTACCTGCTACAGGAGGTGTAATGTCAACGTTGGCAAGAGAATTCAAGAGCGGAGGAACGTGCCTATTCCGAGCGCCGGCAGAGCATCTCGAGGTCCGAGTCCGACTAGTCGGATAAATCG
Organism: Stygiomarasmius scandens; assembly: GCA_037954225.1. Classification (NCBI taxonomy): domain Eukaryota; kingdom Fungi; phylum Basidiomycota; class Agaricomycetes; order Agaricales; family Campanellaceae; genus Stygiomarasmius; species Stygiomarasmius scandens. Next base: position 87,119 of record JBANRG010000104.1, on the reverse strand, counting down.
AACTGAGGACCCAAACGGGGCGGGAGGAAGCCAAGGACTCTCCACGACCAATTCGCCCTTTATCCATAAACAGACAGTCGAGTTGGGGCTTACGGCAGCACCTATGAGGTTCATTTGCTGAATTCAGATCCGAGGTAGAAGTAGCGAAGGAAGGAACCTCCAAACCACCCTCCCAAACCACGCTGAAATTCTTTGAGAGGAATGTCTCTCCTGTCTAAGCTGACTGTCGAAAGGAGGCGGGGCACTGGGATCGTAAGGAGGATATAAGCCCCAATCTTTAGCAGGGAGGTGAGAGATTGGTGGTGAGGAAATGTGTTGCCAGGAAGCCGTACATTGCTTGTCGTATTACTACCAGAATCCTGAGAAGACAACTCTGGAACCCCATATCGTGCGGTATACAGCCACGTATTGGTACCCATGCTCATTGCAGGTTCGACATTATCACTGTTTTGTTTTAGATACCGGCGTACTCTCCCTTTCCAGTCGTCCTCGTCGGCTTCCCCTCCTCATGAGCAAAAAGAGAAGTAGTAGGCGAGGCTATCCAAATTGTCTCTAAAGTTGAGCCAGGCCCGAACTCGGAGAGAGTCATGAAGACCGTCCTTAGAGCCGCTTGTGATCCCAGCGTAGGAGCCCCGGCAACCCTCTGTCGTTGGCTCCATTTTTCAGCAGCACGGCACTTTTTTTCGCAGCATCCTGCGTCGGAAGAGCGTGGTGCGTAATGAGCGCGTCATTGTAGGATGGGAAGGAGGCAGAGAAAAACAAGGGGGTTGCGTTGGACACCGCACTGTTTTTACGGCCAAGTTGGTATTAGACGACGTCGAGATAGAAGTAGGGGTCCACGAGAAAGACTTGGCATCCATAAGCCCTCCGAAAAGCTCAAAAGTCCTTTTGATGTCCGGGACGTGTTTGGTATAATTTCGAGTAGTGATCAAAGGACAGCGGGTACCGTGGGGTTGGGAGAAGAGATAGCTGCGGTGGAGTATTGTAGAAGCTGGAAGTGTTGGAGAAGGACGCGTAAAAGGATACTACTAGTGAACAACACCGACGGGAGAGTAGAGTGTCCAGGATAAGAAGAGCACGAGGTCTGCTGGATTGCGCATGCTGTGAAACGATTAGTTTCGGTGTGCTCTAGAATCAGAGAAAACGTACCGGTTCCTCCAGTATCATTTGTAGCGCCTTGTTCCGCCTTGGTCAAGCCTTCACAAAACCGTTCCTCTTTCCCTTCTCATCACCGTCGCCATTTCGAACTAACGCAGAAACACAGCTAACTCCTGCAAGTACAAGATAGGATTGATTCTTCGTGTATCGGTTCTGTCTCTAAGCATTTATGTTGCATTGTCAGCACAATTCTCCGCAAAGGTGAAAATGACACACGAAAGCTAGCCTGGTGACCTGCACCTTCACAAGAGTTGAAAATTGAGATTATTGAAGTGACCTCAATAACACGGAGCGTCTCCTGCTTTAGGTCTAACCAAAAGCTGAAAGTCATTGGTAGAACTGAATAATCCGGCCATTAACGAGGAAGCACAAGATCCCGAAATGGTAAATTAGACCCACCCCTAAACTAGGCGTCGACCCTTTTTCTCCCACCTCATGAGAGCGTTTCCCATTTTTCTCTAAAACCGCAACTTGAACCGGATAAAAATGGAGCTGTGCCTTACATAAAAATAACCAAACTTCAGGTGGGCATTCTTCGTTGCACATGTACCAGCTAATCGAGCTGGTTGACTATCTTACTCTAAATGAGTCAGGTCACAAACTCGACATTAGCCCGGTTCTAAAGCAAAAAGATACGAGGCCAAGCATCGATGGTATCTCATGTCTATTGTATCATAGCCACAAAATACTTATCAGCATCAAACCTGGATGTGATCAATTTCGAAGGTGATTGCAACCACTACCACCGAACTTTTTTCTTTGATTCATGGTGCTACTACTTGGCGTGAATCAAGACTGAATGCCAAAACCACTTTGCCATTGCATTAGTTACCCGGTTTTGAATGCGTATGCCTCGACGTCAGCTCGAGATAGCTATTCACTCGGCGCGGGTAGCAAACAGCTGGAATCAGTTATAGATTGGCACTGCTTTGAGTACGTATCAGTGGTGAATTGAGGTGCCCGCTCTGTTTCTGACGATTCAGGTAAGAAAAAGTACATAGAGGTAGGCTCGAATACAATCCAGATAAGATGGACATGCGTAGTAAAACCTAAATTTTCTCTCACCGTTCACCTTTCTCGAGAAACCCCTCTAAACACTTTCACGTTGTAGTCCACGGAAGCAATAATTCTAATTCATCAGCCACACTCTTGGCCACGCTGTTTAGGCGTTTTTCTCATTTTCGGTGCCAAATTTAATTAAACCTACACATTGCTGTGAAACTTCTTTTCACTCCTTGATAGATAAGGCAATTTGCGCAGCATCCGAATAATTGTGGTTTTTCACATAAAGGACGCGAGCCATGTATCTGAATCACATATTTCAGATCTCATTCCCCCTTCTAGTACATTCACGGATTGAAAATGCGACTCTCTTTCATCTGTATCATCCTGTTCAGCTTTTTTGCAGGAGCGCATTCAGCTCCTATCGCCGCAGAGAATAATGGCTATAAACGGGTGTGATTTATTGTTATTCTTCAGCGATTTATCAATGTATAACGCATTTTCTATCTCTCACATATACAGCAATGTAGCGTTTTGAGCCCCACGTGTCCCCGTAGTGAGACTAATGCTGTTGTCCGACGCAACGAAGTGAGAAACCCTTCTTTCTTCTGCGAACACAGACGATACTAATGTGAAGCAGGTCGGAAACTAAATTTTCTGGAAGCTTTCTGGTAGTTTGAAATGTTGTCTGGAAAAGATTGCAGACCGTTGATATAGCATATGAAGGAAGCTCCAAGAGACTTTGAGCATAATATGTATAGAGTTACATAGGTGAATTAGATTAACTCGGATGTATTGAATTCAATCCTACTTTCTTCGAAATCAAGTCTGATAATTACTTATCCTCATTTGCAGAAAGTATTAAGATAACATTGAGCTTGCCTTTTAATTATTCTTGTTAAGGAGTAGAGCAGGTGATCTTACAGGTCACTATTAACGTAGATATCTTTGTTTCTAACAACACTAGGCTAGTAGCATCAAACGGAAGCTTAAGTTCAGTTACTAAATTTTTTACATACAAATGCTGTTGCAAGTACAACGCGGATTGTGTTACTGTCTACAGTCGTTTGCATAAGTCGTGAGAATCCGCGCGTCGGCAAAAAAAGTAACACAACATATGGATGGGCAGTAAATCCTTTATATCTCAACAACCTCACGGATCTGAAATTATGTCCAGATATCAACTTGTGCAGAAAACCCCCCCGCTCATGCCTATAAACACAGATTTTGAATAATCTGTGCTTTTCACCATCATATGTGCATATTACCATCTTTTAACAAAATTACTGAATTATATTGCAATAAATACATATTATGCCCATATTGAGATAGATAAGTGTGGGGGGTTTTTCTGCTTATGGTGATATCTGGTTGTACTCACAGATCTCATTGGTGCTTGGGCAACAAGCAAATTACTGCTCATGTATAGATTAAATAATTAATTGCACAAGAACTAATCAGATTTAAGAATACATTCACATGTTACCATAAACAGAAAAGCCCCCCCCCACTAATCCATATCCTTGTTATGGGCATCTTGTATACCTTTTGTGATACCATTCTGTAATTTTGTCCAAAAAATAGTAATTTTTGAATATGATGACCAAAACCCAAAATATTCAAGATTTGTGTTTATAGGAATGTGCGGGGGGTTTTTCTGCACAAGTTGATATCTGGACATAATTTCAGATCCTTGTGGTTGTTGAGATATGATTACACTACAGTCATTTGCATAAGTCATGAGAATCCGCGCGTTGGCAAAAAAAGTAAAGCAACATATGGATGGGCAGTAAATCCTTTAACACTTTGGGGTTCATGAAAGGAGACCATTCTTAGTGTTCCATTTTTAAGTCTAGCACTGTCAAGATGATCATTGAGAACCCATTATGATGGCGGATAAACGCTTTGTAAATTTTAATGAAGTACCATCTGTGAGGTCCTTGAATTCAAACAAGATTACTTATATATATGGAACTTTGAAATTATCTGTGCTCGGTACTTTTCTCACAAAAAATTCAGCTATAATAGGCTGTATCTGTTTTGAGTTTTTTGAAAGAAAAAAAGGGTCACACCCTAATCAGAGGGACTTTATTTTCTAACCTGCCGTTTGACTTTTGACATCTCTAATCACCTCAAAATATGTTTCTTGAAGTCAGTAGTAAAAAGTAACCCGTAAAATATGAAACAGAAACTACTCCTACGAGGCCTGAGGAAGGACTCGTTCTTAATCAATTCCAGTCGCTTAGATGGTCGGGTTTAAACCCGTTTGGCACATCGCACTCTTATGTCACGATTTCGAGCTCTTTGTGGTGCGGTAAATGGCCTCATGATATGCAAAGTGACTTCTTTTATAAACACTTTTCGTGATGTTGGAGAAGAGGCACGCGGTGGACATGAAATGTAAGGAAGGAACCAAAGAGATCCGGGAATCATTGGGTAGAAGATTGATGATCTGAGTGGATCCCCTCAGCTCAGTATGACTTTGGTGTTGCTGAGCGTTTAATTCAATTTTAATCTCTGTCAAACTTATTAGTGAACGGTGAGCATATCTCACTTGCATGTTATAAATGATCAACTGTCTGCACATACCGGTGTCGTCGAACTTGTCTCAGATTGAATTTCCCTCCTCACCATACCTATTCTTAGTTGAAAATCCTGTGGATGCGATTATTGCGACCAAAACAATTATTGCTTTGGTTCTTCCACTTCTGATCACAAACTTGCTTATGACTCTTTTGATTAAATACAAAACATGGTGAGTTAACGCTAAGATGGTTCAAGAAGTGTTTTGTAATTACAAATTTGATAGGTACTATCACAAATTAAACGAAGCTTGCACTCAAGTGGCTCTTCAGCGAGAAAGACGCAGAAAATTTTGCTACTCTTGGTTGAATCTGGATTAATAATTTATTGTATCCTTTGGGCCAGTAGACATGATATCTTATTATCGTTTGCAAAAAAAAACTCGAGAATTTAAAAGATCACACATGTAAAGTTAAGAAAATATTTGTTTATATCTTGACAACCAAAAGGAGTTATGAAATAAACTTAATATACTTCATATCTTTAAGGCCCCGTTCTGTTCGTGTGATAAGGAAATTGCTGCCCTGCCAAGATAATCGTGAGAAGTACGAGAGTGAAATATGAGTATTTTAATGGTTTTTTGAAGACTTTCTCACATTTGCGTGTTCGATGGCAACCCGAATATATGAATTAATAAAAAGAAGTGTATTATATTATACGACTGCACAACACGGCTACTCTGCAAGGCTGAGATGCCGAAAAAACCATAAACGGTGCGATCAGCTGAACCAATTGGCAAAGATAGGAAGTCGTTGCCACTATGCCGTGTCTCAAAGGTCGGCCGGAGGGGTCTGTGCCATGGCCAGTTTGGGCATAGTTTTCAAGTGCAAATCTGCTTGAATTCAGCTTCAGCGCTGGTAGCTTTTACATTTTTTCATTAGTTTTTGTTCTCCATGTGATTGCATATAGTCCTCTAGCATTTGGATGTGCGGGATCATAATCCCTCTGAGGAAGGCACGGGTCCGTGACCCAGGAGAAATTCAATTATATTCTTCTCGTACACATCTCTCACAATTATATAAAAATGATTTTCGGCAATCATATCTCACTTTTTATTTTTTAAATATCCTTATCGCACGAACAGAACGGGGCCTAAAATTATGGCTTCGCTTTGTGATGTTGTGTTTGCTCATTGCAAAATTAAATATCGAAATCTCTTTTTTGGCTTGATTGCCGATATTTATTATGGCCGGAGTGACCTGCGATGGCCCATCCCCTTGTCATCTTGACCAGAAAACCCAAATAATTTTGATGCTTTGGATTTAGTCATCAAACTTAAGTCTATAAAGGGCAATATTTGAATGTGAATTGCTAAGATTACTGGGGGGTTTTTCTGGTCAAGGTGATATTTATCTTATTTAATAATTCCTTTTGGTTGTTGAGATAAACAAATCTTTTCCCAATTTTGCATGTGTGTGATTTTTTAGATTTTTGCAAATGATAATCATTTAGGTCTGTTTCAACTGTTTTTTGTAGGTTTTATACATTGTAGCAGCTTGGTTGGTTGACCCTTTTGGTAATGTTTGGAGCACTGTTGGCACCTGGCCTATCAGTAGGACTTTCAATACCTTCCACTTGGTTTATCACCTGATCAAGTTCCAGATTTTTCATTTGGCCTTTATATCCATTGCTTATCATCCTCATAGCAGCTGAGAATGCAAAACTAGAAGATGAGAAAACCATGTCCCTGTCCAAGTCAATCCAGTTTGCTTAAGCACAAGAAGCAATGTCTGGGACCCAGACAGTCAATTCCCAAACTCTCAGACCACTTCTGTTCAGGTTGATATAGAAGAGGATACAAATGATGTTGTAAAGAATGGAAAAGGTATAGACAACTGAAAATAATGACTTTTTCTCAAATTTATTTTTTTAGTCTTCCATGCATCTTACCTTACTCATTTAGGTGCAAATTTACTTGAGACTTCCATATATTTCTGCTTTCTCGCTGAGCATTACGAGGCTAGCTGTAAGGAGGACTTGTCCTTACTTATTCCCGTTGCTTGGACCATTGTATGGAAAGATGTTTGGCTAATCAGTAATCTTATCTCAATATTACATTATTTCTTACATATTATCCTAGTCAAGTCTCTTTGCATCCTCTCATCAGCAAAATCCAAAGGACCTGCCTGGGCCTATAAATCCATAACAGGTCTGGATCATAAACTGCCCAGGCAAAAATACACAAACAGTTCCAGCATGTAGATACTAAGGATCCCAATTCCCATATGCTGGGAGTATGTTCATTCGAAAAATCATTTCAATATATATGACTTGGAATCCTCTCACCATACAGTCACTCATCATACAGAAAACATTGATTCTACTAATATCCATTGTTTGATTATATAGAGGCCTAAGAAAAAAACTGTATCCCTTTGGAATACCTGTTAAAAGGTGAACATGTCAGTAAGAGTTCATAGTCTTTTCGAGGTGCCAACTATGCCTTATAATTTTTGTTTGGTATTCTGATAGAATTGGCATACCAAATCGCAGAATAAAACATTGGCAGGTAATAACCGCTTTACTTCTAGAGCAACAACATAGGCATAAATTACAGAAGCCCAAAATAATATTCAAAGTGTTAATAGATTCAAGAATTTTAGAGAGTATACTGTTTAGAACTTTTTTATTTTTATTTGCTTTTTAGACTAAAGTACCCTTGACAGATGTAATGTTAATATCATGTTGTGACTCTGGGCTGGGAGATTCCGAGAATTCGGACTCAACAGCTAATGCATTCACAGAGGTGAATCTGATTGATTGAGAGAGAGAAATATTATCTATGCATTTCTCTTTGGCATTCTCAAGGGATGCAATAATAACGACAATGACTGGATATAATGCCTGGTACATACTTGTCAGATAAATACTCAAATTGAAATCAAAATGAAGCTGACTGATATTTGCGGCATGCTTGCGAAGTAAATCACAAAGGAAACTGTGTCCTGTGTACACACCTCCGATATTATTACATATGAAAGCTAAATCAATATTTTAAGTCAGGTTTATGAGAAAGTGTCAATATGCTTACCCAAATGAGACAATAGAGCAAGCTGGATTCAAACAAAAGTGATAGGATTTTTTGGACCCTGATTACTGAGTTAGAGCTCAAGGTCAAATTTTTGGATATAGTATGGTAATGTTTCCTATGTTATCATAGCATTAGATTTAAGCTCCTCTTTCCAATGTAAAATCTATACCATGCTTTATACCCCATGAAGGTGGTTGCAACTAGATTTGTCACAAAAATAGGAACAACAGTGACCAGAAGCCTTTCTGATGTTGCAAGGAAATCAGTGCCATGGATAATATCTACAATTCCTATTCCAATATCTACAAGAACCCCTACTATACCATTCTCAGTTTTTATAGAATTCTAAAACAAATCAACATACCAAAGGTACCAGTGATGCAGACACTTAATACAACCCTCACAAGAATTGTTTGATGAAACATTATCCAAGTTCTCCATACCACAATGGCATCGCTGATCAGATACTACAGACCAAATTTCAGTCATGCATTGCGCTTGATTTGCATTACGCATCCCCAATAATTATGACTCACATTTATTTGATCCGCAAATAATAGGATGACACTTATTATTTTTGACGTAGGTTGAGTTGCAGACGGATTGGAACCAAGAGAGGATACATTAAGCATCGTGACAGTTAGATGTAGTAGCGAAGATGTAGTTGAACTCAGAAGCATGAAAATGGTGAGGCAAAATAAGTACTGTCTAACTGTGGACTCCCCAAGGCCTTTGTTGCTGTGGGCATTTAGTTTGAATTTTGTTCAAGACAGATGATAAAAGACTCACAGAAAAATATACAACGCACACACCGACAATGTTATATAGATGCCATAGAGCATAAATGAGATGGCTTCCTGAAATACCCATCCTCTTATTTTATTCAGGTCAGAGAATGAGAGGAGGTTGGATTGTTGAGTCTGTAAGACCATTTTGATATTTTGAAATAGCACGCGCTACTTCTAATGAGGTCTGCTCTCTTAAGGTCTTTATAATACTTTATCGTACCCTGGCAGTGACCTTCGCCTATCACAATTTCGGTGAACGGCAGAATACAGCACTACAACGTGACTGCATTCAGTCTTTCTATTTGATCGAGTCCAAGCATCGCATCTTGATCAGAGGGTTGAAAATATATCATTCTTATGACTAGAGAATAGAACTGATTGCTCTTTTATTTCCATTCAAGCTGCAACGCAATATTGAACATTCCCGTTATTATCAATAGTCTTTTCCCATCTAATCCTGGCATGGCCGTCGCATTGTTACAGATCTACTAGTGCGAACTTCGAAGTGTCATTGATAGTATGTTCGTTCAAGCTCTTGTTCAGTAGTCTCAAGTTCGAAGCTTTAGTCTAGCAGTCTCCGGCAAAACTCACTAAAATTACCGCAGTGAAATATTGAATTGGGAACTGAGTCAGAGCTGTCTTGTGACTTTTCAAGCTGAGAATATAATGAAAGGTTGTGGATATACAACACCTATATAATGTGAGATGGTGTTGCTATATCCGACGATGCAATATCAGAATATCAGCGAATTTAGGTAATTCTGAATGCAATGTGCATATTCTGAAACATTCAAGTGTTGGAATATCCTAATGTTGGAACGTTGGATGTAATAAAAACCAAATAGAAGCCTACCCAGTGACGAACTGAAGCTAATTTCTTTGTTCACAGAACAATCAGGATGTTCGAAAATACAATCCAAAATACTGTAAAGTGACAGTTACCTGGACGTGTTCTTGCTGACGTCTTGTATATTTGACCTTGACGTTCAAGAATCTGATGTCCATTACCATAGCAATAGAAATTTTTATCAAAAGAATTTTTTTGTCAACTGATACTTCCTATGTATAGTAGAATATCCGTCAAATGGGAACTGGATATGGGCATCAATGATATTCCATATGACAAAATCGACCGTGACCGCAACGGAAAGTGTTGTTCTGAAATTCAGAAATGATGGTTGACCTACTCCTAAACTAAAAGTCAAAGGCACCAATTGATTCATGATATAGTGCGTCTGCAACGGGATTTTGGACGCTACGGCTTAGAAATGGAAAAACCTCTCGTTGTAAGCCAATTCTCGTCCTTAACTGTCTTTTTTTGGCTTAGATAGAATTCATCACTGGCAGTGCCAGTGGCTAAGTAGTATATTACTTCATATTTTCACAAAAATCATCACTGGCTCGAAAACGATATGATAACAAGCAAAGGTCCCTCATATCCACCGTTTCACAGCCATTATTATTGATGAATGCCCACTACTATCAAAATATCAACATCAAGCTTAGATACGATCAACTTCAAACTTGGTTACTCTTGATACCAGCGGATTTTCTTATTTATCACCATGGGTCATTGTTACCGCATACATCGAGCAGTATCCAATATCGTAAGATTAGTTACCCGGTTTTGAATGCGTATGCTTTGAGATCAGCTCGAAATAACTTGTAGCGAGTTTGAGCCGAGTTTGAGCTGTATTGAATGAGCATGAGCAGCGAGCACTGTTTCGAGGAATCGAGTAGTTACAGGTAAATCGAGGTCTCTACGCATGTTCTGTTTCTAGCAACTCGTGAAGCGTATAGTCGAGCGTCGATATATATGAGATACAAATGCTTCGTAAAACTTGAATGTCTTGTCATCACCTTCTCAAAAATAAGAAGAAGAAAAATTATGAAACATGTAACATCGTGTTACAAAATTCAATTGACCTATACACTGTGAAAATTTCTTCAAATCTTTGTAGATAAGAGGATTTTGGCAGCGTCTTAGAATAATCCACTGTTGTTTATATAAAGGCAACGACTCACGTACCCGAGCTTATAATCGTTTCCCTGCTTATCCATCTAATTCAAAATGCGACTTCTTTTTATCTGCCTTACCTTCTTCAGTTTGTTAGCTGGGGTCCATTCGGCTCCCATTGCAACCGAGGACAGTACCAGTAAACGGGTAAAGTTAGCTGGCTCTTTGAGTCATTCATAGATTTTTTAATGCATCTTTTCGCAGGATTGCAGCCCGTTGAGCCCAACATGTAATGATACCACTTCTGTCCGACGAGACAGGGTCAGGAAATTTTTCTTTTTGTCTTTTTCCTGGGATACTAATATTATTGTCATCAAGCAGGTTGGAAACTAAATCGTAGGCATCTGAGGAACCATTGATAGTTAAGACATCTAGTTAGACGGAGTGGATTGTATGATACATACCCAGTTCGAAACTTCGACTTATTACATCTTTATCACCTGTACACCTCTTCCCTAGCTAAAGTCATGCCATGCAAACCATCGTAACGTTTACCCCCGTCCCCGTTCCCATCTGTGCCTCCATCCCTTCTTCCATCCCACTCCCTCCATTCTCCAACAACGCAAACGTATATTCTCCCCTCTCCAACTCCCACTCATATTTCCTATTCACAATCGGTAAAAACTCATCCACGTCCAAACTCATCTCAATATCCCGACTATCTCCGGCATCGAGGTATACTCTCTTGAAAGCGACGAGTTGACGAACAGGGCGGACGATGTTGGAGACCCGGGGTAGGAGATAGACTTGAGCAACGTAACTGCCGGACATGGTGTCTTGGTTTGTTACTGTGACGCGGAATGTAATAGTATCTCCGGAAGAGAATGTATGAGCGCCTCCGGTAGAGTTAGCGTTGAAGTTGGTAGTGGAGAAGGTGGTGTAGGAAAGGCCGTAACCGAAGGGGTACTAGATAATCTTAGCGCCAAACTTTGACTGATGCGTTAATTACAACTCACATAAGAAAACGAGGGAATATCTGTATAGTCCAGTGCATGTCTTGTCAGATGATAGCTATCGAGTCACTTCAGCGTTGTCATATGCGAAAGAGGGGAGTGGTGCGCACTTGTAATAAACTGGCAACGTCCCGACATCATACGGCACGCTCAGCGATATCCTGCCTCCGGGATTGAAAGCTCCAAACAAAACGTCGGCGATGGCTTGGCCGCCTGATTGACCAGGGAAGAACTGGAGAGGTAATCAGTACTGGTGTCCGTCAAAGTTGTTCGAGAACAAGGGCAAACATAAAGGCAGTGGAAGAAGAAAAGAAACCTACGGAATTTAAAACAGCCGCAGCCTTCTCATAATACTCTGGTATGGCGAAAGGCCTTCCTCCCTGAAGGACGAGAACAACAGGAATGCCAAGGTCGAATATCGCATCCGCGAGTTCGGCTGTCAGTGAGGTGTCCAGGTCGAGTCAAATTAGAGTGAAGAAAACAAAATCCAAGAAAGTACTACTCACTTTGGTTAGCAGAAAGCCCCAACGTTCCTCTATCCCCACTCTCTCCATCACTATTCCAATTCGCACCGACAGCGAGGATGATCAAGTCGGAGGTGTTCGCAATTTCTGCAGCCTGTACAGATACATCCTTAGTTCCTGCTACTAAACACATGCGTAGAACACAGTAACGTACCTTTTGCACACCCAGACTGAGCTCGTTACTCGCAGTCGTCTCACTCCCCTGTTCAACTAAATTCCACCAAAACCCAACCTGCGCATTCACACTATTCACATTCTCAATCTTCACCGCCAAGTTCCACGCCTGGTACTCAATCCTAACCCGGTACTTTCTGCCTCCTTCAAATGTAAAGTTGCCTGCTCCTGGAGGTGGAATAGTAGCGTTGGCGAGAGAGTACGACAACGGGAGGATGTTGCCTAAAAAGGTTCCTGTTTTGAACGTCGGCGAGCCATCTGGGTCGGACGAGTTGGAGTTTGACGGAAGGAGAGAAGCAGGAGGGGGCCACGAGCTCTCCGCGACCAACTCGTCATCAAGCCATAATCTGGCAGATGAGTTGGAGCCCACGGCGACGCCTATGAAGCCATTTATTGCGTTCAAGTCCGAGGCGGAAGTGGCGGTAGCGAACAAAGGAACCTCCAACTGTCCCTCCCAGATGACGCTGAAATTGTTTGAAGGAAGCACCACAGCGTTTCTTTCTTGTTGGACCTCGACTTGACCCGTGGACGAGTTGAAAGCAAACGAGAGGCCAGAGTCATAAGGAGGATATAGACCCCAATCTCTATTCGGTACCTCGACTCGTGAAAAGACCGGAGAAGAAAAGTTGGTGGTAGAAAAGTAGGTTGCTCGAAGACCGTGTGTCTGATTCGTAGCATTTATCATAGGAGGCGACAACAAATATCCTGGAACTCCATATTGCGCGTTATACAACCATGTATTGGTGCCAATGCTTGTTACGAGCTCGACATCATCATGGTTTTCGATATACCCCAGTATACCCTCCCTAATCGTCCCTGCAATCACCTTGCCCTCTTCATCGACGTGAGCAGAAGCAGGCGAAGCTCCCCAAGGTCCAGAGTAGTCCCCAAAATTGAGCATATCTGAGAAGGGTCCTATGAGGGCTATCCTCTTTGGAGCCGATTGTGTACCTAACTGGACAGGTAACGCTGGTAGCCCTCCATTATCAACCCGATTCTCCAACAACACGATTCCCTTCCTCGCAGCTTCCAAAGTTAGAGGAGCATGTTGCGCAGTGAGCGTTTCGTGGTAAGATTGGAGGGAAGGCGAGAGAAACAAAGAGCTGTTTCTATCACTGTCTGCATTCGACACTGGGCTGGTATGAGCTTCTGCGATGAGAGCATTGGCACTGGTAGAGGTCTCAGCAGAAGAATCGTCATTCAAGAATCCTCTGAAGAGGCCTAAATCCCACTTGACGTTTAGAACGCGTTTGGCGCGAGCTTGAAGGGTTTCTAGAGACAGAGTCGGGGAAGGTATGGTGGAATTGGGAGAGGTGGTGGAATCAGTGGAGTTGAGGAGGAAGAGGATTGTCTAGATACAGATCGTTGCATCAGTTAGAAAGAACGAGTGAAAGGAAAGAGCTAGGGTGAAAATAAACCGACGAAAACCGGCGGCGAACCGAGAGAGAATGACTCACATTGACCCAATCATCCAAGCTAAAGTCATAAAACTGAATTCCGCCTCCTGCATTTAACCATTGTGAAATCGTGTCCCCTCTTATGTCCTTGGAAGAAGTCAAGTGCCGAGTTTGCAGCATTGCCACGCCTAGGTGACAGTGAGCATTTGGAGTATTAAGATGTAGATGTAGGACGCACCGGTGTCATCAGCCATAACAAACCCATCAAACCCCCATTCGTCCAATGCGTCATAGAACAAAGGATTGATGTGCGCTGGGACCGAGTCAAATTCATGATAAGCCCTAGTCGTCCAGGATCAGACCCAGCAAAGATAGAAACACCGTATCGAAACATACATCATAACGCCTCTCCCACCTCCCCTCACGAGCACTGCCTTAAACGGCCTGAAAAACTCTTGCAAGTATTCCCTGACCCCACTTCCAGTATAAGGCGCAGCGTTAATCCCACCAGAAGGGGACCCGTGTCCGATGAAGTGTTTTACGACGGGCACCACAGCATCCGGTGAGGAATGAGAAGCATTATTGGAGAGTCCTAGGGAGAAGGCGACACCGAGGGAAGTAGTTAGGTGGAGGTCTTCGCCCCAAGCTTCTTGAACTCTGCCCCAGCGGACCTCTTTGCCCAAGTCTAGGACCGGGCATAGACACGCATGGATGCCTACACTCCGAGCTTCACTACCAATCGCTCTTCCTACACTCCAAACGAGGTCTTCATCCCAACTAGCAGCTAACATGATAGGTGAAGGAAACATGGATTGCTTGAACGATCCTACGCCGTGTAGGCATTCGCCTAGTTGCATAAAAGGAATCGGCACATGAGAAGAGAATGGTACATTGGACTGGGAGAAAAGTATGTTTTGTGATTGGAGAGCGTTGTAAAAGTTGGAAATGTTGGAGAAGGGAGGCAAAGGGGGCGAGAGAGGATACCAGTCGTGAATAACACCGATGGGAGCGTAGCGTGTAGCCGAAGAGAAGAGCGAGTTGTCCGAGTCGGGACCAACGACAGAATCTGCAAATGTCATGTGTAGCTGCATAGCTACAAGAGTTTTAGTTTGCGTAGAACGAGGACCTGAAAGACATACCCAGTTCCTCTGGTGTCATTTGCTCGACCAGTGCTTGGATAAACGCATCTCGTTCTACATTAGGGTTGACAGAGCCTCTCTTCACAAACTCGTTCCACTTTTCCTCTTCAGCGTCAACATTCCGAACGAAAACAGAAAACACCGCCAAACCAATCCCCACGAGTATCAGGAAGACTGTCCAACCAGGACGTTGCATCCTTGCCCAGTTTTCAAGGCTTCTCTGTCTGCTTGGAACAACTTTATAGTCCCTCGTTATCGACTAATAATTTAGAAAAAGCGGAGTAGACGCACCGAGATATTGCAATTCGCCAGTAAACTGAACGACGACTCTGAACTCCAAGCTCCCCGGGCCGTAGGAGACGAATTCGTTGACCAAGTGATCATAACAAAGAAGCGGGGATAGATATCAGGCCCTCGAGGTACAGTCATTCGTCCATCATGTTTTTGTAGTCTCTTTGTGTCATCAATCGGAGGCCGACCCCAGCGAAAGAAATAAGCTCCACGGAGGTTTGACGGAGGTGGTTCAAGAAAAGTCGCGTCAACTGACCTTCCCAAAACGGTAACTTGGTCCTACCCCTAAGTCAAACTGCATTTGAGCGTTGCGGAACGGCGGACAAAACTTGCGCATCTGCTCCATGTTGAAAGCTGAAAACTCCTACAAAAATGATGATAACAGCATGCTCGAGGCTTGTATTTCTGACCAGAGATGCCCCACAACGCCAGGGAATGTCTGCTGTTGAGGTTTGCCGCAATTTTTGAGCACCTTCCATATACTTAGGGGAAGTAAAAAGTTTGAGTACCACTGTACTTATCTATGGTCTGATTATTCATCACTACGGACAAAATTGACTAAGAATACAAGGCTTGCCCGTCGCTGTCGCTCCGGGACACCTCACGAAAGGCGAATATCTGTTGCCATATGGAAGGAAATCAATGTTTGTCAAAGTGCCAACGACAAATTCCAAAGAACAATGTTTTCTGAGTCTTTTGTGCTCATTCTGATAGATGGACAGCAAATTTTCGATGAAATTTGGATCAAATCCAGATTCAAGCTTAGGTCAAGCCTGAAAATCAAGCAACCGACTCTGAGCTACACTACCATAAATTTGTCATATACAAAGCATCGATTTCTTCATGTGCATCACCTGGCAGAATGACTGAGCATAAACATTGACTCTGGAAACATGAGGACATGAGTATGAAGTAGCTGTACGATAGCATTTCTCTCTGAACAGTCGACATGTTGAATGCCTAATAAGTGCTTATAGATGGATACCCTTTAGGAACTGCCAAGTTGCAGGTCATAGTATGAGTGGCACTGGTGTGTGATACTAATGCTCTTTTGAGCCATGGGCCAGAGTCCCTTCAAAAGCTACCAAAAGAAGGTTACTGTAACCCCCTATATAATTAGCCATAGTTGTTTACAAAACTAATTTACTGTAATACAATAAGTTGTATACAATTGCCATCGTACAGGGCGTATTTAAAGTATTGATTCAAAGTATTCTGTCTTGGAATATTATCTACGCCACGACTCAGAACGGCAGGACTGCCAATCGCAATTTCTATGCATCCAATAATCCGACTCGTCCGACCATCTATCTAGTAGCATGGTCAATATTATTTTCTTGATAGTCTTCTGAGTCAAAATACCAGAATACTTTCAGACAACATTAGGTTTTCTGGAAGGTTCAACTACTGACTTAAGTATGTGTAACCAGCCCTTTTCATAGACAAGTAACTTTGCGGGAGCCCTGTAGTCTCAGACTTGATTGCACATGATGTCAGGTTTCTCTTCTTTTTGTTCAGACATTCATTTGAAGTACTTACTGCAGACTTTTTAAAGGAAAAAGCGTGCAAATCTATCAGTTCCTAGTTAGAGAAATTTATAGCATTATATCCAAATGAGAATTTGACAGATTCTGGATCAATAATACCAAGTCTCAAGTTAAACAGTATTGCAACCTCATTTAGGCTATCCACCTCGGCGCTCACAACCACAATTTTCATTGATCAATTGCCACCATAACTGCTGCTACCAACTCCGCTGCTATATACTCACCATCACACATGAATTGTTTCAAAAACTGTCGTGTGGCGGAGCAGCCTGTTTTAGTGGTTCTGTATAGCTCTTGAAAAACACCGGGATGTTAAAACTTTCGTTCTCGAGCTCAGCTTGACACATCTACACCTCCAACCCTAACACTCAGCTATGATGCAATTCTCCCTTGTTCTTGTCGCATTACTTACTCTGACCGGCATATATGCAGCCCCCATACCAGCAGAAAATGGAAAGCGGGTCAGTCCTTTTGCATTAGGCACTCCAGTATCTAATACATACTCTATTCAGACTTGCTCTCCTTTTAGCTCAAGCTGCCGCCGGAATGGAACAAATGGTTATCCAATTGTTGAAGTGAGTAAATTCAATTTGTTTCTTTTCTACGATTATATATTGACATTAATATCAAACAGATTGAGCTCCCACTTTACAGCTACTTACATACATCACAATACCCTTAAATTTTTACCCCTTTGACTTGGACTGTGACCTGGTTTTTAGTTTTTAAGTTCAACATGTACATGTTAAATGAATCACTCTACTTGTAGTCACCTGCACATAAGCATTACTTATTTTCCATTACACTTCTTACTTTTTTGAGATGGAAAATTGCAATAACACAAGGCTTCCCCGTCGCTGCCGCTCCGGGAATAGCACACAACTTGGGCGAGTATCTCATCGTGATGATATCAATTTCATTCAAAGTGCGAACGGCAAAGAACTTGAAGAGGAATAAAACAATTATATATTTAATTTTCACTTACACCAAACATGACACCACAAAGGGAAGCCATAATTTTAAAGATATGAGGTATAGGTTAAGCGTAGAACCTCCAATTTTGTGTTACTGTCGATCCAATTGCAAAATCATTGGCACAGTGGTTGGCATGGCTTTTGGGATCAGTTTATTATATCACATTTCCTTATTTTTTTTACACTTTTCTAACTTTTTTATAAAGTGTGTGTCACTGGGGACCTATCTACAGAGCCATGAAGTATATATGTAAAAGTACAAAGGGATACAATGGTAGATCAGAATGTAATGATGGAAACAACCAAAGAATGATAATCATGTATCTAAGAGAGATATGATCTGTCAATCAAAGAATGGTATATCATAAAGGTGGAAACTATATGTCTCAGAATCTGTGATCTAAAACCAAGGTAGTGTAAATAATGATGAAGGTGAAAGAAGCAAGACCAATTTGTGACTGTGGAAAAGTGAGAAAGGGGCAGAAAAGGTGTCAAAAAGTGTAGAAAGATGTAGAAAAGTGTGAAAAAGTGTATAAAAGTGTGGGAAAATATAGAAAAGTTTGGAAAAACCATGACATGGGGCACTAAGAACAAATCACTTTAATTTCCAAAGATTACAGTGGAATTTCAGAAGAATTATTGTGTAATTATACTGGAGTATAAATAACTACAAAGTAACAAGAGAATTTCCAGTTGTGTCAATGTTAATACACTTTAGATTCAAAATGGTTCACATATATGTTCCCAGCAGCTCCTGTAGATAATCACATTTTTCAGTTTTACCTTCTTGATTTAATCATGTATCAATAGGGACAATCTACTTCTATAGTTGTGAATACAAACAAGATTCAGAATTACAACACATGAAAATACTTAGCTCTATATTGAGTAGACATTCAGCTTCAAAATAGTGCAATAGACCCTATCTGCTACACGAGTATTCGAAAGCTCCACAATGCAAATTGGGTGTGGGAACTAATGAAAAATGGAAAGCAACCTCACGAAAAATGGATTTCAGGTGACTAATGTGTACTTCTGATGGCATCAATCTAGCATCAAGCAATTGCCCTATTTGCCTGTCATTGGATTAAACAGAAGCCATCCACACAATGCAACTGATCTATACGTAAGGGGAGGAGTGAGAAAAGGCAAGGGTTTTCAACAAGAAGGAAAGGTTGAGTGTTTGGGCCCAGGCACTCAATGCAGGAGAAAAAATCAAAAACTCATGTAGTAGTTACGATCTCATTCTGTATTTCGCTTTTACTCACCACTTTTGAATTTGATAGGGGCAGGGTGTCTCTATTCATACTTAGTACGGACACATATAATTGTAATATCAGCCGAGTTTTCGGACAAAAACCTAGTTACGAGGCCGAATTTATGAGGTCTCGTCTTTACTCAACCCCATCGCTTAGCATGCCTTGCCCGATCTCCATTTGGTAAATCGTAATCTTATCAAGTTCTCAATATATTCGGTTTGTCAAATTTGAGTAAGCTCGGATGAATTCGCTGAACTGCCGCTAATGCCGATTTGACGGCATTGACTCATAATATTCTCGGCCTCGTACATGCCGCGCGACAGCGACGGCCTTCTTCCTTTATGTCTAGGTGGGCAAACAGACTAACCAATTTGAGTCTGAGAATGTCCGACCTGAAACCCAAATGAACTCGCTAATGACTAACTGTCATCACGCTTTCCGGGAATTTTCTCAGTCAATCGGCAATCGGATGTCTGGGAATTATTAATGTTTGCTCGGCTGCTAATTGCTAATGTCACATGTGCCTCAATTTAAAGGCCAATCTTGTGTTTTTCAATGGTTAAAGGATGGTCTGTGAATGTTCAATTTACAGGATCTTAATCGGAAGTGGTACAGTAGGGTGTATTGTCAGTGTTTTGAAAGGGTAAATGAAGTAATTTCATGCTAATCTTAGGTGGCATGGATGACTAAAATTATGGGATATGCTCCGGCAAGTTTCCCATTGTTCTATACTGATTGCTGAGTGTACGGCACCAGAACCATTAGTGGCAGAATTCGTATGTTCAACTCAAATATTCTACTGTTCTCTGATATGGGGGATGACAGTTGGTGTTTTTGTATAAATTACAGAGCCAAACTTGGCAGTAAAAATAACTAGGAGCAGAAAATTATATATATCTATCCTTATAATCATGTTTTCCTCTGAAAGTTTGTTGTTGACATCTTCACAGCTCCTAGGAATCTTTGCATGGTGAAAAAAGGATGTGATCTACTAATTCCCCTAAACATCCAGTGTAGCTCAACATCCAGTAGTGGTAGAGACTTGATTCTGGGTACAAATATTCCTCCGAATAATGAGTGAATGTGGAGGGTTAACTACTGGAGCAGTTTTTCTAGGATTAATATTAACTATGACCAGAAAGTCAAAATCATAATAAGTATTTGACTTGTGGGTTTGTCTCTTTCCGTGCCTTGCTCAATGTTGACAGCAATCCAGAATATGTGGTATTAACCACACTAGAGTCTATATTGACCATCAGAATAATCCCATGATAGCCCTTTGAGATTTTTATAACATGCAAAGCCTGTAAAACAGCAGGAATAAATTTCAGTCAGCACATGTGATCATGATTCATGGTAGCCTGGATACTGTTAAGGTATATGTATTATTCTGCTTCTGCACACAGTTAACAGTGAAACAAAAAAGGCAAAGTATTTGGGATTATTCACCATATGGTCTCTAAACCAGCTATTTGGGCATCCTTATATGTCAACTAACAGTAGCAGTTACTCATAACTTTACACCAGATGGGCCTTGTCGAAGAAGAGTCACATTTTGATTGTAGAATTTGTGCCGAAAATGCGGTCGCTCTGGACAGGAGTCATGCCAAAAAAGGGATTTGTTGTGACGATTATGACCGGCAAGATTTTCGGCATGTTCGGAGGTCCTGTTCCCTTCGAGACATATTATTTCGGCAGCATCGGCACACAAGCAGACTCTGAAGAAGATAGAGAAATTTGTTACACGTCACATTGCTCTAAGCCCCCAAGAAAGTTTCTTAATGCGTTAGGGGAAACCTCAAAATTCATCTTAGTGAGCTTCGCAATTGACACGGTGTTGTATCATGTCACATTATCTCCGCGCACGGCAACATTCCCATTTGGTCATTGACACCTCACGTGTCCGTAACTTCCCAATGATAATTTTGTCCGAAAAATGGCGTGATACATAATGTTGATCCCTTAGGCCGAAGCGAGGCAAGAGCCGGCATTGAAATCCATCGGTTTTCTCATAGTATATCGGTCATAATCTAAATAGGCAAGAAAGGAAGTTCATAGGTACAAGAAGGACTGAACCCCGTGTCGTAGGCACTGGAGGGCAAAGCTTGTACATTCCAAGTTTGATTGCAATACTATTCTCGTGAGGTTAGTATGGCTAACGATAAACGTTGAAATGTTTCTGTCATTCATTGATGTATGTATTGCACATTGCATAAGTAGCGCACCTGATACATATCATGTGGCTTCAGCCATCAGATGCAATTGATTGCCAAGTATTTAAGCGATAGAGAACATGAGATCTTTCAGTCAATCCCATGTGTCGGCGCTATAGTCCAGTCCCTTGCCTACTTATTAAACTCTACCTGCTTCTATGGATTATGCCACTCTGCAAAGCATCTGTCACTCTTACTCAAATGATGTCCTTCTTAAAGCAATATAATCTGGTCAGTTTTAAACCCTCGCTGATCTTAATTCTATAGAAAAAATGTTTATGTCCTGTCTTATAAGGACTGGTCTTTTCCCAGAGTTAAAGAAATTGCAGACGAAATTGAATATGAGGCATTTGATCCTAATGTCATAGGCAGGGTTGACAGTAAGGAACTTTTCATTCACAGAGGGAACCTAGTTAATCTGGACCAAGTTACAAACACATTCATAGGTTGGAATCATTTTTGCTATACATGACTGGGTGAATGTCATGCTTTCTCCAGGTGCTGAGTTGAATACAGAGGTCCGTGTTGTGTTTTCCTTCTGTATTTGTATACTTCAACAACAGATGAATCACCCTTGCCACAGTATCTTTTTGGCATGTTTTCTGTCTTTGGACAATCCAAAAATACAAGTTTGATTGGCGTACCACTGAATCAAACCGTAGTGTATAAAGTTCTCTTTGATATACAAATTACCGGAGTTGATCCATATATCATTCATAGACAACTTATTGCACAAGGGAACACAATCTCAACTTCAATAATAGTCACATTCAACTGGACAGTAACACTCATTCCACTACAATTCAACACTATGTTCAGTGAGTAAATGTAGAGGGGCATACTTACAGCAAATATTGACAATAGTTGCCCAAGTGTTCAACGACGAAGGGAAGGTAATCCAATATGATTCGCAATTGTTACGCTCAACGCGGATTCTGCCCACACTGCTACCTTTGCTGGCGCCTCGATTGGCTGAGGAGTTTGGATTACCTCCCAATACAGATCCTTTGCAGCTAGTTGCTTTGAGAGCAGCAAATGACATTTGTTTTGCTCATGAGCATTACTGTACAGGAGCATTGAAGCAATACAATTCCACCAGAGAATGTATGGATTTTCTTCTACATCAGGTACCATTCGGTGATATTAATTTGGCGGGTCAGAATACCGGTAAATTGGGCATCTGTTCTATATTGCTTACTTCAATGGTACTGACATAGCTCAAAAGGTATCTGTAGATACTTGCATCATGCGATGGTTCTAGAAATCATCTCGGAATATCGTTGATGATGTTAATACATTTTTACAGGTCAGTCGCCGTCCAGAAATTCATTGCAGTCACATAGGCCCCAGTGGGGGTGATATGTGTTTTGATAAAACAGTGAGCTAAATTTTCATATTCATTTTATTAGCAGTTCTGATCATAAATTATGTAGTACATTGATGAAACAATTCATTCACCATTTCGAAGCTCAGTATGCACGCTCATTAACAATTTACAGCATCTTGAACTGAACTTTTTTTGTAGTTTATTCAACTACCTGGAGGTTTATCACTGGACGAAGCATTTGCATTGGTTGATGGTCAACAGCAATGGGCTGATCAGGAGACATTTGATGTAGTGCATACAGGATAAATTTTTTTGTACTTGTGATTATAACCATAGACAGTCCTGGGTGTTGAGGACCGATAATAAGATACTATTATCGTTTGCGAAAAATGTGAGAATTTTTTTTCCGTGCACACACTAGTTTATTTTCGTGCATCGGAACAGATACAGTAGTAATACTATTTCTAGCATGCATAGCTACCATAAATTTTATACCAGTCAATTTATAAAAACCCCCTGCAACTTGTGGTAAGCTTATTAGAGACCTTGCGCAGAGCCACAACAAGCCACGTGTGGCTTAGTCAGCTTGCGCAGATGGTTGGCTCGCAGTTGCGTGCGCTAGCCAACGGACGCGTTGCCTCGTATTTTTTGACTCTTACAGTTATGTATCATGGCGGGCTCGTGTTCTGGATCTAAATAGGGCAGTTTCTCAGGTGTCAGACATCAGGGATTAAATTGTAATAGATGTTTAACAGGAAAAGAGTGGTTGCATATGTAATTCCGGAATATTGACTTCTTTCCCAACAAATCTGCATCTGTATATCACATAGGCATGTAGGATAAGCCAGGCATTGTAGTAGCTTGCATAATGCAATGACAGCATCTTCCTTGTTGTGAAACTCCGGGCAGTGTATCTCAGAAGGCATATCCATTGCCTGTACAAGGTGGTGGACTTCTGCTTGAGTAAACCTGGGCAGTGTACATGAGCAAATTGAATTGTAAGAGAGCAGATTGACACACCGAAACTGTTCCAGTCATACTGTGTCCCCCAGTCAAGACTGTTTACATGGCCTCCTGCTCGCATGTTTCCCACATACTCATCTATTCCATCCTCCCCTAAAGTGTCCAGAAGCTCGCCAATAAGTGTTTTGAACAAGATACGCTGCTCTAGTATCGTCAATTCTGTGATAGAGCCTGGCAATTGATCTGGTTGGCTGGCGCACGCAAACGCGAGCCAACCATCTGCGCAAGCTGACTAAGCCACACGTGGCTTGATGTGGCTCTGCGCAAGGTCTCTATTTCTTGGATGAAGGCTCAATCTTGTGTCATATAGCATGAAATTTGTGTCCGAAGGCCAGTCATAAGTACATGAATAAAATGGAAGAAGTGGGGAATATAAAAGATTGGAAATGAATCCTAAACAAAATAGGACATAGTAAGAAATTTGTCAATAGCATACTGAAGCAGCAGAGCTGACAGCACATACCAAAAAGACCACCCTGGCCATGTCAGCAACAAAAGTTCCTCAACTATACTCTAATGATATGCAGGAATGGTCCAGAGCTCTAATTACAATGGTCTCCACTATGCCGGCACAGAAAGCTTGTCCTCGAAGGTTGGTGAGTGAGCATGATTGATGGAATCCCGGTAATAACTTGTTAAATATCAAATATAGTAGGATAGGATGAGCTGTAATGTTCTTGAGTGCATTTAAACCATATAGTCTTGAGCGAGGGGTTTTTCCGAGTAGACCAATATGCAGAGAACAGCGGACAGAGAGGGAGGAGCCAAGATATAAGCTGGTTTATTGTCATTACAGTAAAACATGTACATGTGTGTGCATAAATTTTTCTCACTTTTTTGCAAATGATAATAATATGTCTCATCTTCTCCCACATGGTCCTATTATGGCTGTCGCATTGTCAAAAGTGCCTAGTGGCAATGACAATCTGTTAAATTCCGGACTATTTTGGCTCAAATTCAAGCCATTTATGCAATTCATTTATTACGAATTCTACGATATCTATTACTTTTACTTTTACTTACATAAGGAACCTACCCTAAAGTACATGTGTAGTACATGCCGTAGACACAAGGTTTGGTAGTATAAGTACCTACTCCCTTTGAGTAGTTACCTTAGCTTTGCAATATCGAATCTTTCCTTCTGTCTACATCGCCTTAGTGCTTTGTCCTTAGGTTTTCCGACAAATTGCAAAGCTCTTACGCACTAACTCGACAACAAACACTCTCATCCCCTACAACACCCTTCCAACAACAACCAACTCTCTTTTGATTATAGGTCTATAGCCCTGGACCCTGGACCCTGGATTTTCCTTTTGCCTTACCATTCCCCACAGGCCCACAAGCCCTTCGACTCTAGCCTGCAGTAGGAGACTTGCAGGTGGGCAGGTGTGAACAGTTCAAGGAACTGTTACACAAGGTCATCCCCCATCAACACGAGCTTCGAGACATAAATTCCAGACTCGCTATAAACAAGTAGGGTGGTCAACCGACCTCGTAATCAAAATCCCAACAATCACCAGATCCTTTCTCTCATCACGTTTTCCACCATCTTCAAACTTTTATTCACTCTCTTCCTTGGGTGCTTCCTCGAGTACCTAAAGAACTTTATTATCTGTGTTCTTTTCGACTTGGAATGTGTACAGGTTGCCGAATACCTCGGGAACCCAACACCCACACCGGCCTCGTGCCTGCCTCTAGTCTTTGATACAAACTTTACATACTTCTTTTCTCTTCTCATCTCTCTTCTTTTACCTACTATTGTCGTTTACCATTTTCATAAATAAGTAAATACAAAAATAATAACAATTCTTCTATACTTTCGTCAACTACAATACTGTATTTAGTCTTCGAAACCCTTCGACCTGGCAACATTGTCAGGTACACTCTGGTCAACATGGACCTGCTTTTCATTTGTTTTCTGATTTTGATTTTTTTGGTACTGGTACAATTTGTAGGAGTAGTCTACTACTACTTTGGCAGAGTAACAACGATGATACTTGTTGATACTCTTTTGGTCTTTGGCATGAGCGTTGTAGTATTCTGGAAAGGAGGACAACACTTTGGAGCTCCCATTGGCACGACTCAAACCATAGAACCCCCAACTCCCATTATAGAAAGGGAACGGGAGACTATCAAAGAAAGGGTTGAAGCCTATATTCAGTCACGACAACGACAAAATTGGAGAGATCAACCCACACTTCTGGAAACCTCTAGCGAAGAAGGAAGCCACGAGGAATCCATCGGAACAATAACTCCTCAAACTCCACAACAACTGGGACCTCTAGATCTTGATAATCTCTTCAATGATCTTCACATCTGAGGAGCTGACACAGGAGGTAAAGGAGGCAAAGGAAGCAGCAGTGGAGGAGGAGGCGATGGGGACCCCCCAGGTGGAGAAGGCTCAGGGAGTGGAAGCGGCAGCAGTAGCGGTGGTGGAGGATATGACCCTGACAATGGAGGAGGCGGAGAAGGTGGTGGCCCACCCAGAGGTGGAGGCAGTGGCGGTGGAGGTCATGAATCTGATGATGACAGACCCCAATGGAACCGCCCCTGAGCTAGAGGAAAAGTCACGTATGCTAGAGAACCCCTGGATTTTGAGGGTGACAAGACCAAGTATGAAGACTTCAAGAGATTAGCCGTCAACTATGGAAAAGCCTATGACACTAGCTTCAACACCAAGGCAGAGTACAACCGTTGGCTTCTCTCCTACTTTGTATCTGGAGCAGCAGTGAAATTTGCGGCTGCTGCTGAGAAACAGGACTGGGTCAAGACTTTCACCCAATCAAATGTGGGATAAGCTAGATGAATGCTTCACTGACGGGAAACTTCCAAAGAAGGCAGCTGAACTCCTAGAAGTCACTAGATAAGGGAAGACAGGTGTCCAGGAATTCTTGGCATGGTTTGAGGAAAAATGCGGAGAAGCAGGCTACGATTGGGAAGAGCCAGACAACAAAGGAAATTATGCTGGAGAAGACCCCACCCACATTCGACTGCTTGATAAATCACTTTGAACTAAAATTGTTGACGCCATACACACTGTCAAGACTGGGGTCGACGACACTGAAACCACTCAAGTCACACTAAAACAGAGAGAGAGAGAGAGAGAAAAGAGATAGATATATGAGAGAGAAGAGTGAGCTGGCCGTCTGTAGCTCAAATACAGTGCAGAACTACAGTTGTACAGTGTAGAGACGAAGAGGACGAACTGAGGAACTAACTACAGTGTCTATGGTATTTATACAGAGTCCTGAGTCTTGTTCCTAATGTGGAACAATAGGTAAGAGTCACATCGATATGAGTATCCGGGTAGTATGATGTGATGGGTTCTGTGGAACCTATCATAAGACAATAACTCGGTCCGTGATTGACAGATGGTGAGATCAGATGTCTGCTCAGCTGATGATAGAAGTATATCGTGATCAAGGAATCGAGGTATCATGGGGGTTTGGTCCGGGTTAGCCTGCAATCAGGTTTTGATAAGGTTTGTTGATGAGGGAATGAAGGGGGAGGTAAAAGAATAGAGGCAGTTCGTGACACACACAGCCGAGGTCATTCCGGTTAACTACATTCCCTACCGTAACAAGGCTCTCCAAATTGGTATTAATATTGAAGACGACAGCAAGGGAGGAAATCAACTCCAATGGATCAATGGAAAGATCATTGGAGGAGGAAAAGGAAAACACGGGAACATCGGGAGGAAGTAACTCAGGAACGACAAGTACGACCTCAAAAACCACAACCACTACTACAGTAGGAGGACCTGGAGTACCAGCTCCGGCTTACTCGGCAGGAAGCAGTCAGGGAGCTGTGATGCAAATCAATTGGACTACAGCTCGAACACAGGGACTGTTACAAATGCGGTCAGAAATGGGGTGAAGGAAAGGACTGCAATCAATGCAAAAGAAGAGGCATGAAGGTCAGGTCACAGACGGAGGAGTCCAACAAGCCGGAAACTGGGCCAGTTGAGGACAAAACAGTGGACAAAGGCAAGGGGCAAGACCCAGCTGAAGGACCGGGTTTTCCAAAGGGTGTGCAGTAGATAGCAGCTATGCATGTACCCATGGACTATTTTCTTCTTCTTTCTTTTGTGACTATCCTACCGATAATATATTCATATTGGCTGGCCCTGAATTGAAAGAAGAAACCGCTAAAGTGCAGAATGGCAAACATGGCAATTGGATGAAGGAAATTAAGGTTTGACCCATACAAAGAAAAGGGGCACCTCAAATCAATGTCCCATGCCTGATCGAAACCTTAGATGATCGACAGAAATGGATGGTAAAAGGACTCCTGGACCTCAGGATGCACAGGCACCATGATTAGTAAGAAGTTCGTAAAAGAAAAATGACTGACTACTATGTGGACCCTAAAACCAGTCTGGGTGTTTAACACAGATGGAACTGAGAACCAGGGAGGACCCATAACTGAATATGTAGAACTGAGGATGATCATTCAGGGACATGAGGAAAGGATCATGGCCACAGTTACTGACCTAGGAACGGTGGATCTATACTTAGGATTTGATTGGTTAACAAAACATAATCCAGAGGTAGATTGGGCTCACCATAAACTTCAATTCTCACGATGCTCAGACGAATGTAACTACTGACTCCCTACAGATGAAGGTATTGATCTTGACCTTGAAGATGAAGAGTATCAACCCAGTAAAGGTGACAAACTCTTGGCCATAGAAATGGAGGAGGAGATCAGAATTCGAGCCCATACAACCCCAGCTCAGGAGTTCGCTAGCCAACAGGCTACTTCCAACCGAACACTATATGATATGATCCCAAAAGTATACCAAGAGTTCCTAGGAGTATTCGATAAGAAAGATTTTGACACTCTACCCGAACAAAGACAATGGGATCATGCTATTGAACTGATCCCAGGGGCAAAAGCAGTGGACTGTAAAGTCTACCCCCTATCACGAACGGAACAAGAAGCCCTAGATGAATTCCTAAACAAAAACCTTTGGACTGGACGAATCCAACCCTCCAAATCACCAATGGCTTCTCCCTTCTTCTTCGTAAAAAAGAAGGATGGCTCCCTACATCCAGTACAAGACTACTGGAAATTAAACGAGATGACCATCAAGAACCGATATCCGCTACCACTAATCACAGAACTGGTAGAGAAACTAAAGGATGCACGGATCTTCACGAAGTTGGATGTTAGGTGGGGTTATAATAATGTACGGATCAAGGAAAGAGATGAATGGAAGGCTGCATTCCAGACCAATCAAGGTCTGTTTGAACCCCTTGTAATGTTCTTTTGATTGACAAACTCCCCTGCAACTTTCCAGACAATGATGAACGACCTCTTCCGAGATCTGATCAACAAAGGGAAAGTAGTCATCTACCTCGACGACATCCTAATCTTTACGAAAGACTTAAAAGAGCACAGAAGGCTAGTCAACAAAGTCCTACATATCCTTCAGGAAAACAACCTGTTTCTAAAACCCGAAAAATGCGAGTTTGAAAAGGCTGAAGTCGAATATTTAGGGATGATAATAGGTGACAGAAAGGTTAGAATGGATCCAGTGAAAGTAAAAGGAGTTATTGATTTGCCTGTACCTACTTGTAAAAGGGAAATTCAATTCTTCCTAGGCTTCACAAACTTTTACCGCCGTTTTATTCGTGACTTGGGCAAAATTGCGAAACCCATGAGTCAACTGATGGGACAGTCTCCTTGGGAATGGGGTGAAGAACAACAAAATTCATTCAAAACCCTGAAGAAAGCCTTAACAACGGCCCCAGTACTACACCTACCAATAGATGATGGACAGTTCAAACTGGAAACAGATGCATCTGATGGAGCACTTGGAGCAGTACTTTCCCAAAGACAGGATAGTAAATGGGTCCCTATCACATTTCTTAGTAAAGTGATGAATGAAACAGAAAGGAACTATGAGATCTATGACAAAGAACTCTACACCATAATGGCTGCCATGGAGGAATGGAGACATCTGCTGATGGGAGCTGCAAAAGAGTTGGAAATATGGTCAGACCATCAGAACCTAACCTATTGGCGGAAACCCCAGAAACTAAACCGAAGACAAGCTCAATGGGTAACCGAACTCCAGGAATATCATTACAAACTCTATCACCTACCAGGACGGCTAAACAAAAAGGCCAACCTACTTTCCCAAAGAGCAGACCATGATCAAGGCTCTGATGACAACGACGCTGTAACAGTTCTCAAGCCCAAAGTATTCACCAGGACAATGGAATGGAAGACAGACATAGGCTATGAGGAAATATTGGAGAAGATCAGGAAACAAAGGTCAAATACAGAAACAGTAGTATGGAAGGCAGTTGATGAGGGTGATGAGAAATTTATGGAACACAACAGGATCATTTCCAGAAACGAAAAGATATACGTACCCAAAGACAAACTTCTCCGAGAGACCATCATTTCCCTTTTCCACGATAAACCACTTGCCAGACATGGAGGAAGGCAGAAAACAAAGGAACAAGTCACATAGTTATTGGTGGCCCCGGATGATAGAAACAGTGGAGGAATACGTAAAGGGTTGTGAATTCTGTCAGAAGAACAAACCCATCCGACAAAAAAGAGCAGCTCCTCTATACCCAACTGAAATTCCACACCAACCTTGGGAAGTAATGACTATGGACATGATTGGCCCTTTACCAGAAGCTCATGGGTATAATGCAATCATGGTATTTGTGGATTGTCTCAGGAAGAGACTTCATTTAGAACCGGTAATGTGCTTGCTTGGTGAAACTCAAATATGAGCTTTGCGAACGAAACAACACAAAACCAACACAAAATATAATAATTGAGCGAGGCGGTGTGGGGTGTAGGAACACTTCTTGATAAACTGTAGAGTTCTCTAGCTCAAGAACGAGACACACAAAGGTTTAAGACCAATTCCAAAGTCCAATAACAAATCTTTCCAAATGACAAGTTCTTTCTTCTTTAAAGTTCAATAACCAAAGTTCAAACAATAACCAAGTCACAATTCTTATGCACACAATACGATTGCACCAAAATAAAAGTCTTTGTTAAAGGTTCTTAGGCCTTTGTCTTGTAGGTAAGGGTAATGTAGAGTTTCCTTTGACACAATAAGCTGGCCTGGGCAAGTGGGGTTTAGGAACCCTCCAAGAGACACCAGGATCCGCAGCGAGTGCTACTGTACTACTCTCTCGTCTACCTACAACTACATGGTCCTTTTATACTTTAGAAACTAGTAACTGTATAGTTTTAGATTTTATTTAAAAGTCCGATAAAAGATATAAGAAAATACGAGAGTAAAAGAGATTGACACTGAGAGAGACTATATCAGGAAAGATGATTACCTATAGAGGTAGTAGGTCCGTGAAATATATACAAGAAATGAGGAAAATATGGTATATCTTCTTATCAGTGTGATCTAGTCGCTCTTGGGTCAAGGGTTAGTACCCTCGCGTACCTTATGGATAGTCTTATCCACAGTCTTGCGTTAAGGAATAACTAGATTCTGTTGTACGTGAACAGTTCCATATGGTCTGTGCAGTTACGTGTAACCCGCATCCATATGGTCTTCTTGATATCGGTATGGAAATCCCAATGCACGTCTTAACCATGATCCGACAGTCCTATCAGCATGGATCAGGATGTAAGGGAACTATCTTGAGTAGTGTTGTCTTGCGATGAACGGAATACCCCTATACACGTAAGTTCTTGTACTGTTTCGCGTAAGGTCATCTCGCGTAAGGTGCTTTGCGTAAAACTGCTTTGCGTCAAGTCGTGACTTTAGGTCTTCTGGATAGGATCGATCTGGTTCTAAACATAGACTAATCCCTAGTTCTTATTCAGTAATCCTGATATCTTCTTTGTATCGTTTTCAAGTCCAATAAATTGTTATCCCGTTGAATCATGAATTATAGATTACGCGTACTCAATGTCTCGTGTGTTGCGACTTGTTGTCAAGAGCAGTGGATATGTACTATTAGCGAACGATATAGTATGCGAGACATGGTGTTGTACCAAGCATCAATCTTAGTATCTAGCGTACTTAGTTCAGTTCGCGTAGATACTTAATCTTATCCTTTCGCTTTCGCGAGCATAATCATAATCACTTTAACTGATAGTTTGGGCTCACTTCAGTCCTTATTCACCTGGTTAAGTATACATAATTGATATATACACTATTCTTTATGTGAAAATCGAAAAGTTGAAGTCGATTTTCTCACGGCGTATCACCAGTCACTATGGAAATCTCATCAGAAGGGTTAGCAAGACTGATGGTAGATCGAATCATATGATACCACGGATTGCTGAAGAAGATCATTTCGGATTGGGCAGCAGTATTCATTTCCAAATTTATGAAAGAACTCTACCGACTCTTAGGCGTTCAAGGTGCACCAAGCACCGCGTATCACCCTCAGACCGATGGACAGACTGAACGAATGAACCAAGAAGTAGAGGTTTATCTCAGGATGTTCGTTAGCCATAAACAGGATGATTGGGATGAATGGTTGTCCCTGATGGAGTTCTCTTATAATAATAAGGAACACTCAGCCACAGGAAAAACACCGTTTGAAATAGACCATGGTTATCACCCATATACGGGGCAAGAACCACAGGGAAGGATACAAGACTGAAGAACCGAAACCTTCATAGAGGAAAGGAGACGAACTTTTGAGGAGACACATTAGGCACTGGAGAAAGCCATGGAAGTAATGAAAAGGTACTATGACTGAACCAAAGGTGATTCAAGGGAATACAAAAAGGGAGACCAAGTGTGGCTAGAAGGGACAAATATCCAAACAGATTGCCCCTCGAAGAAACTAGATCACAAATGATACGGACCCTTCAAGGTGATTAAGAAGGTGGGGAGGTCAGCGTATGAACTTTCACTACCAGTAACATGGAAAAAGAAAGGAATTCATCCTGTCTTCAATGAAGCGTTACTTTACCCTTATGTCAAACCCACTTCAATACTACAACCCTCAGAACCTGAGCCCGTTCCTGACCTCATCGATGGTGAAGAAGAATTCGAAGTACAAGAAATTATGGATGCTAGGATAAAAAGGCACAAATTGGAATTCTTGGTAAAGTTCAGAGGATTCAGCGAACCAGAATGGGAACCAGCTGCTAATCTCACACATTGCGGCGAGGCATTATCTGAATTTTACAAGAAATACCCTAATGCACCTGGAATCCAACAAGCATGAAGAATCATGGAGGAGATCATGAGGACATGATCCTTAAGGAGGGGGTAATTATTATGAATTCTACGATATCTATTACTTTTACTTTTACTTACATAAGGAACCTACCCTAAAGTACATGTGTAGTACATGCCATAGACACAAGGCTTGGTAGCCTACTCCCTTTGAGTAGTTACCTTAGCTTTGCAATATCGAATCTTTCCTTCTGTCTACATCACCTTAGTGCTTTGTCCTTAGGTTTTCTGACATCATTCCACAAGTAAAACTATCCAACAAAAATTATGGCAACATTTACCCCCATTCCCATCCCTATCCATGCATGCATCCATCTTCCCTCCATTCTATAACAATGCAAACATTTACTCTCCCCTCCAACTTCCACTCATATTTCCTATTCACCACCATTAAAAACTCATGCACTGATTTTTGTGTAACTTTTACAGAAGTCATACGATAAAATTAGCAGCAAAACTATTTGTTACCACATGCTGCAACACTCAAATACCATTTCTAGAAATACCTCTCAAAGTTCAAATTACAATCATTGATGTCATTGGCTCTACAGCTTCCTTTTCATATCATTAAGTTGATTCAGAACACCCGATTCAGCTCCCATCTGGTCTTTCTCTAGTGAAAGCATATATTATTGCTCCAGCTCTGCAATTTTTTGGTTTGAAATACAATCTACACTGTCTGCTATGCCCATTTTGTCCTCATTTTGGGTTTTTTCAAAAACTTAAATATGCATTCCAAGCATGTATAGATGCTAAGAATCCCAATTCCAATATGCTGGGAGCATGCTCATTGAAAAAAAGATCA
This sequence comes from Stygiomarasmius scandens, assembly GCA_037954225.1. NCBI lineage: Eukaryota > Fungi > Basidiomycota > Agaricomycetes > Agaricales > Campanellaceae > Stygiomarasmius > Stygiomarasmius scandens. Next base: position 53,724 of record JBANRG010000104.1, on the reverse strand, counting down.
CTTCAACACATATGATTTGGACTCAGTGTATGATCCTCTTATACAGAAAATATTTATTCTACTAATATCTATTGCTTGATTATATAGGGGAGGCCTAAGAGGCTAAGAACTGGATCCCTTTGGAATATCTGTTAAAAGGTAAACATGTCAGTAGCTTGTTATACATGACAAGTTATGAGTGTCATAAAGATTATCACTTGACATACATTTTCATTTTCCTTTGATTACTAACGCCAAGCCCCTATTTATGTTTACAGACATTTATCATTGTATGTTTCTATGTTCCATTTTCTTCTGATTATAAACCCCTATTCCATGACCTTATTCCCCAAATGCTATATAACACACCCTTGTTCTTTACCATAACCACAGCCTTTGTTCTCTTTATAATCATACCTTTGTCTCTCCCCTTTATTCCACTTACAGACAATCCCTTGTACTTATGAACCCTTGTTCCACATCTGGACAATACCCAAGTATATAAGACACCCTCCTGTAACCTAGTCCCTTATCTTGACCTCTCTGTCTTTGGGACTAGGTATGTGGCAACCCTGGCACCCATCTATTAGTACCAACTTGGATGAGCTCATAGACTCATTGAATCTGGAATATGACATAGTTGCTACTCGATCAAAGTCTGTGAAGACCACTCCAAAAAGCCCCAAAAAGAAATTGTCAGATAAAGCTGCAGCTGGTTTGCTCAATGTGCTTGACCACCACATCACTGGTATTGAGGCTCTGCAGAAGCTGCAGGAGGAACGCCTAACAGTCACCACTTGCAAACTACACAAATGCATTGACAAAATCACGGGCACTGACTTCCATGCCACCATTATTCAACTCAAAGGGTTGCATGTGTCCATTTCCCTTACTGGTGTACATACTTAGTTTACCAGGAACTATGATATAACTGTGGTTATATCTAGTGTGCTCCCAAACCCTGGCATATCAGTACTTGGTCCACATGCTGGCAATAGCCTCCTCCTCCTCCTTGCACACCCTCGAGTGCAGGCACTTGGAATAATGAATGGGACTGGCTTTCTATTTGCCAACTACTGTCTTTCTCCAAGAAGTGCATCGGCTAGCAGCACCTCTTCTCTGTTGCCTTCCCACTCAAGATATGCATTGCCATCTCACTCATCCAATAAAAATGCAATTCCAGCTCACAAATTTACCTCAAGACTGAGATTGGAGCAGTATGTCCACACTTGCCATTGTCCTCAAAGCAGAGTTACTTGACACTGACATTCACAAGCAAATGGTGCCCTCTGAACATGTTTCAGTCATAGATGAGGCCCATCCTCACCTCGTAATATGCTCATCAGTGCACTGTTCATTGCTTGCTTTTCTCTACACCTGGACTCTAGATGGAATTTTCCTGCCCTCTCCAACAATCAGGTCTCAAATGACCAGCAGACGCATACAGACTCTTGCTCACTTTTTGGCAAATCATGACAGAGATTCTGTCGACGCTAATGAAGGATGAATATTGACAGGTTGGGATGGAGACTGAAGCTGTCAGAGGTTAAATGGGATATTGTTACAGTGTCTCTTAAAAGTACCTGAGCTTTTTGTTGACGACTTTGATGCAGTTTGAGCCATATGGTCCTGATGCACACAGAGTATACACCCACCAATGTCATCGTTTTCAGTCATCAAAGAACCACGCTAGTACTCCTCTCAAACCTGCATTATGAACAAGATCAATCAGGAGCTTGGAGTCCCAATTAGGAGACATGTAGATTGTCTGAATCTCCTGTAGGCATCAAACAAAAGCACATCAGAAAAGAAGAGAGTGATTCAGTGAGGGTTTGCTCTCTGTCTATCTTTTCACAACCACTCACAACCACTCAACCTTTCCTCAGAACCTTACCCCTATGTCGCCTTTGATTTCCTCCTCAAAGCAAATCTGTCCAAAACCCAGACCACCCCCTAAACATCTGCGCCTCACATCCCAAACACAAGATGTGGATAACAACAAAGGAGGTCCAAACTTGGACTCTGATGCAGAAGAGGAAGACAAAGTCCAAGATGCTCTCGCTGGGCTTATAGACACTGACATGGATGATGGTGATGACGATGATAATGAAATGCTTTCACCGCATACTGTGATTCCAAAGGGGAAGTGGAAGACTCAGACTTGGAACAGAGAATTAGTATCAGCAAAGTTTGCTAGCTTGGCTTGCCAATAAGTCGTAGTTATTTTTTGTGTTTTTTGTTCAAAATAATTATTAGTACTGCTTGTCTACTGCCATTTTTCAGCCATTTGAAGCTGTCACTGCCACCAACAATGCTGGAGCTGCTTCTGTTGGTCACCAAATGGAGCAAAGTTGGATGTGAAGGGATTGTTGTCACCAATCACGCTGTTTGACAAGTGGACAGTGAGACAAAGCTATTCAGGCCACAAGAATTCAAACTTTCATTGTTCTTGAGCCCTATGCCACTATGATTTGACCAATACACATATATAAACCTGATTTCGACCTCTTTCTGTCTCAGATACCATTTATCAGCTCTTGCTTTACATGTGCACACTTCTGCATGTCATTTTTACCATACAACACTAAAAGTGCTATTTCCCAGAATGCTTAATCTCTTCAAATCTTCATGCAGCTACCATTCTATGGTGTCGACTTGTTGACAATGGAGTTCTATAATATTCAAGAATATCTGGTATGCTACTATATAATTATTTATAATTCTTATTTCCTAATGCCATTTCTGTGTACAGGGAATTGCCTATCAAACACAGTCCTGCTTGGCCCATGCCCTCAACTTGGCTGTTCATAGAATGTTTGAGTACAAGTGTGCTCCTCCTATTGTCTATCCTGAAGAGGATATTGAATGCATCCAGTTGCAAGCTGAAGATGATGAGGTGATTCCCCTGCTGTTGGATCACGGGGATGATTTATGATACCTGCACTCTTAGTTTGTTATAGTAAAGCTTGTGGTGTATAAATTGTGAATGGACCATTCTATGCTTTTGCTATCATGTGAATGAGAGATGACCTGTCAAATACAATCAAAAATTATTTAGGAGTTCTGGTGACATCACATTGAAGTCCTGTAATTGTTGTATGACATTAGTAAGGCAGAATTGAAAAGTTATTGGCCAAGTACTTGCCTATGTTAAACCTTATACTTGTGACTTGTGCACAACCTGTGTGAAACAAGTACTTGGACCTGTGGGTAAAAAACCCGCAAGTATTCCCACAGATCGACCTGTAAGTACTTGCTGATGACCCCAACTTGTGTCAGTCTTTAATTGATGATTTAAAATCCAGGTGGTGGAAACATGATTCATCATGAAATAAAGGAATGAGCTCCTGCTCTCCTTCAGCCAGCCTCCTTCCCAGGCGGTCCGTCGTTCCGTAGATTTTCAATCTCCGCGTAAACCTTATCGAATCTGAGAACGGGTTTACATGACTAACCGCCTGGCACATTTCGGGGCGTGCCTTGTTTGCTAAAAGCTTCCCCTCCGTCCGATAGTTACCTAGAATAGTATTACCTACGTCATCTAATCAAATTTTTTTCATGTCCACTGTTCGCCTAGTGCAGATGAGCTCCAGAACAACTAGAAGCTTGCAGAGAAACCAGAGGCTGCCTCCGGGTACTGACCCTACACACCACAGCTCCTTAGCACTTGGCATCAGTTCCATGTCTTCACAATTGCTCGCACTGGTTTTGGCAAGACCCTCACATTTTGGTTACTGTTGCTTGCGAGACCCGATGGTATTCTTATCTCAATATCCTCGCGAAGGAAGTTATGATCTCACAGGCAAATGCAGATGAAAATACATTGTACACACGTGTAAGATGGAGGGGAAGCTTTTAGCAAACAAGGCATGCCCTGAAATGTGCCAGGCGGTTAGTCTGTAAACCCCGTTCTCAGATTCAATAAGGTTTACGCGGAGATTGAAAATCTACGGAATGACAGACTGCCTGGGAAGGAGGCTGTCCTTTAGCAAGTTTTGGTGCAATTCTTATTAGATTGTTTCCCTCTAATATCCATCTTGCCACTTTCTCTTGGAACTTTTCCATTGCAGGGAGGAATTCATCTTGGTGGTAATAAATGACATCTGCTCTTTCATGCCCATCCATATAAAGACCCTTTTTTACAAGTGTGTATGTCCAGCCAAGTTTGATAATTGAAGATCTGATGTGTTCGATGAAGTCAGGCGAGACAGATCATGGTCTTTGGATGTGTGACGTGTGATGCGGTACTTCTTTCATCAGTACTGCCAGCAAGCACAAGTTGAAAGGACACCCTGGGGCACCTTTGCAGCTTCAGAGTCCTCGCTACCACTCATTTCTCCTTGTGCTTCACTTTCTATCTTTGGCCCCTACCTTTGGCATCCACACATCAGACCATGAATTGTGCACCAACACGCACTTCTCTACACATGTGCTCCCACACATGCTACATCTACATGCACTCCTCTACATAAGTGCATCTATGCACAACTATGCATCTGTTACATCCCTATGGCTACACCAACACACACTTCCAACTACACATCTACAGCACAACAACTAACCATCTTCACTCTAAGGACGAGCTCCTTCTGATATGGGTATCCATGGTTGCTGGATGTGTCACTTGCTCCTTACATTTGGGTATCACAGCTGACCGTGGATGGGCCAGGAAGTCTTGTCGGGGCCCCCTAGACCTTAGCCCATATCCCACACCATAGCCCCAACCATGTCTTCCACTGTGGGAATCTCCTTCTCCTCAGGTGAATGCATCGAAGCAAATCCAAAGAGCCAACACTGTGCAGTCCACAAACTAATGGGCTGTTTGGGAACAATACCAAGCTGAGGGAAAACAACAGTATTGACATGGGTACAAAGAATTCAAGGGGTAACTTTTCCAGTGGGTAGTGTGTAGTGCATTTAAGAACTCCAGAGTAGAGCTCTTGACCTATTTATGATGAAGCCAGGATCTATTGGTCTGCTGCCCACCTCTATTTTCAACGGGTAACTGCTCAAACATCTGATAGTGCTGAGCAAGTTTATGAATATGCCTTGCAAACCACTTTCCTGATCCATCATGCCAAGCATTAGCAATGCTTTCACTAGCCTGTATCCTTGACTCTCCTTTAAGCTGTAAGTTTGCAAAGTTGATCAAAATCATGAGCTGATTCATTTTGGACAAGGGTATTTGTTTTTCCTTCTGGCCAACTTCTTTCTTCAGCTGTATTTTCAATTCCTCCCATGATTTTATCACTTTTACTAGATCTCCAAGTTGTTCATCTTCCTCCTGTTCAATGACCTCCCAATTCCTCCCATGATTTCATCACTTTTACTGGATCTCCAAGCTGTTCATCTTCCTCCTGTTCAATAACCTCCATATCTGCTTCAGTCATTTCTGATGCAGCAACAGTAATTTCTATAGCAAGCTCTCTTTCAACATCAGAAGAATCAGCTTCATGATCTGATAAGTCTGATTCATCAATACATTGAGTGCCTGGCCTGATCAAAGAGGGGATGAGAAAAGTGTGGGTGTGGTTTTTGGGTGTGGGTGTGGGTGCCCGGTGCGGGTGCGGTTTTTTTTCTCATTTATAATTTCAAGTCCATTTCTTGCTTTATTTGTGTTTCACATTATTTCTGGTGCAAAGACAAGTATTTAGATGTAATTTTATAGCTCAGAAAACAGAATTAATCTACTTGAGATAAAATTACTTTTTTGGTAAAACAATGCATTTGTCACCTATAGAACATCTGTCTTAGGTAGAACATTGATTTTAAGGTCTCCATTTATTATATATTCTACTGGGGAAAGGTGCCGCTGCATTGCACGGCAAGATATGAGGCCTACCTATTATTTCTGGACTATAGCAATTCCTCAGCAGAATTGTTACAATACATATGGATATATCAAAATATTATTGACTTCCTTTCAATTTTGTATGTTTAACTGGTAAAATTTCCTGTTGGCAGCTAAATAGTCACCTCATTTTTTTAGTGTAGATTTTTTAGATTTCCACCTTCATTACTCTGATGTAATATAGCAATATAGACAGTTTTTGGACAATCCCTGATAATCCCCCCTTTATTTTTTCAGTACCACTCTAAAGATCAATGTGTAGCAAGTATCCCTGTTTCACAAAACTAGTCCTTTGTACTTCAAACTTAAAGAAACACTAAATAGTGAATAAATGTACTTACCTCTATTGCCATGTCTAAATCATTCCTCAGCTCTAACAAGGCTTGAAATTGAAACTGGCTTTGGTCACATTTCAATTCAACTTTTTTGCCAATAGTTTTATTCAGGCTTACTTAATTGCTAGCAATACAAGAAGAGTGCTCTGGGTTGATTATAACATCCTTCTATTATTTTATCTCTTGAAAGTGATAAAGTGCCTTCAACACTTTCATAACATAGCTATTCTCTGAAGGCATTGAGCAATGACATATTTATGATTTGTCTCTATAGAAATACAGAATAGGTGCAGCTTACAGACTATGAGGGTTTCAAAAATAATCAGCAGTTATAAAAATCTTAAACCTTAAAATACCCCTTAATGAAGAACATCACTCATAAGTTAAAGCCTCACTATTTTGGAATTTATTAAGGTCTCAATGATGACAACTGCAAATTTCAGGATGAAGGAATTCTCATTTGTATTCAAGCTGACAACTTGAAACAATTTGTTAGCCTTTACAAATGGTATGCAACAGCCATTTTTGACTTTTTGGTATCATCCTCGCACATGTATCAGCTTTTGTTTCTGCACAGTTTCAGGGTTTACTCTTCTGTTCAACCAACACTGGTCTTTTCGATGACATTGATGCTGTGTGCCTCCGATTCATTTCTTGAGATAGAATGAAAGGGCTAAATTTGAACTCAATCAAAAGTCTTGGTGAACTGTGTTTCTTCAATTAAACCTTCATAGTTATTAATCATTGCGTATGCCTCAGTAAATGCAAAAGTGCGTTGACCAGTAAAAGCTTTGTGCCAAATTGCCAAGCAGCTTGCGGTACGTTGGCTTGTATATCAACTGCCATGCCATAGACGATCCAGGAACAGACACAACTTTTGAATTGCTGATTAATTATCATGCAGCCTATAGGCTATAAGGCCGAGTGTGCCGCAGCATGGGTAAATGTGCCCGTGGGAAATCTCAAACGTCATTGTAAGTTAACTCAGCCTATTAAAATAGGCCTCGTAACTGGTGAAGCTGGAATTTTAAATTTATAGTCATTTGAATGTACAATCCTCAAATAAATATATCAAATCATTTTTGAAAAGTAATAGAGAGCTCAGATATCAAGTTATTGTAGCTTAGAAAGTTGCAAAAATAAGTAATATTCATTCTCAATGTTACTTTAATTTTTTACTCTAGCCACTACACCCAACACCCACACCACTAGGGTTTGAACCCGGACCATTGCTGCCTGCACCTGCACCACTCTGTTCACACCCACACTGGCAAAGTCCCACACCCACACCAACACGGCCCGTACCCACACTGCAAGGGCCCACACCTGCACCACCTATCACTGCACCTATACCACTTGACTTACCACCCGCACCAAGCACTGGTGCGGTTCCCCGCAGCTGAACAACATTGGGATAGCAGCTGTGCTTATCCCAGTGCAGGTGCACACCACTATTATGCATTACAGTTATTTTTCCGTCTCAGATACTACTTTTGTATACACTTTCTGGGGTTGATATTACTATTGCCAGTCCCTTAAGAGCTATTCAAAGCTTTCTAAGTTGAATAAAACAATCTTTTAACAGGTCAGAACCCATACAATGTGAGCTTAAGTAATACTTAAATGAGGAGGACTTCGAGGGCAGTAATAAATTAATGTCTATAACACTGTGCCCCATTGTTATACTGGGCTGCTTATTAAACTGTACCTAGTGCAGAAACTGTGTATCTTCAGAAAAAATGGCTGATGTTGTACTCTCAATATAGGCCATGCTACAGTACTTAATCATTCATACAATAAATAAGGGACAATAATGTAAGCCTATACAGAGATCATAATGCAGTTTCTGATGGATTCATTATCATATCACTGTGATTATATCCATGTGTTGGAGTACATAGAAACATTTTAGATTACTAAAGCTGTTTGCACTGGGTGCAAAAACTTGTATTTCTCTGGAAATACAATGATATTACAGTGAAAATATGAATTGGAAACATGTCTGTATTTTTAGAAGATATATAGAAAAAATATGGGATAAGATATAGTGAAATTAGATGTTTCTGCAACTTTCCTGTAAAATAAGTGGAAAGACATACATGTTTCTAATTCATATTTCTTCTGTAATATCACTGTATTTCCATACAACTTGTTCCCACTGTTGAAGAGACTTTAATGACAGAAAATTAAGGTCTTGTCCTAACAATCCCTCAAAACCTGCTAGCCTTGATATTGCCACAACCCATAAAGATAAAAGGCTTAGCTTTTATAGGCATCATAATCAATGTAAACAACCATTCAAGACAACGATTTGTAGCAAGCATGAACTGGAAATTTCTTGCAAAATGTCTAGTCTATGTATACAAAAGTTATGTTTATGTACATATGTAAAGATATTACAGTCTTTTACTGCTCCTCGGTACACCCAATTACAAAATGATGTACCAAAGAGAATACAGGCATAATTAGACTTGAATTGTTATATGAGCATAAAGTCAGATATTGAAAGTACTTGTATGCCAATTTTCAAGACAGTGGGATATGTTTCACACCGGTGACAAGGTGATGTGTCGGGAGGTGTCCCAACTCGGCTAAAACCAGTCCTCGGTATATGCCGGAGTACATCAAAAAATCCACTTCCCACATCGAAAATTGGAGTAAATTTGTTACGAGGCCGGAGTTTACGGAGGACTCGTCCTTACAAAACTCAAGCTGGCTGGTTTTCCACATATAAACCTGTTTGGAAAATCACATGGTCAATAGAAACCCAAGAGCCATAGCATCAGCCCTTTCCATGCCGAGTTCAGATCAGGATCCGTAACTTGCCGTGGTAAACCAAACAATCTGAAAAAAAATACTATGGAGGAAAGTACATATATCTCAAATGGGAATTGATGCTGCCACCAGAGAGCTGGCTTGAATCAAATTAAATATTATTGTATCAGTTCAATTTGGAATTGCAACCTATTCTGAATCAAATGGCGGCATGTACAAAGTTTGTGAGACAGCTACTCAACACCTTCCATTATTTCAGGGACATTGTACAGTGTTTATCCAGAAACCAAAAAAAATTGACATGACATTGTAATATCTTCAAATTTGCTCAGTATAGTTGGGGTTCTTGGCACATTAATTTTTACAGCACGATTATTTAGTAATATTTACTATTAGATGATTCGAGATCTGAATTTCTACTCCAAGAAATTCAGAGCTGGGAGCTTTGATTTTTTTAATTGACATTTCTGGCATCTCTTTTCAGCGCTCAAACTTTCCAAGAAAATTTACGGCCTCGTACTTGCCATGCGCAGCAGTGGCCCACTTCCCTTTCATATCTCACAGTCAGAAATAGGGCGAAACAAGACTATGATACCCGGTAGTTAGAGAAAGAGGTGTTTAAGCCCATCTGAAGTTCAATCCGTTCAATGGAGGTATTACATAATGATGTCATAATCCCGGCCCAGGAGGAGAATTCCAAGCCGACTCCGCTGTAATGCACAATGTTACCATAATATGGGTATCTACAGGTCCGTACACTCAGTCACAATGCAATAAAATACTGATACCAACATCAGAATGTACCATGCCTCTAAAAAGTCTCAAAAACTGATTTGAGCAGTACACTGATTTACTACAAAATTACACCCTCAAACTGAGGAACTTTGCATACCATGTTCTTTTGCATATACATAATAGATATGACCCATATAAACATACCAATAGCATTTTTGAGTACCCCAATGTATAAACACTTGAGATTTAGGCTAGTGTACCGAGGAGCGGTAAAAGACTGTAGTATTTGTGTATCTGTGATATACTTGGCTTAATAGATAGATAGATCTATATTGCTTAATCAAGCCACCTGAATTCTGTGCTACTGGTACCAACAATTATACTGATGCTATGGGTATTATTGATAATAATTACTAATTTAACTATTTTTCAACTTGTTCCACACCCACACCTAACTAACCACACCTGCACCATAGCTGCCCACACCCACACCAAGTATTCCCACACCCACACCGAAAATTAAGGCATACCGCACCTTTCTGTATGCCAATCAAAGAGCTGTCATAAAGCTGATCTGGTTGTAATGATGAAAGAAAATATGAGTGATGTGTATGGAATGATGTGGGAGATGGTGGTTGTGTTGATGAACCAGAATTTGTTGTTGGAGGCTCAGAATCATTTTCTGATACATCAGGACTTGAGGAAGCCCGGCACTGTTGTGGAACTGTAGAAGGTGGAGGAGAGTGGGGTGGTGAATTCAAATTTACAATTCTTTGATCACTTTCCATTTGAGAACCAGAGGCAACACCATGAGAATATGTTAAAACTTTTGTTGGTTGTGGAGTAGCTTTGATTTTACTGCCAGATTTGCCTGGTACCCAACCACCAGTGGTACCAAGATATTCATCAAGATTTTTTTGTGTGGCCCAAGCTGCAGCATGAGTTGCCTGTGTTCTTGGTGCTTTGCTCATTGAATCAGGACCTTTAATATATTTGGAGGACCTGCCTAAGAAAAGTTTTAGAAACTGTAAGTAATCAGACATAAAAAGCTCACCAATATGGGGGCAAAAAAAAACAGATTTATATGGAGAGTCCATATAATTGCTTTTTGCTTTGTATAGTTCTCTTGTTGTGTGAAATTCCGAATTGTGCAAAACAAGCTCAGAAAATGCAGAATTTGCCAAAGAACTGTTCACTTCTGAGATTGGTTGGGTACTATGTAACAACTGATGTGTTTGTAAAGTATATGATTTTCTCACATCTTTGGCAAATATGAAATTATTTCTCCAATGTATGCCATGTATATGCCATGGGATTTGAAGCAAAAATAAATCGCGGAACTTTGGCCTATTTTTAGCATCCGCGCGGGACTTTACATCATTTTTTGATTCATCCGCACACTTCTAGCGTGATGTGTGACTAGGCCAAGTCCGCAACTTCTTGAACATCGGAAACTTCAGCTGCAAAACTTTTAAGACATGAATCAAAATTTTTATGTTCAAGTTTATCATTCATTTATTCAAGCAAATATATGATTGTAAACATCTAGAGCTTGTATGAAGGGTGCTCAAGCATAAGTTCTAAAAGTGAGGAATGGTGCAAAGATGATTGAGTTTGAAGTCCGATAATATTCAGCACAAGGCTGGCCTTGCAGTAAGGCATGCTCTATCTTTTACTGTCACTTTGCCTGTTCTCAGAATGTGTGCATGAGGACTCAGGGTAAGCAAGCAGTCAGGCTGATGGGGCTAGATAGGTAGCTTGGGTGTATAATATTTGACATGGCTGCACATTTCAAACAGTTACCTAGGAGACTTGCCCATCAAGAAATATGATTCTTTAATGTTTGAATGTCAAAATTTACCAAAACTTCATGAAAATTGGTTAAAGCTTGTGGGATCCTAATTACTATATTAGGTGACAGGACCCTGGCAGCTTTGTGGCACTAGCTGTTTCATGGAATATCTTGATCAAAGGAACTGATGCTGGTTTTCTGGGAGCTGAAGAAGCTTCACTTGAAGCTGATGGTACTGGAGAACCTATCACAAATTGAACAGAGTGATGATAATGAATGTATAACAAAGCACTAATGAATATATACAGAAAACTGTGTGAATGTGATGGAAAAGAATCAAGTCATAGGTATAAAAATCAAAACTCATTCTGATTGTTTCATGATGTGAAAATATTGTTATCATTTTATTGTAGTTGAATACCCAGACATTTATAAAATCTGCTAAAAGTGGTCATCTTTATATACTCCATTCTTTCATATATCATATCTATACCAGATGTTATTGTAACCAGGAAGTATGACCTAACAGTCATCTTCCATTTTTATTTTCAAATGATCTATAAATATTAAATGGTCAAGAGACATTTGGTGTCCTGGAGGGGAGATGTGGGTACAAGCTCTGGATGTTTACAATCATATACTTGCTTGAATAAATGAATGATAAACTTGAACATAAAAATTTTGATTCATGTCTTAAAGTTTTGCGGCTGAAGTTTCCGATGTCCAAGAAGTTGCAGATTTGGCCTAGTCACACGTCACACTAGAAGTGTGCGGATGAATCAAAAAATGACGTAAAGTTCTGCGCGGATGCTAAAAATAGGCCAAAGTTCCGCGATTTATTTTTGCTTCAAATCCCATGGCATAATCTTCTGATATTTGTGAAACATATGTGTCATGTCGTAAGCTCATTATTGGATAACACACTATTATCAGTTGTTAGATCTTTAGATTCAATTTTGTAGACATAAAATATGCAGTAGTTACCGTGGTCTGGGTGTTGCATATGGCTGATATCTTTCTTATCCTTGATCATCTCCAGCTTGTGCGATATTTTCAGGGTGAATTCCAAGTACTATTTACCAAAGGTCCCCCTGATGAATTCGTTCTCCAGCTGCCGCAACAACTCTCATCTTTTGGGACTATTTGATTACTCTAGAAAAAGAAGTACTTATTTCAACATTATGATACAGGTAATTATATTGACTTTCTTATACCTCTAGGTTGCCTTATTTTGGGTGGGTATGATTTAATAATGTGATGATTCGAACTCATTTCAAAATAAAGCCCATGCCCTTGAACATTTCAAAGGCGTTATTCCTGATTGTAGGTCTGAAAGCTTATCTAAATTATTTGAATTTAACTTTGTATCAGAACAGATACTTTGCTTTCTTTGCTATCACTTTGAACAGTTGGGGTATGTGAGCTACGATTGTTTGGGCCCATCAATGACGTATTTGTTGTTAGCCTTGTTGAGTGACAAAATTAATGATCATGTCAGTTCCGTTTCTTATTGACTCGCGATTCCGAATACCATCTGAGAAAGAACAGTTGTAAGAAATTTAAAGTTGCAGGCTCGATTTGTTGCTAAGATATAACAGTTGTAGGTGTTCAATCTAAACACTCACACATAAAACTAAAAACAAGGACAGGTTATGTTTGGATCCGCTTCCTAATAACTGGCTTTGGTAAGCTCAAAATCTGTTGTATTTTCACACAAAGTCATAGTTCACAAATAGGTCTCTTCGAAATCTTCATTGTTCAAGGGATTCTGGTTCATAGGGTGTTTGCGATCTATCACCAAAACCAAAAACTCCTGTATTTTCTTGGATTTATGTTTGTCTCATCAGCTGCTTCCTCAGTAGCATTAGTCTCTCATTCATTGGTCCATATCAAAAGTAAGATTATAAAAAGCCCAGCAAGGTTTCTCATGTTCAGTTTTCAATAGTCATCTCTCAACCACTGCCAAATGTCTTGTTTTGCTCATCAGTGACTCCCCCTGACAGAATCTGGTCAATGTGGTGAGAATCTTTATTTTTTCTCAGCCTTCAAAAGCTAAGAAATGTTAGGATCCCAATTCTTGTTTTTGAATCAATTCTGTTTATTCTGGTGGTCTATAGAGCACTCAGGAATAGCCATGCAACTTACACAAAGAATTTCTTTGCATTCAATGTTCTTCGACTTATTGTCAGAGACTCTGCCATATATTTTTTTGTGTAAGCAATATAACATTCTTGAGAATATGCATTCTGAACATAGGAGAACTGACAGAATATTGATGACATATATGATGAATGCTTTTGTCTGGAGATTTGCTGCAGTGAGTCAATAGTTGCCTCCAATCTTTTTCGCAAACTTGATCCTGACACCAAAAATAGCCTGAGCTTTTGGATGTTGTGCATGGATTTGCCTTAGCATCAGTAACAATTGCAGGTAGTCGAATGATGATGAATGTGCGGGAACAAGGAGAGAAAGGCAGGGCACCAACAACAGAGATTGAAATGACGGTTAACACTATTACTTATCTTAAGTAGGTAATGAAATTGAATTTGGCTATTTAGTTTGTAGTAAGCTTATAATCTATAAGCAATGCATGCTAAATTATAAAAGGGATGTCAAGTTGAATTATTTCAAGATAGAGAGCCAAAAGAAAATGCAGTTACAGCGATACAAGTGCAAGCTTGGGTGGTTGTGCCGCAGCATTGTATGCTGTTCTAGTCGTACGGAAATCATTTGCCCACACAATTGATGATTTCCTGCACTTGAAAGAATTTTGGCACACATGGGTTGCTGAGTGTGACTATGCAAATTGTTAAACTCATGTAGCAATCAAAACCTAGCAACCTTTCAACCAACTCTCCTAGATTGCAACAGGTCAAGGGGGTTTGGTTTTCATGGCAAAATGTGAATGAACATCTATTGGCATTCTCAGTATCAATATTTGATCCAAGAGGCAGGCTGAACAATCTATGGCATTTTAGATACACTGCTAATTGGCAATAAATGCTTGGGAAAAAGCATAAGTCCTGATTTACTTTCTTGAGTGGCAAACACATGCTTTTTTTGCAGGAAAAGTAAACAAGTATGATACAACAAACATGTAGTTTATCCTTTACAGAAATAAGGGCCCAGGGGCAGTGTAACATATATATTATCAGCCTCATTCATGCAACATGGCCCACTTTCTTTATTAGCATTTAGCAGCTGTTTGTAAGTCTGCTTTTATTACAAACTAGTATTGGAAACCAAAATCAAACTTTTGCCGTAGACATTGTGCTGTTTTCTTATGACAAATTCAAGGCTGCCAAGATATCATTGTAAGTTGACTATCCTATGCATAGGCATTGTGATGAGTAGGGACTGCCATATTCTCATTGCAGATGTGCCTTTATGTTAGTGCAAGTTTTCAGATTCAGATTTTGACTTTTCTTGCCAGGGATGATTCCACATATTTGTATCCTTTATACAATTGCATGTCATTAACTGCATATTTGCAAGTACAGTATCAAGAAATCAGAGTTTCAGCTCCTTTCACCATCAGTAAGATTCAGTGCTTGAGACAAGGACAATCCATGAGGAAGCTGAATAAACTAGGCCATTTCCAATTTATCATATCCATCATTGTCATTAGGGAGATAACTTACTGGCTGAGAGAAGGGATTTGAGACAACTTCATTAATGTACTAGATTGAAATTATAGTGTCAGTCTCTGCAGCAGGCTCAGATGTGAAACTTACAGTGTGATCTATATACATATCTCCTCCAGTTGGACCAACATATCCACAATGTATTTCAGGCCTTCTTGACAACTAGGAACAGAATAGAGATTAACAAGACATCCTTCCAAAATACAGTATATTACCATAGCCACATGTAAATACCGACAAATTCCTAGATTTTGTTGTGAAGATTAAATACTGATATTTTATTCTGATTACTAATATTCATTTTTCCTTTATTTACAGACATTTATACTTGTATGTTCCAGTTTACTATTTTCTTTAAACCTTATTTTCCAAACCTTAACCTTAACTATGCACAGTGTGCAGCCTTATCGCTGCCTTGCACCTTCACACCTTGTTTACACCTTTCCTTCATTTCTGTCCAATCATACTTGTCCATAGCCTTTCCATAATCTTACCAGAACCCTTCCTGAACACACAGCAGACATGATGTTTACTTACAGCTTTCCTTTCTCATCTTGATCTTGTCTTTACTGTATTTAAACTTGTCCATCCTGTAACCTAGTCCTCATCTTGACCTCTTGGTCTATTGGGACTAGGTATGCCTCATATTCTTCTTTACACTCTAATAATTAACTTGGTCTATTTGGACTAGTGTACTCACTTAAGCTCGTCTCACTCTTGCTTTGCTCTCTCATTGTCACCTCTTCAAGACAAATTTCCCGAGTAGCAGATATTGAATGCAAAAAATTCAAGAGGAGCAACAAACCAGTGTTTTGCCCTGCTTGCCATATGTCACCAAAAGGAATTTGGTTTTTAACAAAGTCTGTACATGAGTCTTTTGAGGCTATACTGCTGGAGATCCCCAGTGCAATACTGCTTGTGCCCTGCACATACCTCATCTGCAGCCTTCATGGCAAGGAGTTCTTGCAGATTGATATTATTTGGCAGTCCAAGTTCAGAGGCAATACAGGTAACCAGATCAGGGAGTATAGTTGGAAAAATCCAGCTGGATCTAACCAATTGAGCATCATACTGTATAATCTTTCCATTGTCATCAAACACTGCAGAGCATAAGTGGTTACTCAAGACACCAGAGATGGATGGCAAAATTCTTACCAGACATGACATTGAATTGGACAGGAATTATTGCAACTGTCCAGTTGAACTGCACAATGAGGGAGGTTGACACAGTATTTCCTTGTACTACCAGCTCACTTCAGATGTTTAAATGTCAGTCAAATTTACCCATTGGATATACAGATAGAGAATGTACACAATGGATAGATTGAGAGGGACAAATTAAGCTGGTCTTTTCTGATTGGCCAAAGGTCGAAAACATCCCAAACAGATACTATACATGAAACTCGAAGATAAATATGACCATGAAATATGGAGAAAGCGTACTTCTGTGTTTAATTCAGCTCCTAAAAAGAGTAAGAAAATCTGACTCTGAGCAGTATGGAATGGCAGTTATCTTACCTTTGAATATATTGGTTACTGTAGACAATGTGGTTAGTATAGGAGTACTGAGTGAAAATAGACAGTCGCACTGTCAACGCGGCCAACTACATTATCATCCAGTGCACTATAGGTGATTCCGTCTGCAGTCTCAACAAGACGGGGGAAGGACCAGTCCTAAAAACCAACTCAATACACATTTACAAAGTTAGAAAGGACGCAAACCTCGTTGTATTGCTTAAGGAAACTCATCATCTGGGCAAGAGTGGGACCTGCACTTGCTAGAGGAAGAAAAAAAAGAAGCCAAGCAGAAAGCAAAGTATGCAAAAACATGGTGTTTGTGCCTGAAAAAAATATGTGCATGTGTAGACCTTTACACTGGCTTTTAAACATGGAGGAAGCACCATAAACATGGGTTACATTTATCAAGAACCAATAATGATTCAAAGGGAGTATCACAGATTAGCTGTCATAGCAAAATGACCAGCTGATACATCAGCTATTTTTTGATTTTTGCACACACACCCTGTTGTGGGTCAAGTGATCTTGGCATAAATAATACCTGGACTAACTGGGGATTGAACCCAGGACCTCCTGGACATATACCAGTAGCTCTAACCACTGAGCTATTAGTCCATTGGATATCAATCAAGTAGTGGTTGTTTGGCACAAGTAGAGGATTTCACTTGTATACTAGGAATGCCTATGCTAGTAATCCCAACAGATGCTGGCTGCAATTGGTCTTAGATCAAAACCCAGGTAGAACAGGCATGGAGATAGATTTACAGTATACCAGTATGACATGGTATGGAATCTGATGCACCTATGTTGCCCATGGTGAAGGCATGTTTATCTATCACTACCATTTTGCAATGACAGTTAAGCCCCTTTTGGTTAAATTTGAAACATGTACTGCATCAGCCCTTGGACACTGATCAGATTTTGAGTACGATAACTTCCTGATCTTCTCTGATTACACCTTTTGTATTTGCCAATTCAAGGTATTTTACACACATCACACTCCACTCAACATGTATGCAAAAAGTTCATTATTGTTCCGGAAGAAGAAAAGCCATGATGCTCATCATTGCATTCTGCCTGTTCCATGATGATTGATGACATCTCCAATCTGATAGCTCAAAGAACGTTTCCCGTGTGTGACGGAGGCATAATTATGAATGTGACCGATGATACAAACATAAACTATCTCAATGGACCTCAGCTTTTCAAACATTCCTCCCAAGATGTCCTCCTCTCCGGATGCTCGCGTTGCCATTGTAACAGGTGCTGCGCAAGGCATTGGTAAAGCAATTGCCCTCAGGCTTGCTGTGGACGGCTACAATGTAGCTATCAGTGACTTGCCATCTAAATCTGACCAGCTCCACTCTGTGGTCTTTGAAATTGAAACCAAAGGACAAAGAGCCATTGCTGTCTCAGCTGATGTTTCGATAGAGCAAGACATACAGAACCTTATCCAGACAACATTGTCACAGCTCAACGGCTTTGACCTGGTATGTAACATTTATTTGTTAAACAAAGTTTTACAACTCAACTTTTGTTATTAAAACAGATGGTAGCAAATGCAGGAGTGCCACATTTGGGATCTATCCTTGATAGTGAGATAGATAATTAAGTGACTTAATTCAATTCTTCAACATTTTTGCAGCCCCCGTCTCTGAACTTGAACGAGTTCACGCTGTGAACGTAAAAGGGACATATATTTGTTACAGGGAAGCGGCAAAAGTCATGATAGAGCGCAAGCGAGGTGGAAACATTATAGGTGAAGCTCATTTTCAAACCACAAAAACTTCTATAGACTCATGACAACCTCAAGGTGCCTGTTCTCTTGCCGGAAAGAAAAGTAAGAGGGCAAATTTATTGAATGATTATATATTTTCATTTATCAATCATTCTTTGAATTGAACATTAAGGTGCTGCCTTTGCCAGTGTGTATGGCTCCAGCAAATTTGCAATTCGTTGCATCACGCAAGCAGCAGGTAAGCTTCCATGTCATGTTCCGCACACTGAGGGTGTTCAATTTGTTTGCACGTTTAAGCGGCAGAGTGGGGGGAACATGGAATCAGAGTCAATGGGTATGCCCCAGGCGTTGTCATGACACCTTTAAGTCTGTAGTTTCTTCTACTATTGACAAACCATTTTTAACCACGCCGATTTAGTAAAAGAGATGGATCCAGTCTTTGGCAAACTTGTTGGTGCCGGACCGGGTGCATATGTTGAATATGTACGAGTAATTGCTTTCTTGCCCAACTCTCAAAATGATTAAATTCAAGTTACAGATGAAAACCCAAGCTGCTCTTGGCCGCATTTCAGAACCAGAAGAAATTGCAACTGTAGTCTCCTTCTTGGCATCTGAAGCATCTTCATTCATGACAGGTATTATTTATTTATCTCAAAACACAAGTGTATTTCCGACTCACCACAAAACACCGTAGGCCAAACACTTTCCGTTGATGGTGGCATTTGGTTTGATTGAGTATTTGTATCATGGCCTGTTTTGTATAATACTGTCGCAGACCTAGAAGTGAAAAACACGAGAGATTTGATCTTTTCCCATGATATAAATAAAGTTCATAATAATCTTATCGAGGTGTCATCTTTTATTGCCGAACCTTTAGGTTTGGCTTCCTTACAAGAATGCCTGTACGTGTTGGTACTAGCCACTTTCCGATATGGTAAGAGCTTCTTCCAAATATGTTTTAGCTCCGAGACTCTTCGCACGCGTTGTCGACAATCTTGATATCTTATGGCCTTCTCAAGACTCTTACGCCTCACAGTGGACAAGAACCCACTTGCTCCATCTGAATCATTCACTATTCTGCAATGTCTGGCAGAGACCTTTGGAAAACTCTTTTTTAGATGATAGTATTATATATACTCATACACTTACTCGGGGTCACCAAAAGTAACCGTCATGTGACATGTGACATAAGCGACATGTAAACAGTTTCGTCGGTTTACCTACTACTTCACTCGTGTCTATGCCATGACCCGGGTGCAGCATGATTCACCGAAGAAGAACAGGCTTATTGGAGCCATTCAGGCCACAGGAAAACTCTCCGAAGCAGCTCAACTCACTGGAATTCCCCTGTCAACTGCCCGTGACATCTGGAAGAAATTTCAGACCACTGGCTCAACAAAGAACAAACGCCGCAGTGGACGCCCTGTGAAACTCACTGAGAGGGCAGAGCGGCAGATAATCAGATATGCTCGCAAGAACCACCGAAAGCCCTTCCAGGAGCTTGCAAATGACCTTCATCTTAATGTCAGTGCAAGCACGGTGCGAAGGCATTTGGCAGCGAAAGGATACCATAGAAGAGTTGGAAGAAAGGTTCCTTTGTTAAAGCAGATTCAGAAGGAGAAGCGGAAGGCTTGGGCACTGGAACACAGGGGATTTGACAAGGAAAAGGTTATTTGGTCAGATGAGTGCTATGTGTATCTTGATGATGGGCGAGGCCAGGTCTATGTAACACACCGTGCAGGTGAAGAATTTGAACAGGACTGTCTTATTCCTACATTCAAGCAGTCTAGCCTTTGTGTCATGGTCTGGGGATGTATAATGAAGGGCAAGAAAGGACCTTTGGTATCAATGAAATACGACGGAGGCAAGAAAGGTGGAGTCACAGCAAAGTTGTATCAAGAGCAGGTTTTGGAGGGGGCGTTGATGCCGTTCTGGGAAGAGATGAGGTCAGAGAGGGGGGGCATATCATTTCAGCATGATGGCGCTCCTGCTCATATCGCAAAAACAACCAAGAAATGGTTTAAAGACCATGACATTTCACTCTTCCCACACCCCCCGGCATCTCCTGATCTGAATCCTATTGAATGTGTTTGGCATGAACTCAAGGACCGCATCAGAGCTTGTCCTCGCCGTCCCACAACTGTTGGTGAACTCATAGCATTGGTTAAGGAGATTTGGGCTAAGATAGACATCAAGGATGTGGACAAGTATATTGAAAGGATGGATGAGGTGATTGAGGTTGTTATCAGAGTAAATGGGGGTCATACAGGATTCTGAGTATATAGGTGTACTTTACTGATTAGTATATACATATATCCATGAAATAGTATGTTAGGGATCAGCACACAATGAGAACGGGGCAAAAACTTTTTTGGTCGGCACAATTCAAACCGTGGGAAACGGTCACTTTTGGTGACCCCGAGTATCTTATAAACAGGGAAGTTTCTTGACGAGCTTGCAGAGAAGAGGACCGCTTCACCTCATGCAAAAGTAAATGTTGGTTTGTTGATGAAAGTAAGTTACACTCGACTGGTGGACGGAACCTTCCCTAACGCTAAAACCCATTCCAGGACCAAGAACTCTCGAAGCGCATCGACACTTCATTCTGTGGTATACCTGCGGCTTGGAGGATCATCAACTCCGAGGGAGATGTAGAGGAAATCGTATTCACCTTATAAGACACCATTGCGGCCAAAGACCTTCCTCCATTTACAAGACACGTATGCAAGGAAGTATACGAGATGTCGGGTCGAAGTGATGCTGACAGATCTTCACCACTGTCGCCTATCAGGAATGCCAGTCCCTCCCACCCTCGTCAATCCATTACCGTGACGGGACTGGGAGCTGCCTCATTCGCGAATGCCTTCCAGGGTCTGGAGGTGCTGGTAAAAAAATTGAAGCGGAACGTTCCAGATGGGAGTGTTAATGCTGATGACTTTGTGGACAGCTACAGGGGAGATGAAGAGACTCCGACTCTCTATATCTCAAACCGCTATTTCACATCCCGAAAACTTGCCCCTTTAGAGCCAGCCCACGTACTTGACACCAACGTTGACCTGCTAGGTATATTGGCTCGGATGCAGGGGTCCGAGTACGTGTATACTGAGGATAATAGGGTAGAATATGCCGAGAGAAAGGAAACGCCGTCGGGCTACAGGTACTGTTCAGAATACCAAACAAAAACTCCCAAAAAATTATGAAGCATGGTTGGTACCTCAAAAAGACTTTACTTGGGGTATGTGGGCAGCGGGTTGCTGCTGGCAGGTATGAGTCCACTTATTATGTATGCTGTTCCATCTGCACAAAAAATCAACCCGTTTTCAATGATATGCTTCCCGTTTTCATTCAAAATTATCCCCCGTTTTCAAACATATTAACTTCCCGTTTTCAAACATGACCTCCCCGTTTTCACTAAATGGCCCCGTTTCAATTGGACTAAAGCCAATTCCCACGGGTGGTAATAGCCAGCTGACTACAGCCGAGGCTTGCCGTGTTCCCACGACTTTTAATAATCAAGTATTCAGCTGCGGGGGGTGGGCCCCCGATGCTTTATTTATAACCAGGTTGCATCTAAAAAATTGGTTATAACTCAAGGTCACAAGTAATACCAATGAAGGGGAAGTGTGCTATCGCTCCACGTGGCAGATACGAGGCCGGAAATTGTTATAATGACACGAGAGGTTACCGAGAGTACCGAGATAAGATTATGATATATTAAATGGGTTTGCACACGGAGTTTAGCAGTGAGCTCTGGTTTTGTAAGGACGAGTCCTTAGTAAACTCCGGCCTCGTAATAAGAATTACAGCCGGGTTATAATCAGATTGATATGGTCATAATTCATGTAGTGTTAGGGTTATAGGTTATATCCAACTGTGATTGGCTATAATCCAGCTATAATTGGATAGAGTGAATATGTGAGTCAGTCCCTAGTATGTGAAGAAACAAGCTGTAAGTATAAATGCCAATATTTTTCTGCATCTGCAGATGTCCAATGACACCAATACCTGATAGAATGCTTGCACTATTGATAATACCCAATATTAAATCAGAAAATTCATCCCAGTAAATAGACAGGTTCAGGACAGCACTGCATAATATTTATTGCAATAAAATGCTGAGTAGACAACCAAATAACAATCCTCTGTAGATTCATGAATAGACTTGTACCATTTATTTTCAATTTGGAAGGCTGTGATATTTTTTATTAGTTTCAAATAAACATGGACATTCCTGGCACCCAAATCACTTTACAGGTTTAACATATGTCCTCATATAGGGAAACTAATTATCATTTTAGCTGTTGAGACCATGTTCATACAAACTGCCAAGTAAGCAGTAAAAGTACATCTCAACTCCCAAATAACCTAAAATTAGACCAAAGACCTTTCAAACTTCAAAGTATTATAAAGGTGGAAATCGAAAACAGCGTGGGAAGATGAGTTAGCAACTTCAACATTGCTAAATCACATGCATGAGCTTGGTAAAAATTGTTGCATTTTTCTACAAGAGAGATGTGTTTTCATTCTGGTCTCAATTGTGAGGAAAGATAAGGTGCAAGAAAACATTCCTTCAGTATTCCCATTGTGATCAATTGCAGAATAATAGGACATGTGAGTTTGTATAAAACTTTATGCTCTGCCATCTCAAATGATACTGAAAAATGAGGCAGTTGTGCATCTGATCATTTAATAGAAATTAGGATGATCAGGGGGACTATGGATTTATAGTAATGTATTGTACAATACCTTCCTGGGCTGAAAGGGGACAAAAATAGCATGTTCTCCTTTTGAACAATGTAAAGGATATCCTATCATTTATTTTATGAATGAAATCTTTCATATGCATATAAAATTTATCTTCAGCTCTGTGAAATAGCATGATATAATATCATGCCAGAGATTCTCTAGGAAAGCAGGTGCCATTTTAATCCATTCTCATGATAAATTACACACACTTGAATTTCAATGTAATTTATACATATATAGGTAAAGCACTTTTCTAATCAAAAGCTCTTCAATGCATCCAGAGGGAAGCTAAACAGCTCAGTGGATCATTGCGGACTGTTACGGTGTCCCGTTAGTCATTACTTATCCGATTTGTGTAATATTGTCCAAATGAGGCAGTAATACCTTTTTTGGGGTATGCCGGAACATGCCGATGTGTGCCGTTAAATGAAAACGGGGAGGTCAGTCAAAGTGAAAACGGGGCAAAGATTTTTGTTGATGAAAACGGGGGCAACTTTAATGAAAACGGGAGCTCTTATTTTTTGTGCAGTTTGGACAGCATAATTATGTACCAGATATTGATATTTTTTGAACCATGCTCAACCAAACATTGTTTTTTCTGTGATAATGAGATCTAATCTCTTCGTTCCCAACCACAAAATAAATCTGAAGAATATCTTCAGTTACTCTCAATAGTCAAGTCACAAAATAGAGAATGATAAATTACAACCTATGTACAGTAGTAATGAATCAATATACATCGTGAAATGCTGTGATTTCCTTGCCCAGCTTGTCCGGCTTTTCGGCTTTTTGACAAGTCACAACTTAAATTAGATAGCAAATGTATTCAAAATTTAGTGTGTTTCGGCATCAATATCATTAAAAAAATTAAACTTGTGAGAAAAACCCAGTGGGCTGGCCAACTTGTCGCTTGCCTGGCTTTGTATGCTTGTACAAGCCGAAACAACCCGGGCAAGTTAGGGTCAAGTAAACCGTGAGTAATCACAATGTATGCTTATACAAATGCTGTCTCTTTATCAACCAATCATGTTCACAAGTTTTTATATATCAATAATAACATATATACCCTGATTACGAGTCTGAAATGTAATTGAGGATTTGTTCTTTATTGAAACCCCATGGCGTGATTAAGTGAATGTGATGGTTTGTTTGGCCATCCAGTTCTGGCAATACAATTTAACCGGATAACCGGCATTTACCGACAGTTTTTCTACAGTTGGACGGTTTAAGCAGTTGTTGTTGATTATCTGTTTCTCAGGTCATTGCCATTTACTCACCACTCCTCGCAACTCTTATTCCTCTACTTGCTTCCCTGGGTCTAGAGAATTGTAATATACCTATCATATTTATATTTTTCTATTTCAAGCTGGCTTTTGTAATATAATCACCCAGTCTGCTTACTTACTAACATAAAACCTTTAAGCTGTTCTATAGGGCATCTAAAAGGATAGTTAAGCAGATAAAATATATACTGATTGCATAAACAAAAAATATACTGACCTTCTATCATGTGGTTTCAATATGTTTTACTACCTCCAAAGATTTATTAGTACTAGGTACACTATAGAAATCTTGTTGATTCTTAGCAATCATCATAAGATTTTCTGGGTTGCTTGTCAGGACCAATATTTTAGCATTAATGTCAGAGAAGAAAATGGTGACCATACATTGAAATTTCTTCAATAATACTGAATTTAGTAAATTTTACTCCAAAGTCAAGCCCTTATATAAAAATACAATACTTAGGGGTAGAAATCTTAAGCATCTTTGACAGAGTACATATCTATTATAAGATATTTATCAACCAAGATAAAACAGTAGTCATTATATTCATTGCCAATATACTTTATATCACTTGTAATTTGTGAACAAATACATGTTATAATAATAACAGGTATAGTGCATTTGCCACAGTATTCCATACATTGCTATGCTAAAGCTCTATTTTCCCCTACAGTGAGGAAATATCAATAAAAAAGGACTTGTTCCTGCCAGCAGACCACTGCTGGCCCACATACCCAAGTACTCTCAATAAACTTCTCATCAGCTTAGACTATATAGTCAATTACTTTCAGGCTCAAGGCTTGAAGCAAAAATTGTCTGGGTTGTCCAAATGTCTACAGTGAATCTGAATTTGAATCTGGTTCCCAATGATTACCTGGAATGAAGTAATATGACTGCTGTTCATAGTTTGAGTGAGATTTCAATTGTGTATTCAGAATAAATGAACTCAGAAGCAAGAGCAATTGATATTCTTGGTGCATCTATTGACAATGAATTTTTTGAACCAGTGATAATTTTTGTTGGAAGGTTGAGGTAAATATTAAACTTACATTGTGTTGCAAAGAGGTGACAAAGAGAGAGCAAAACAAGAGCGAGATGAGTTTAAGTGAGCACACTAGTCTGAATAGACCAAGTTAGATTAGAATAGCTAAGAGAGTACAAAGCATACCTAGTCTGAATAGACCAAGAGGTCAAGATGAGGACTAGGTTACAGGATGGACGAGTTTAAATACAGTGGTGACTAGATCAAGATGAAATCAAGATGTGAATGGAAAGCTGTAGGTAAACAGCATGTCTGCTGTGCATTCAGGAAAGATTCTGGTAAGATTATGGAAAGGCTATGGGCAAGTATGATCAGATGGAAATGAAGAAAAGGTGTATACAAGGTGTAAAGGTGCAAGGCAGCAATAAGGCTGTGTGCACTGCATAGTTAAGGTTAAAGTTTGGAGATAAGGTTCTAAAGGAAATGGTAAACTGAAACATACAAGTATAAATGTCTGTAAATAAGGGAAAAATGAATATTAATAATCGGAATAAAATGTTAGTATTTAATGTTCATGACATTACCCCTTTCCTTAGAGTTCATCGTCCTCAATGACTATATTCTGGGTGCATTTGGGTGTTTCTTGTGAAATGCTGTAATAGATCTTTTAGCATTTGACAGGTTTGATATTGGTTCCCAGGAGTTATGGCCTTTGTCATACCCTTTCCATTTTACCAAATATTCTATTTTCCTCCACCGAATTTGACTATCTAACAACTTCTGCACTTCATATTCTGGTTTGTCTTCTTCTTCTAGGTATACTGGTTCTGGTTCTATTCCTGGTTTTCCATCAACTTTGTTGCCTTTGAATGGGTAGAGTTTGTCAACATGAAATACAGGATGGATATGTTCTAGTAATTTGGGAAGGTCGAGTTTATAGTCAAGGTTGCCTACTTTTTCAATGATCTCATAGGGGCCCAGCTGTCGATCTCCTAATTTTTCACTTGATAGCTGGAGATTAATATCTTCAGCACTTAACCAGACATGGTCTCCGACTTGGAACTGGTGGGCTTTCTTTCTTCCTCTCTTGAAACCCTCCTTCATCTTTCACTTCGCTAGGTGTAAAGCTGCTCCTGCATCCCTTCTCGCTGATACGCCATCAAAAATCGCATTTTAGATACCATTTTTGGACGGATAAAGTGCATTATCTCATGTAAAATGGGTAATAAAGGACTAGAGTGAGCCTGAACTGCTAGTTAAAGTATTAAGTATTGCAGACCATTCGGTAGTAATAATGTTAAGTATGAACGGATAGAGATCTAGCTTATCCTGAATACTATGACAGATGTACTACCGAACGAAACACTTTATAGTAGCAGATCCACCCTATCAAAGTTACTAAGATAACTTCAAATTCCTACTTAAACTAAGTTGTGTACTTGTTACAACTCAAGGGATTTACCGACTCGGTAATCAAAGACTAATGACTGGTAGTAGAAATCTTGTGATAAATGCATTAGGAGGGTGAGGATCGAAATGGAATAGATCTACCGAAGCAGTGATCAGACAAAGTGTTATAAGATCAGTATGATCGCCAAGTACACTGTTCAAATAGATAAACTACTATCTAAAATATTGTTCGGTAGTCCACCGAATACTACAAAGAGAGAGAGAGTATAATAACAATTAGAGTACTGAGGATAATACCTTGGACCAATACTACAGAGAGGACTCTACCGAGACTGATAAGAATGGCATTCAGTAGAACGGAATACAACTGGTATTAGGAGTGAAGCTATAGATTGAATACCATCGATCTACAAAGGAAGTATCATCAGGTATACTAATCCGTTGATTAGAACTGCACTACTGAAGAGAGGATACTACTAAGGAATATTTAACCAAGTACCTTCGGTAGCGCCACAGTAATAAAAGAGAAAGTAAAAGTATTATAGTCTGGGAGTACCGAACGTAGCTGGATAATGGGAATCTGACTAATCGCTCTACCGAGACTTTTAGGAGTGACAACCACAGTGTAGTGGAGCATTATGATCACCCGCTACCGAGGTAGAATGCTTGAAACAAGAGGAAGTAAAAATCTGTAGGAACTGATATTTTCCTACACAATCTACAGGGTAAAAATAAGTAAGAAAGGAAAGAATCTACTTATAAGGAATAATTAGACTTGATACGACTACTGAACGACAATTTTGTATTATTATAATAGTATTTTAGCAGACATTCAAATATATTGTAGGATAGGTATAAAAGTAGGTAGGTTATACAGTAGAAAAGTAGTGACACATTGTACAGTACACTAGCGAGCATCTGGAGCTTATAGCTTTGGGCCATCATGAATATAACCTACTAGTGTAAGCTCTAAAACTATAAATAAGCGAACCAAAGGTTGATCACCTCTAAAGTCAAAATATACTGTGAATCTATACTGTTGTTACTGTTGAATCTGAACTGTCTGTCTGTCTGAATACTGGACTACTGCTGAAATCTGATCTGACTGAACATCTGCATTGAATCTGAAGTACTGTTTTGAGAGAAAGTGATTGAACTTGACTTGTTTACTGTTTTCTGTGATATACCTTCTGTTATAAAACCCAAAAGTGTACTTTTTCCTAAGAACATTGTATCTGTTCACGAGCACCTCAAACAATTAAAAGTGTTTTGTTTGTTTTGGTGGGGTTCTTTCCACTAAAATAGCAACTCATTATCGCTTCTCTCAACACTTCTATTCTTTGCTCTACACTTGCATTCCCCGTCCGTCTTCCCACTGGGATGTTGAAGTGTGGCAGATAACCATAGGTTACTTCAAAGGGTGCTAAACCGTGGGCAGAGTGTGTACGAGAGTTGATTACAAACTCTGCCATGGGTAGGTGTTCAGCCCAGTTGTCTTGTCTTTGATTTACAAATATCCACAGGTACTTTTCCACTTCTTGGTTTGCTCTCTCCGTCTGTCCATTGGATTGTGGTCAGTATCCTGAGGTTAGGGCCAACTGGATGCCTAGCCTTTTAAGTAAAAGTCTCATTACAGTGGCTGCAAATTGTGACCCTCAGTCTGAAATCATTTGGAGTGGTAGTCCATGCAATCGGAAAATCTCTCAGTAGTAAAGATCGGCAGCTCCTTCAGCAGTGAGGTTGGAGTGGCAAGGAATAGTGTGTAATTGTTTGCTGAAATGGTCTGTATAGACCATTATGGCATTGTGGCCCTGAGATTTAGGGAGTTGAGTGATTAGGTCCACCCCTACAAACTCCCAAAGTCCTTCAGGCACTTCCAGCGGTTCCATTACTGCTCTTGGTGTTGATACTAGGAAAGGTTCTTTAGTTATAAACTATTTAAGAATGCTATCCTAGTCAACCTAGGTATAGCGGTCCTTATGAATGAATATTCTGTAGGCAAGCGGATCACCTAGTTGTTCATGGGAAATTCCTTAACAGTCTGTGTAGGCTCGAGAGCACAGTGTCAAATAGGTGTGTGATGTATTTATCACTCCTGAGGTGAAGATTATAGTGAGGTGTATACTGTCTTATCACAAGAATATAAGACAATAGAGGTATGTGTAACAAGTAGTCTACAGTAACTAGTGTTAAGTTTCTGTAGATGGTGATAAGCAGCAGGTGAGTACTTTGTTTTGACAACTAGTATTAACCTAAACAAATGTAGAACAGTGAGCAGTGACCAAAGTAAGTTATCAACAAGCCTTGTGCTAGTTAACAACTATTCCAATACCTAGAAGTAAGTGTTACTTCTTTATACAAACCAAGGTAGAGTACTGTTACAAGTCTGGTTACTTGTCAACAGAGAGGAAGAGTATAGAGTTAAGTACCTGTGTACTTAGAGACAATGAGTATGAATTCTTGCTGTATACTACCTGTGTAGGCAAGCAAGCAATTCCCAAGAGTATCAGCAGAGTTCTGTTGCAAGACTGGATACTTGGCTACAGAAGAGACAAAACAGACTTAAGTACCTGTGTACTTAAGTATAGACAACAGTATAGGGATCTGATGCAAGACTGGTTACTTGGCTACAGAAGCAAAACAAACTGGGGGAGTAGATGTCTGTTACAAGTGCAATTCTTGTCAACAGATAGAAGAGACTTAAGTACCTGTGTACTTAAGGACAGAAGGGGGTTTGAGGCAAAAGTAGAATCTCTCTGTGGGTTCTCACTATAGATTACCTGGGGTCAGGGCCTGTTTCCAAGCTCCTTTTATACCCCTTGAGCTACCTAATTACATAACTACTACTACTATTATTGTTTAGATTAAGAGTCCTAAAGTAAGCTAAATGATTCCCAATTCAGGGTAAATGAAACAGACTGAATTTACCTATACAAGGTAAGATTAAATTCTACCCTTCAAATTTACCCCTCTAAGGTCAGAGTAAATGCTAGCCTTCAAACTAAGCTGTATAAGGATAGATTAGCAATTAACCCATTCAAGGTTAGATTAAGTGCTAGATTCTTTATGATTTCTGGCTAGTTGATCAGGAAGAATATAACCAAAAATAGAAAGGTAATATATCCTAAAATGGAAATGGAATATATCCTAGAATAGAAATGTAATATATCCTAAAATGGTAATGGAATATTATTAATCATCAGAGCATGAAAGTGTTCATGTAATGTAGAGTATAAACAAGTTAGCATAATCAGGTCTGAATCAAGGGTGGGAACTGTAAAATGAAATGTTAAGGTGTAGAAGTGTTTAGGTGATGCAAGATATAAGGAACTATTGTTGCATAATATGATTCAAGATAGGGGTTAGAAATTGTTAAAGATTGAACATAGAAGTTTTGAAGCAAAGAAACCAAATGAAAAATACTAGAAAAATACTAGAAAATTTCCGAGTCGAAATTAGAGATGTCTTAGGTGAACTGGAGCATGTATAAAGGTTGTATTAACTGTGTATCCCTTGCTAGATTACTTTTCATGTCATCTGGTCTAAAACATAGTTTGACCATGACACCCTCATCTGGTATATATATACCACCACCAAAAACCCACTGGCTTGAAGCCTGTCTGGTATAGTAACCTTGGATGTGAGGTGGCCATACTGGTATATCAATGTTGGTACAGAATGGCCTCATTCAAAAGCACTTTTTTCTCTTAGCTTCAGGTGCATCAATACCAGTACTTGAATCAGAGGTTTTGCATTTTCTACCAGATGAACTTTGAGCAATAACATTATTTTTATTTAGTTCTACAGCTGATTTGAAGTTTCCTCTCATGTAAAGACTTTGGGGCTTTTCAACATCCTTTTTCTGTATAATTTTCCATTTCATTCGAGATTCATCAGAAATATTCAAAGGATCATTCTTGGACCACACAATGGCTGGATGAATTTTGGGTGGAACATAGTTAGCATCCTGATGCAGTCTGAAATTCTTAATAACAAGTGATCGTGTTTCATTGGCATTACCAGATGGTATTTTTCTTAAATATTTTAACCTGGTTATTTCATCCAACAGCTCCAACGCTCACAACTCCTGTCTATAGCCACCATTTTTAAGCCACCAGATATAACATCAGAATTAAATCCTTGAAATATTAGAGTACCTGATGCTGAAGAGCTATGAGAAAGAGATGTGTATATTGCTTGGAAATCCCTGCTGCTATTGATGTCAACAATGTTCCAGGTTCTAGTTCTTCCCTGTGAAGCATAGTCAGCCATTGCAAAGTTTGGTAGCACCTGGACTTGAGTCTGAGAAATTGTTTTATATTTCACTGGGTGCAGGTTAAAATAAAAGATGTTGAATTATTTTGAAGTTATTTTGAAGTTAGGCCACAAATTTTTAAAATAATTCTGATCAAATTTTGTTGATTTTATTTTGATGGTTTATTACACTAAAAAATATCATCAAAATAGAATCAACAAAATCCAATCTGTATTATTTTAAAGTTTTGTGGCCTAACTTCAAAATAACTTCAAAATAATTCACCATGTTTTATTTTAAGCTGCACCCAGTGTTTATCATTCGATAATTTGCATTGGATTCTTGCAGTCCATTTAGTTATTGGGACTACATTTTCCGGAAGGCCTTCAAACTTCTCATTTGAAGGTGGGTTATATACTTTCACAAATAAAACATCTAAGACTTCTTGTCCATGTTTTCCTGTAGATGATTTCCACCCATAAACATGACCTTCTTGGTACAATACAATGTCTCATGTACTATATTGTTTGCAAATAGTACACATCCACTGCTCTTGACAACAAGTTGCAACACATGAGACATTGAGTGTCAAGACTTGGGTCGACGACACTGAAACCACTCAAGTTGCACACACAACTGGGAGAGAAAAGATAGATTGTGAGTGAAAAGAGGTAAGAAATAAAGTGAGCTGGCTGTCTGTTGCTCAGATACAGTGCAGAACTACTGTTGTACAGTGTAGAGACAAAGAGGACGAACTGAGGAACTAACTACAGTGTCTATGGTATTTATACAGAGTCCTGAGTCTTGTTCCCAATGTGGAACAATAGGTAAGAGTCACATCGATATGAGTATCCGGGTAGTATGATGTGATGGGTTCTGTGGAACCTATCAGAAGACAATAACTCGGTCTGTGATTGACAGATGGTGAGACCAGATGTCTGCTCAGCTGATGATAGAAGGATGTAGTGATTAAGGAGTCGAGGTGTCATGGGGGTTTGGTCCAGACCAACTTGTGATCTGGTTTCGATAAGGTTTGTTGATGGGGAATTAATGGTGGAGGTAAGAGAATAAAGGACAATACCCCCTCTTTAGGCAGTGCTTGCACCTGGAGCACCGTTGTTCCTTCCCATATCTCTCTTACTGGAATTCCTAGACTTTGCAGTATAGAGCCCTTGCGTTCATAAAGAGAGTATGCACGGGGGTTTTTTTTCATGAAAATCATCAATCAGATGTTGTACTCCTCGGAGTCCTGAGGATGGCTCCCATGAGTTTTCCAAATCAGGGTAATCCAACCATTTGACCAAGTATTCCACTCCTTGACGATTCTGTGTTGGTCTGGAGTTTAAAATAGCCTCAACATCATATTCCTCGTCTTCTGGAAGGAGTTCTGGGGGTGGACCAGGGAAGTTAGGTCCATGAGCTTCTGTTTCTTTGTAGGGGACCAAAAGCGAAGCATGGAAGACTGGGTGAATTTTCCAAGTCTTGGGTAATTTCAATCGATAGTTTACTTGTCTGATTTTTTCAGTGACAACAAAAGGTCCATGACCACCAGAGGCTGTAGTGCATTTTAAAATGTACATGTCAAAATGTGTGATCGGCAATTGCAAATGTAGCCGTGAGGGGCTAATCGAGGGCTAATTTAACCTAAGGGCAATTTTGGCACCTCCGGCATGGGTTTAAGCCACTCACATAAGCAAAGGCAAAGGTGGCTGTCCCAGCATACTTTGAACTCTAAATATCAATAGAGCATTTGAAAATGCACATGAGATAGATAAGATTAAATACTTTCCCACACTTTTTGAATCATAAAAAATGTAAAATATGGATAAATTGTGATAAATCAGGAAAATATTCCTAGTGTTTTCCAATTACCACTAAAATGTTCACATCTAAAGCATTTGAGGATTTTCTGTACTGTGGCAATGGTTATATAATATTCCCACGCTTCCTTTTGCAGCAAATAACTGTGCTGGTGGTGGCGGGTTAGATCAGGCTATTTTCCCACGCTTTGCACAACCATAAGGAATGTTTAAATTGCAACAAAACTCACAAAAATATTGTAAATAAATATGGGTATAGTAGAATAGAGTGGAAAATTTGTGCGAGCAAGGGTTGGTATTTTTCCCACGCATTTTCACTCACAAAGAATGCAGGAAAAAAACAAAAAAAAAAACACAAAAATGGGTGATTAAATATATGTGGGGAAAATAACCATGCTGGTGATGGTGGGTTAGATCAGGCTACTTTCCCACGCTTTGCGCAGCCATAAAGAATGTTTAAATTGCAACAAACCTCACAAAAATATTGTAAATAAATATGGGTAGAAAGTAGAATAGAGTGGTAAATATGTGCGAGCAAGGGCTGATATTTTTCCCACACATTTTCGCCCCACAAAGGATGTGTAAAAAAATCAAAAAAAAAAAAAAAAAAAAACACAAAAATGGAGATTAAATATATGGGGGATAGGGCAATTTTCCCACATCTCTTAATAAAATTCCAAAAAAAACACCAAAAAATGCTGATCAAATATATGGAGAGAATACAATAGAGTGAGAAAAAGTGCACACAAGGGTGGGCAATTTTAAACTCATAAAAACACAAGGATAAATGGAAAACATAGAGTAAGAAATAAGTGCAGATAAGGGCAGCCACTCTTCCCACCCCTGCTCAGACTTTATTTTGGAATTATTTTAGAACCAAATTGTTTTCAAAATATTGCATGCAATTCCATGAGTGAAATATTTTAACTTGTATGCAGTGTATGTAAGAAAGTAAATTTTTATGTTAGAGATAAAAATGGGAAACAAAAGTGGGTTAGGAGCATTCTCTGATACTGAAATCCAAACAATGGGATAAAGGTTGTGTGAAAATTATATATTAGGGGTAGCTCAAATTTCCCATGCTTTATAAGACCTGTGGGGGAGGGCACTCAACAAACTCCAATTATCAATAACCATTGTGACCGCAGAGTAAAATCCAAAATAACTTTTGGAGCTGTTGCAAGGTGGATGGGTATATTGTTGGGTGGGATTTCATGTCTGAAGTCAAAATAAGATATTGAAGGAATACTTTACAGCTGGCTAGTGATCACCAGTGAATGTGGAAAGGAGTATTTTTGGATGGAAATACCTAAAAGCACAAAGTATTATCGACAGCTGGCCAGTGATTATCTATGAATGTAGTATGGATTCAAGTAAGTAGGAAGGAGTATTTCAGATGTGGTGATTCCTGAGACATTGAGTGAATGCTGAATGAATATTGATGCAAAAGCACACAACAATATCAACAGCCTGTGATTAGATCAGAAGATCAGAATAGTCTGGTACAGGTTTGATCATCCAGTGAGAGTACTTTTTGCTGCAGAGCCAGCTGTGCCACCAAAATGTGATTATTTTATTGATGCTATGTTTCACTCACCACACATCTTTCAAAGCTTCATATAGACATTCATTTTAGGGACAATTTCATGATCTAACTTGTGATTGCATATCATTCCATATAGTGAATCAAGTATACCTCTATGTCAAGGAATGACTTATTGACAACTTTGTAATGTACATTCTGTACTATTTGCCATGGAGTTTATTATAAAGCTATTATAATAATGAACCACTAGAGGTATTATAATAATGACTTCAGATCTGGCATCTCCACCAAAAAACACTCCTTTGCACATTTGCAGGTAATCACTAGTCAGCTGTCAACATTTTATGTGTTTACATCAATTTCAATATCTCATGAACCACTAAATATTATAAAAAATCTGATTTCAGATCTGAGATTCCCAGCCAAAGGTACCCATCTCTTCAAAATATTTTTTAACCACTAGCTCCAAAAATGTATTTTGTATTTTACTCTTCAGCCACTGTAGCTATTCATATTTGCCAAATCCAAAATGCTTGTCAAGTGCTCTAGCTGTCAAGGGTTTTATAAAGCATGAGAAGATTGTCTTGCCCTAACTGAAAATACTCCCAATATATTCTTTGTATGTAAACTTTATCTTTTGACCTTTTATGTGTCCTGGTGGCTTAAAAAAGTGTGAAAAAACATTTTACCCTAATCTGCCCTTATTTTCCATTGTTATCCAGCATTCTAAAATAAAAAGTAACTTTTTTCCACATTCAATTTATAATATATCTGGTGTGCTGAGATGTGAGAAAGTAGCACACTCTTGCATTTATTTCACATTTTCTTACTCTATATATGAATAATTTCAATTTTAAATAATTCTTGAGATTTATAGAATGCAAAACAGGGTGGGAAAAATGCCTGCATGCAATCTCTATGGATGCACAAGGCATGGGAAGTTTGTCCACCCTTGTCTGCACTTTTTCTCACTCTATTCTATTCTCTGCATATTTAAAACAATTTTTGGACTGTCTGCAAATTCTTGCAGTTTAAACATTCTCAGTAGTGCTAAAAAGGTGTGGGAAAATTGCCCACCCTTGTCTGCCCTTTTGTTCACTCTATTTTATTCCTACATATATTTAATCACCATTTTTCGCAGATCTCTGCAATTTACACATTCTTTGTAGGGCGAAAATGCGTGGGAAAAATACCAACCCTTGCTCGCACAAATTTTCCACTCTATTCTACTATACCCATATTTATTTACAATATTTTTGTGAGTTTTGTTGCAATTTAAACATTCTTTATGATTGTGCAAAGCGTGGGAAAATAGCCTGATCTAACCCGCCACCACCAGCACAGTTATTTGCTGCAAAAGGAAGCGTGGGAATATTATATAACCATTGCCACAGTACAGAAAATCCTCAAATGCTTTAGATGTGAACATTTTAGTGGTAATTGGAAAACACTAGGAATATTTTCCTGATTTATCACAATTTATCCATATTTTACATTTTTTATGATTCAAAAAGTGTGGGAAAGTATTTAATCTTATCTATCTCATGTGCATTTTCAAATGCTCTATTGATATTTAGAGTTCAAAGTATGCTGGGACAGCCACCTTTGCCTTTGCTTATGTGAGTGGCTTAAACCCATGCCGGAGGTGCCAAAATTGCCCTTAGGTTAAATTAGCCCTCGATTAGCCCCTCACGGCTACATTTGCAATTGCCGATCACACATTTTGACATGTACATTTTAAAATGAATTACAGTATCAGCTGCCATGACGTCGGTTGGATAACTTAGCTTTTGGTCTATTGGTTTTCAAATTTTTTCCATCCAATAACACCTTGTCTCCCACCTTGAACTTGACTCCTTTCCTGATGTGGTCCTGGTTGTTTCTCTTCATGAGATCTGCTGCCATGTTCAGGCTGGCTTGAACTTCTTTTCAGATTTCTTCCAAGTGTTGTAATTGTTCTTCCACACTTGGGATGTGTGAGGTTGGATTCATTGTGGGGAATATTTTGGGCAAAAAGCCATGAAGTAGTTCAAAAGGTGATTTTCCTGTGGCAGAGTGTATATGGCAGTTATGACAAAATTCAGCATAAGGAATCCACTTCACCCAGTCATCCTGGCGATAATTACAAAAGATACGAAGAAACTGTTCCAGTTCTTGATTAAATCGTTCCATCTCACCATCAGTTTGGGGGTGGTATGCTATACTGAGTGCGGAAGTTATTCCTAGTTTGTTGTAAATCCCTTTCATCACTTTGCTGGCAAACTGTGGTCCTCGATCTGAAATCATCTTGTCCCAGAGTCCATAGTGTCGCCAGGTATTGTCAAAGAGTATATCTGCTGTTCCATTGCTGTCAATGTCCTTTCGACATGGTGAGACAACCACTGTCTTTGTAAGACGGTCTACTGCAACATGGATTGCATTGAAGCCTTGGCATTCTGGTAGATCAGTGATGAAATCTGTAGTTATAACTCCAAATGGTTGATCTGGTGTTTCATTTGGGACCATTGCAACATGTTTGGGTTGATTTGCTGCCTTTGATAATTGACAAGTAGCACAACCATCCACATAGTCTTGAATAAACACTAACATACTAGGCCACCAGAATTCCCTACTCACTAGTTCATAAGTTTTGAATCTTCCAGGGTGTCCTGTTATCACACTATCATGATGCATCTTTACTATATCCCTTTGGAGTTGAAGGTCATAAGGAATATAAACCTTCCCTTGGAATAGGATCAAACCGTCTTCGTAGTTCCATTCTTGTAGGTTTTTCACCAGTGACCGTGGTCCATTGTGTAGGATGACATCCAGGGCTCTCATCACTTCTTGATCTCGTCGTGGGCATTCTCTGATTCGCTTTCGTAGTTCTGTATCTCCAATAGTAGAGACTGCACCAGGTCTCATTGCTCTTATTTGGAAAAATTTGGGATCCAATAAGACCTGGTCTGTATTGTCCTGTTCTACCCCCTCTTTATGGTCTGATCGTCACAATAAGGGGTCACTCCAATTGGAGGTACCTGGTTGATGTACAAGGATGAAGTCAAATCGGGTGAGGAAGAGTGCCCAACGGGCTTGTCATCTACTCAACTTCTGGGCAGTAGTGAAGTATTCCAAGTTCTTGTGATCAGTAAAAATTTCAACTGTATGGGGGGCTCCTTCTAGGTAATGTCGCCAAGCTTCCAGTGCTCATATTGCTAGAAGCTCCTTGTCATGGATATTGTAATTTCATTCTGTTTCTGATAATGACTTCGATAAATATGCAACTGGGTGCCATTTCTGTTCCTTGTCCTGTTGAGACAGTATGCCTCCTGTGGCAAAGTCGGAAGCATCCACTTCAACCCAATAGGGTCTTGAGGAATCAGGCATTAAAAGCACTGGAGATGAAACAAATGCAGCTTTTAAGTCTTCAAATGCCTTTTGACTTTCTCCTGTCCATTGCCATAATTGATCTTTCTTTGTTAGTCTGAAAAGAGGTTGTGCAATTTTAGAGAACCCTTCAATGAACCTCCGATAAAAATTTCCAAACCCAGGAACAATTGGACTTCTTTGACATTTTGAGGAGTTGGCCATTCAGTCACTCCTGACACCTTGACTGGATCCATTGCAAGTGTATTGTGAGAGATTATCAGTCCTAGGAATTTGATGGACTTAGCTTCAAAGATACACTTCTCTGGTTTGACATATAGGTTGTTATCCATCAGCCATTGTAATACCTGTCTCATGATCTCTTGATGTTCTTCCAAGGTCGTTGTAAAAACTAGAATGTCATCCATATAGATAACCACTTTCCCCAAGTCAATAAGATATTTGAAGATGGAGTTCATCATTGCCTGGAATGTGGCTGGAGAATTCATGAGTCCAAAGAACATGACCATTGGTTCGAAAAGTCCTCAGTTTGTCTTAAATGCTGCTTTCCATTCGTCTCCTTCTTTGATTCGAACATTGTTGTAACCCCAGCGGAGATCCACTTTTGAAAACCACTGGGCTCCTTTTAATTTATCCACCAATTCCGAGATCAGTGGTAAAGGGTATTCATTTTTGACAGTTCCCTTGTTCAGTTCTCGATAGTCCTGTACTGGTCATAGTTTTCCGTCTTTCTTTTTGACAAAGAAGAAAGGACTTGCCATTGGGGATTTAGAGGGTCTGATATACCCCTTGGTTAGGTTCTCATCAAGAAATGTATCCAGTTCTTTCTGTTCTATCGGAGAGAGTGGGTATGTTTTGCATGGGCAAGGTTTGAAGTCTTCCTTAAGATCGATTGCATGATCCCATTCTCCCTGAACAGGGAGTCGTTCCGAAGTTTGTTTATCAAAAGTCTGGAGATAATCATGATACTGTTTTGGTATTTGTTTGACGAGGGGTTTCTGTTCTGCTCAGTGACTGTCTTCTG
Organism: Stygiomarasmius scandens; assembly: GCA_037954225.1. Taxonomy (NCBI): domain Eukaryota; kingdom Fungi; phylum Basidiomycota; class Agaricomycetes; order Agaricales; family Campanellaceae; genus Stygiomarasmius; species Stygiomarasmius scandens. The sequence goes on along the minus strand of JBANRG010000104.1, from coordinate 14,927 downwards.
CTAGCTGCTGGGATTTAGTGAAGGTCACCCATAAGTGCATGGGAACCTTGTCCTGATCAGAAGAATTTTTGGTGACAATGTTTTCTGTTTCAGAAAGAAGGGCACTTATGATTCATTGTTCCCATTCTGGGGGTACTTGGAATGAATCTTCATCATCTTCCGTGAACAGGGTTGTTGGAACTGATGCGTTATACAAAAGTTTGGGATCAGTCTTCCACCTTCGTTGTCCTGCTATTTTAGGGCATGGGGCTGTCTTATATGTATTTAAAGGTTCCTTCCATTTGACATGGTACTCTCGATGTTGATTACAAGGGTCGTGAGTGAAGTGTAATGGTTTCACTTTAGCATTGGTATGTACATTCTTTACTGGGGGATTCTCCAGTTTGCATGTAGAGGGGCATCGTGTGAGGTTCATCTGTCACTCCTTCCAGTCAATCTCTGGATTGTGTTTGTCCAGCCAATCAGTTCCAAGGATTACATCATGGTCTCCAATATCTGTGATGTAAAATTGTGCTTGTTCTTCATGATATGATTTTGTAGTTCGAGAGTAAATCCGAAAACGTTGCTTTGTATAATGTCAGACCCATCCCATAACGTTTTCTGATCCATCAACGTTTCGTACTGGAAAAGGTTTTGGGACTGGGGATAATGTAAGGTTGTTTTTCTTTGCAAATCGTGAATTGATGATGATTCCTTCTGCTCCACTATCGAGAAGAGCTTCTGCATCGATTTTTCTGCCAGTGAGCCTTCCAATAAATTCTAATTGCAATGTGATTGATGGCATCTGTCTGTTTTGGGTGATTGCCGAAAATTTGAGTTCAGATGGAAACATGTGCTCACATGGGGAAGACAAAATAGAAAATCGATTGTTACAAAGTCCAGCATAGTGTACAACTCCTCCTGACGACGCTGCAGGGGAGGTATTCAAAAATCCAATTGTGATGTAATGTCCTTTAGATATGAGGCAGCCTGTTCTCTTTCTTCTCCCTGCAAACTCTTCACCATGTTAACCAAATCCGAAATGTCCTTAACTGCATCTCTTGAGGTAGTAGTGGTCTGAGGGGAGATGCAACAGGGGTTTCTGGAGGACTAGAGGCTTCTGTAGCACGAATAGGCCTTCCTGGTTGTGCAGGAGTCCTTGACGATCCTTGTTGAATTTGATGGATAGGGCAATCCCTAGAGAGGTGTCCAGGTTGTCGGCAATTGAAACATGCCCCCTTCTTCATAAGAGCCTGTCGCTCTTCAGCAGTAAGGGCAGTTCTGGAGTTAGAAGATTTATTACCTGAATCATTGGTAACAACATTTACTCTTGCCCCTGTCTGTCCTGGAGTAGAGTTCGAAGTCCTAGTGGTTCGTGGGTTACCCCATCTGGCCTTCTCTGCCTGTCTACTAAGGTACTCCTGTTGTCGTTCCATGGCCCTTTCCTTTTACCCTTCGAGCGTCTTTGGTACTGGGTAGGTATCAGAGATTCTGTCAACCAGTTTAGGGTGGAGGCCCTTCTTGTAGAAATGGAGTAGGGCAGTCTCGTCAAAGCCGGAGTCATCTGTGTATGTATCAAAATAGGTATTGTACTCATCTAAGTCCATCAATTTTCCTTCCTGTTTGATGGTCTCGATAGCAGTTCGTGCTGCAACATCGTAAGCTGTAGGTCTGAAGTCGTCCTTGAAGCGTTTCATGACACTTTTCAAAGTGGTCCAATGCTTGTTTCCTTCTGCTACTTCTTCATCATCTTGGTCATTATCATATTCTGTGAGACGGGCTTCAGCCTATCTTCCACCTATGTCTCCTTTGAAGAATGAGAGGAACAGAGAGACTTTATCTTCTTCTGTCGTATACCTGGTTTTGTTCAAACGTAGGTAGTTGTTAAACAATGCCAACCATCAACGTGATTTACTTCGTTCTCCTGTAAAGTCCTCTGGTTTACTTCCTTGTTCTCCACTTGAACCATTGGTGTTGGTGGACATGGCTGATTCTGATCGAGAGTGGTGTGATTGGGATGAATGAGTTCTGGGTCGTTCTTCGTCTGCTAGCTGTTCAAGTTCTACAGCTGGAGCCTTGGGTTCAGGTTCAGGCTCGGGTTCAGGTTCAGGTTCTGCTGGTGGGGAATGGGTGAGGTCAACAGTGGAGGCAGATAACTGTTGAGGTTGTGGAGTTCGAGTTGAAGAAAAAGTCAATGGATTGGATGGGGCTGGGGCTATACGTTCCTGATATCCTCTGATAGCTTCTTCTTGGCTTCTTTCAATTGCAAGCCCCCAGTTCTGAACAGGTGTCAGTGTTATACATGGTTTGTTGTATCTGTTTGGGCAGGGACTGAACAGGCAGAGGAAGAAACTTCCTGATCCTGCTGGTGATTCATATACGTCTACCCAACAATCACTTTCAAAAAGATGAGATGCAGATGCACAGGCTAGTGGTTGTGTGGGTCGTTGGCTTGGCTGGGCTGTAGAAGCAGAGGGAGTGGCTAGTTGTGGTGAAGGTGAGATGCAACGTGGGGATGGAATTCGGGATCTGGGTTGAGAACCAGGTCTGGATCTAGATCCTGATCTAATAATTCTTTCAGGGTCTGCAACACCAGGTACTGGGGTTCCATATCTGCGGCTTGTTCATTCTGAACTGGTCATACAAAGGGTTCAATTGGTAGGAAAAGGATGTGCGTCAACATGTCTCCTGTCTCAGGTGTAGAAGGCTAGTCCTGGGGCTGCAATGACCAATGGAGGTGCAAGTCCAAAATAGTCTTCAAACGATAAATTCCTCAGTATCCACATCAAAGATGATTTGGAGGCGAGAGTATTCAGACAAGACTACTTCACCTGATCTCCAAATCCAGCGATCTGTACAAATCCAGGTGTTATCAAAGGCCCAAGGGTCAGCTCTAAGGGCTGGGATATGATCGATGTGGTGGGCTTCTGTAGTTTGTGACAAAGGGAGAGGATAAGGGGTTCAACATCTAAAAGCACATGCGTTTGTAAAGGGTTCAAAGCATAGGGCTGCCAGATTGCGAGGTGAGTGTATGTGAGTTTGTCCTAGTGTCAAGACTCAGGTTGACAACACTGAAACCACTCAAGTTGCACACACAACTGGGAGAGAAAAGATAGATTGTGAGTGAAAAGAGGTAAGAAATAAAGTGAGCTGGCTGTCTGTTGCTCAGATACAGTGCAGAACTACTGTTGTACAGTGTAGAGACAAAGAGGACGAACTGAGGAACTAACTACAGTGTCTATGGTATTTATACAGAGTCCTGAGTCTTGTTCCCAATGTGGAACAATAGGTAAGAGTCACATCGATATGAGTATCCAGGTAGTATGATGTGATGGGTTCTGTGGAACCTATCAGAAGACAATAACTCAGTCTATGATTGACAGATGGTGAGACCAGATGTCTGCTCAGCTGATGATAGAAGGATGTAGTGATTAAGGAGTCGAGGTGTCATGGGGGTTTGGTCCGGACCAACTTGTGATCTGGTTTCGATAAGGTTTGTTGATGGGGAATTAATGGTGGAGGTAAGAGAATAGAGGCAATTTGTGACATTGAGTACCTGTAATCTATAATTCATGATTCAACAGGATAACATCTTATTGGACTTAAAGACAATACAAAGAAGATATCAGGATTACTGAATAAGAACTAGGGATTAGTCTATACACAGAACTAGATTGGTCCTATCCAGAAGATCTAAAGTCATGACCTTATGTGAAGCTGTTTTGCATGAAGCACTCTATGTGAGATGACCTTGCATGAAATAGGACAAGAACCTATGCGTATTGGTATTCTGTTCATCACAAGACAACACTACTAAAGATAGTTCCCTCTCATCCTGATCCACACTGATAGGACTATCGGATCATGGTTAAGACATGCACTGGTATTTCCATACTGATATCAAGAAGACCATATGGATTCAGGTTACGTGTAACTGTGCTACCCATACGGAACCATTTGCATGTGAAAAAGAATGGCCCAGGGGAAGTGTAAGGTGTAAAAAAGGTGAGGCAGTGGTAAGGTTGTGTGCAGGTACAGGATTAAGGTTAAAGGAGATAGTAAACAGGAACATACAATGGTAATTGTCTTAAATAGAGGAAAAGTGACTATTAGTAAGAAAATAGGAATGAAAATGTAGATCTAATTGTTCTTTATGACAACAACTGTCATCTCCTTTCAACCTCATGTGTTACACGCCTAGTGCAAAGATGACAAGAGATCAAGCTAAGGATGAAATAGGAGTGGGCCATCATGTGGCAAGTACAAGGCCGTAACCTGCTGTAATAATGCCAATGGCAAAGTTGCTGTGATTACATTACAACAATAAGATTTGATATACTATATGGAGTTTGCATGAAGCAAATGACACAGCCACATCCATGAGTCAACTTTAGTAAGGACAAGTCCTCATTTCATTCAGCCTTGTAACTAGGTTTACAGGACAACAGTTTAAATACAGAGATGTTCTGGTGGGAAATCCAAGGGGGAGGCAGACTGGATACCCGGCACATCATGTAGGGAGGGGGGTGCTGAGGATCCCACTAAAAGTTTTTTTGATCACCCTCAGATTGGTGTCTAGTGAGGCTTCTCTGAGCTCAAGATTAATGTCTGAGGTGTCTAATAAACTTTTGATGAGCTCTAATTCTGTACAAGTTCTGTAGCTACTCTGTACATACAAACTAGGTAGCATCAGGGAATACACCGACAATGGAGCAAGTTCCGCTTTCTTTCCTCTTTACCCCCCTTCAGACTCTAGTATGTGGCCATGGGCAGAAAAACAAACAGTTGACCAGTGAAAGTACACTAAGATGTCAGATTTTCAGCTTTGCACCATGGTAACAAAGCCTGTTGGAAAGCTCAGCAGAAGACTTAGGGATGGATGTCGGAACTTTTTTCTGGGTCTTATAATGTCAGCAGCCTTATAACATAGTAATAATGATATCATAAATTCATAATAGCACCGTAATGACCGGCCGAGCTATTATAATTGCTGGTAATGCAAGAGAAGAATGTTGTTGTGATAAATCCCACTTGTGCTACCATCCAATTTAAAGCAGGTTCAAGCCGACAGATTTGAAAAACTTGTTTGAAGCAAATTCATGGACATTCAGCTAGGATAGTGACCTTCAAAGCGATTGGGTGGTAGTCATATTAACCCGAGGGTCATTAGATATAACGCTCAGGTGGTGTAGTGGACTAAGTCACCCTAGCATACTGGTATGTTAGTATTGGTAGCTTCTGGTGAGGGTTTGATTCCAGCTTGTGGAAAACCTAATAGGTGCCCAGAACTGTTTTGCTACCCATATAATATATACCCCCAGCACTTTTAAGCCATTATAATGGCATAGCCAGCATCGTGATTACGTTAGGATTGCTTGACCCCTACTTGACCGGCTTTTTTCAGCTTGTTCAAGCCGGTCAAGCCCAGCAAGTCACAATGAGACCTGCCCGGGGTGTTTTTGTGACAAGTTGCGTTTATTATTGATCGGCACTTATATTTTACTAACAATTCACTAATAAAGTATGGGTTTGACTCGCTTGTAGCTTGGCAACAAGCCAAAAAGCCGGACAAGCCAATCAATTAAATCACGGCTTTCCACGATGGGAGCCCCTTATAAGGATTTCTTCATTCTAATAACCCACTTATTCGGGCAGGTTTCTATAACGGCCATTATAATGGCTTATGCACCATTATTTGTCAGATTTAAAAGTTATGACAGACTCACCCCTTGAAATCAAACACCTCAATATTATTATTCAGAGAAATACTAACTATCTCGTCATTTTACAGTTCCACCGGCTGTGGAATGAATTGGAGGTGAAGCCAGAAATGGTAGTGCCTTGATATCTTGTTGTTATCATATCATATCTTGTTATCTAATCTAATAGATTTACCATATTAAGAAGGAGGGGGGGAGGGTCACACTGTTTAGTAAAAATCGTTGCATAATACGGGCCAACAAACACCAAAAAACCCCGCATGTAACGGAGAAACGGACCTAAGTTGACCCCCGCGCTTACCCGCATACTGTATCATTTCGAAGTAATGTTCAGTCACGCATCACACAAAGGTCTGAACTAGGAATTATAAGGCCAGTGTCACACATCACAGTGAACTTTGAACTGTGTGACCAACCAAGTAGTTTTTGTTAAATAATCAAAAAATTCATTTTTTTCTGTCACTTTAGACTTTCTTTGCTTTTCTAATGGCTTGAGGTACCCTTTCCAATGAAAGGTGTATCATGCAGTCTAAAAACAATGAAATTTTGTAGATGAGTTAGTCAAAATGAACTAAAAATTTTGGCTGTCACACACAATCCTGATGAATGAACCAGGTTTCTGGTGGAGTTCATTGGTCACAGGTCACACCTGATGAACATTACTTCAAAATGGTACAGTAATCAGTGCTAGCTGAGTCTGAGTGATAGATCATATTGGAATGCGCCGATTGTCTTATTAGACATCATAAGTTTAATTTCTTTTCTCGTGTTCCGCATAATAGGGAGCAATTGACAGCAAAAACCAGGAATCAGCTCATCCGTAAGATACGAGATAGGGAGGGGTTGGATAAGAATGGTTGGATAAAAATGCGCCGTTGACTCAACTATTATACTCAACTATTTATTATTTATTAAACTGGTAAGTACAAGTTCTTTGCTCTCTTTTCTCATCCATTTCTCTTCCATTCATCTCATCTCCCGTATCTCCGCAAATCAACTGACATCTTCTTATTCAATAGACATCTCCCAACACACCCGATAGATCATATTGCTAGGTAAGAGGTAAGTTTGAATGCATTGATTAAGTATTGATTTATTGTATATTGCTAAGTAAGAGGTAAGTTTGATTGCAATTCCAATAATCCTCGCATCTCTCGACTCAACTAACAGTCTCATCAATCATTACTCGCATCTCTCGACTCGACACTGACGTTCTACATAATCGATACTCGTACCTCCCGAGTCAACTTGTCTTGTTCCATCAACATCCCTCGAGTCTCTCGACTCAACTGACATTCTACATAATTGATTACCCGTATCTCCCGAATCAACTGAGCATTCTACACAATCGATTACTCGTACCTCTCGAATCAACTGACATTCCAATTAATTTATTTCTCGTGCTCTCGAATCAACATGATCTATCACTCAGACTCAGCTAGCACTGATTATGCGGGTAGGCGCGGGGGTCAACTTAGGTCCGTTTCTCCGTTACATGCGGGGTTTTTTGGTGTTTGTTCTTCCGTGTTTTGCGACAATTTTTACCTAACACACTGGGAGGGTGTCACCTGCAAGTCCTTAAATTTTTTTTGAAGTGATGTATAAAATTTCCAGTCTGCCACCCCCTTGGGGAAATCATATAATAAGTGAAAAGAAGCAAAAGCAGAGATTAAAGGCAACAATAAGGCAGACAAGGGTGTGAGAGAGTGTAGATTGAATGGGCATGAGGTTTGGGAAAGATAATGGTAAGATACAGGAAAGGTAATGGAATGAAACAGCAGTATCACAGTGGAATAATATACTATATGAAATCAGAAGTGTCTGTAGGCATGGTAGTAAATATCAGAAGAAATAAGTAATAGGAGTAATAGAAGTTTGCAACAGTATTCCAAGCCTCACACCTGTGTAAATTTGAGAACATGAAATATAAAATAACCCTGGTATCCAGAAACAGCCATGAAGTAACCATACTAGAAATGAATAATGATTTTGCCACATACACATAGTGTTATGGAAGTGAAGCATTCTGATGGATATTAATCACCTTGTAGTAAAATCTCAGTCACCAGCCACCATAAAGCCCTGTAGAAACAACCCAGGTTTAGCCCTGGTCAAGAATAAAAGCAGAATTCTGTACAATGCCATAGACCCCTTTGAAACTCATTGCCTCACTGTACAACTTGAATATCAAGTGTGCCTCCCTCAATCCATCTTTGCACTCACCAAGTTGGTATTGGTTTTATTGATAAGAGTAGGATTATATGTGCTAGGAGTTTTATCTCTTAATTGACCATTCTCATATACTTACCCTCACCAGTGTACAGATTAGAAATTAGAAATTGTTTTTCCAATATAAGCACTGGCTCTTGCGATGATAAGAGGCCAAAAAGTCATCCTATGCAAACCATCGTAACGTTTACCCCCGTCCCCGTCCCCATCCGTGCCTCCATCCCTTCTTCCATCCCACTCCCTCCATTCTCCAACAACGCAAACGTATACTCTCCCCTCTCCAACTCCCACTCATATTTCCTATTCACAATCGGTAAAAACTCATCCACGTCCAAACTCATCTCAATATCCCGACTATCTCCAGCGTCGAGGTATACTCTCTTGAAAGCGACGAGTTGACGGACAGGGCGGACGATGTTGGAGACCCGGGGTAGGAGATAGACTTGAGCAACGTAACTGCCGGACATGGTGCCTTGGTTCGTTACAGTGACGCGGAATGTAATGGTATCTCCCGAAGAGAATGTATGAGCGCCTCCAGTAGAGCTAGCGTTGAAGTTGGCAGTGGAGAAGGTGGTGTAGGAAAGGCCGTAACCGAAGGGGTACTAGATAATCTTAGCGTCAAGCTTTGACTGATACGTTAATCATTACAACTCACATAAGAAAACGAGGGAATATCTCTATAGTCCAACGCGTGTCTTGTCAAATGATAACTATCAAGTTGCGTCAGCGCTGTCATACCAGATGCGAAAGAGGGAAGTGGTGCGCACTTGTAATAAACTGGCAACGTCCCGACATCATACGGCACGCTCAGCGATATCCTACCTCCAGGATTGAAAGCTCCAAACAAAACGTCGGCGATGGCTTGGCCGCCTGATTGACCAGGGAAGAACTGGAGAGGTAATCAGTACTGGTGCCTGTCAAAGTTGTTCGAGAACAAGGGCAAACGTAAAAGCAGTAGAAGAAGAAAAGACACCTACGTAATTTAAAACAGCCGCAGCCTTTTCATAATACTCTGGTATGGCGAAAGGTCTTCCTCCTTGAAGGACGAGAACAACAGGAATGCCAAGGTCAAATATCGCATCCGCGAGTTCGGCTGTCAGTGAGGTGTCCAGGTCGAGTCAAATTAGAGTGAAGAAAACAAAATCCAAGAAAGTACTACTCACTTTGGTTAGCAGAAAGCCCCAACGTTCCTCTATCCCCACTCTCTCCATCACTATTCCAATTCGCACCGACAGCGAGGATGATCAAGTCGGAGGTGTTCGCAATTTCTACAGCCTGTACAGGTACATCCTTAGTTCCTGCTCAACACATGCGTAGAACACGGTAACGTACCTTTTGTACACCCGGACTGAGCTCGTTACTCGCAGTCATCTCACTCCCTTGTTCAACCAGATTCCACCAAAACCCAACCTGCGCATTCACACTATTCACATTTTCAATCTTCACCGCCAAGTTCCACGCCTGGTACTCAACCCTAACACGATACTTTCTGCCTCCTTCAAATGTAAAGTTGCCTGCTCCTGGAGGTGGAATGGTAGCGTTGGCGAGAGAGTACGACAGCGGGAGGATGTTGCCTAAAAAGGTTCCTGTTTTGAACGTCGGCGAGCCATCTGGGTCGGGCGAGTTGGAGTTTGACTGAAGGAGAGAAGCAGGAGGGGGCCACGAACTCTCCGCGACCAACTCGTCATCAAGCCATAGTCTGGCAGATGAGTTGGAGCCTACGGCGACGCCTATGAATCCATTTATTACGTTCAGGTCCGAGGCAGAAGTAGCGGTAGCGAATAAAGGAGCCTCCAGCTGTCCTTCCCAGATGACGCTGAAATTGTTTGAAGGAAGCATTACAGCGTTTCTTTCCTGTTGGACCTCGACTTGACCCGTGGAGGAGTTGAAAGCAAACGAGAGACCAGAGTCATAAGGAGGATATAGACCCCAATCTCTATTCGGTACCTCGACTCGTGAAAAGACCGGAGAAGAAAAGTTGGTGGTAGAAAAGTAGGTTGCTAGAAGACCGTGTGTCTGATTCGTAGCATTTGCGGTAGGAGGCAACAACAAATATCCTGGGACTCCGTATTGCGCATTATACAACCATGTATTGGTGCCCGTGCTTGTTACGAGCTCGACATCATTATGGTTTTCGATATACCCCAGTATACCCTCCCTAATCGTCCCTGCAATCACCTTGCCCTCTTCGTCGACATGAGCAGAAGCAGGCGAAGCTCCCCAGGGTCCAGAATAGTCCCCAAAATTGAGCATATCTGAGAAAGGACCTATGAGGGCTATCCTCTTGGGAGCCGATTGTGTACCTAACTGGATAGGTAACGCCGGTAGCCCTCCACTATCAACACGATTCTCCAACAACACGATTCCCTTCCGCGCAGCTTCCAAAGTCAGAGGAGCATGTTGCGCAGTGAGCGTTTCGTGATAGGATTGGAGGGAAGACGAGAGAAACAAAGAACTGTTTCTGTCACTGTCTGCGCTGGACACTGGGCTGGTATGAGCCTCTGCGACGAGGGCGTTGGTATTGGTAGAGGTCGAAGCAGAAGAATCGTCGTCCAAGAGTCCCCTGAAGAGCCCTAGATCCCACTTCACGTTTAGAACGCGTTTGGCGCGAGCTTGAAGGGTTTCTAGAGACAGACTTGGGGAAGATATGGTGGAGTTGAGAGAGGTGGTGGAATCAGTAGAGTTGAGGAGGAAGAGGATTGTCTAGATACAGATCGTTGCATCAGTCAGAAAGGACGAGTAAAAAGAGCTAGGGTGAAACCAGCGGCAAACCGAGAGTGCGACAAAAAGAAAAAAATGACTCACATTGACCCAATCATCCAAGCTAAAGTCGTAAAACTGAATTCCACCTCCTGCATTTAACCATTGTGAAATCGTGTCGCCTCTTATATCCTTGGAAGAAGTCAAGTGCCGCGTTTGCAGCATTGCGACGCCTAGGTGATAATGAGCATTTGGAGTACTAAGATGTAAATGTAGGACGCACCAGTGTCATCAGCCATGACAAACCCATCAAATCCCCATTCGTCCAATGCGTCGTAGAACAAAGGATTAATGTGCGCTGGGACCGAGTCGAATTCATGATAAGCCCTAGTCATCAGGATCAGACCCAACAAAATAAAAACACCGTATCGAAACATACATCATAACGCCTCTCCCACCGCCTCTCACGAGTACCGCCTTGAACGGCCTGAAGAACTCTTGCAAGTATTCCCTGACCCCACTTCCAGTATAAGGCGCAGCATTAATCCCACCAGAAGGAGACCCGTGTCCAATAAAGTGTTTTACGACGGGCACCACAGCATCCGGTGAAGAATGAGAAGCATTATTGGAGAGTCCGAGGGAGAAGGCGACACCGAGGGAAGTAGTTAGATGAAGGTCTTCGCCCCAAGCTTCTTGAACTCTCCCCCAGCGGACCTCTTTGCCCAAGTCTAGGACCGGGCATAGACATGCATGGATGCCTACACTCCGAGCTTCACTACCAATCGCTCTTCCTACTCTCCAAACGAGGTCTTCATCCCAACTAGCAGCTAACATGATAGGTGAAGGAAACATGGATTGCTTGAACGATCCTACGCCGTGTAGGCATTCGCCTAGTTGTATAAAAGGAATCGGCACATGAGAAGAGAATGGTACATTGGACTGGGAGAAAAGTATGTTTTGTGATTGGAGAGCGTTGTAAAAGTTGGAAATGTTGGAGAAGGGAGGCAAAGGGGGCGAGAGAGGATACCAGTCGTGAATAACACCGATGGGAGCGTAGCGCGTAGCCGAGGAGAAGAGTGAGTTGTCCGAGTTGGGACCAACGACAGAATCTGCAAATGTCATGTGTAGCTGCATAGCTACAAGAGTTTTAGTTTGCGTAGAACGAGGACCTGAAAGACATACCCAGTTCCTCTGGTGTCATTTGCTCGACCAGTGCTTGGATAAACGCATCTCGTTCTACATTGGGATTAACAGAGCCTCTCTTCACAAACTCGTTCCACTTTTCCTCTTCAACTTCTTTGTCAACATTTCGAACGAAAACAGAAAACACCGCCAACCCAATCCCTACGAGTATTAGAAAGACCGTCCAACCAGGACGCTGCATCCTTGCCCAGTTTTCAAGGCTTCTCTGTCTGTTTGGAACAGCTTTATAGTCCCTCGTTATCAACTAATAATTTAGAAAAAGCGGAGTAGACGCACCGAGATATTGCAATTCGCCAGTAAACTGAACGACGAGTCTGAACTCCAAGCTCGCCGGGCCGTAGGAGACGAATTCATTGACCAAGTGACCATAACAAAGAAGCGGGGATAGATATCAGGCCCTCGAGGTACAGTCATTCGTCCATCATGTTTTTGTAGTCTCTTTGTGTCATACATCGGAGGCCGACCCCAGCGAAAGAAATACAGCTCGACGGAGGTTTGACGGAGGTTGAAGAAAAGTCGCGTCAACTGACCTTCCCAAAACGGTAACTTGGTCCTACCCACTGGCACCGCATTTGACAGACTTAACTGGCGTTACGGAACGGCGGACAAAGAATACAAGGCTTGCCCGTCGCTGTCGCTCCGAGACACCTCACGAAAGGTGAATATCTGTTGCCATATGGAAGGAACTCAATATTAGTCGAAGTGTCAACGACAAATTCCAAAGTACAATTAGAACCATAATGTTTCCTGAGCCGTTTGTGCTCATTCTGATAGATGGACAACAAATTTTCGATGAAAATTTGGATCAAATCCAGATTCAAGCTCAAATTAAGCCTAAAAATCAGGCAACCGACTCTGAGCTACACTACCATAAATTTGCCGTAGACAAAGCAACGAATTCTTCGTGTACATCATCTGACAGAATGACTGAGTATAAACATTGACTCTAAAAACATGAGGACATGAGTATGAAGTAGTTGTACGGTAACATTTCTCTCTGGACAGTCGACATGTTGAATGCCTAATACTAAGTGCTTAGATAGATGGATACCCTTCAGGAACTGCCAGGTTGCAGGTCATAGTACGAGTGGCACTAGTGTGTGTGATACTAATACTCTTTTGAGCCGTGGGCCAGAGTCCCTTCAAAAGCTACCAGAAGAAGGTTACTGTAACCCCCTATAAAATTAGTCATAGTTGTTTACAAAACTAACTTACTGTAATACAGTAAAGCAGTAAGTTGTATATAATTGTCATCGTACAGGGTGCATTTAAAGTATTGATTCAAAGTATTCTGTCTTGGAATATTATCTAGGCCCCGACTCGGAACAGCAGGACTGCCAATCGCAAATTCTATGCATCCAATAATCCGAGTCGTCCGACCATCCATCTAGTAGCATGGTCAACATTATTTTCTTGACAGTCTTCTGAGTAAAAATACCAGAATACTTTCAGAAAACATTAAGTTTTCTGGAAGGTTCAACTTTTGACTTGAGTATGTGTAACCAGCCCCTTTCATAGATAAGTAACTTTGCGGGAACCCTGTAGTCTCAGACTTGATTGCACATGATGTCAGGTTTCTCTTCTTTTTATTTAGACATTCATTTGAAGTACTTACTGCAGACTTTTTAAAGGAAAAAAGCGTTCCAATCTATCGGTTCCTAGTTAGAGAAATTTATAGCGTTATGTCCAAATGAGAATTTGACAGATTCTAGATCACTAACACCAAGTCTCAAGCTAAACAGTATTGCAACCTCATTTAGGCTATCCACCTCGGCGCTCACAGCCACAATTTTCATTTATCAATCGCCACCATGACTGCTGCTACCAACTCCGCTGCGCTCCCGAATCTTTATCACTTCCTATGTTCGCAACCAGCGGAACGGATCGGACATGTCAAGGAGGTAGGTAGCCGTAGAATACAGGTTTGAGTCACTGTGTTATACAAGTAGCTCGTGTCGTTGATCCTGTGGCTCTTAAAATAAGTCGCGTGTTAAGCTTCGCTGGAAGATTAGTAAAGGCTTGGATGCAAACCTGCAGAGCTTTCTGGATTCAGTCGAGTCATTTCATTTGTACACTGAGATATTGTCTCGCTCGATGTTCAAAAATAAGACTTGAGTCACGCAACCTGACTCGGTGCCTGAGGATATTAATTCAGTTATGCAAAAAGCGTAGGAAAGCGATGTCAGTAGTTAAGCGGAAGAGAGCCTTTTTGTAATATATTTCGATACGCCTTATGAGAGTTTTTTTTTGAAAGCATTAAAAAAAGGTAACAAATCAGGGAAATTAATGGAGAAAATATTCTCAGAACAATGTTATTTTCTGAGATTATTAGGCAATGAAAAGTCAGGAAACTCAGTCGGGACATCTGTATACTCACTATCACACATGAATTGTTTCAAGAACTGTCGTGTAGCGGAGCAGCCTGTTTTAGTAGTTTTGCACAGCTCTTGAAAAACACTGGGATGTTAAAAGCTCTCGTTCTCGAGGAGTCAGCTTGACACACCTCCAACCCTAGCGCAATTAATTCAGCTATAATGCAATTCTCCCTTGTTCTTATCGCATTACTTGCTCTGATCGGCGTACATGCAGCCCCCGTACCGGCAGAAAATGGAAAGCGGGTGCGATTGATCAGTCCTTCTACATTAGCCATTCGAATATCTAATACATAATCTATTCAGACTTGCTCTCCTTTTAGCTCAAGCTGCCGCCGGAATGATGGAACAAATGGTTATCCCATTGTTGAAGTGAGTAAATTCAATTTGTTTCTTTTCTACGATTATATATTGACATTGTAATCAAACAGGTTGAGCTCCCACTTTGAAGCCCAGACAGCCACCTACATATATCACAATACCCTTAAATTTTTACCCCTTTGACTTGGACTATTTTTTAGTTTTTAAGTTCAACGTGTACATGTTAAATAAATCACTCTACTTGTAGTCACCTGCACATAACTTGTATTGCTTTTGCCATTATTTTCTATTACGCTTCTTACTTATTTGAGATGGAAAATTGCAATAACATAGGTTAAGCGTAGAACCTCCAATTTTGTGTTACTGTCGATCCAATTGCAAAATCAATTGTGGCCGTTGCTGG
>JBANRG010000103.1:0-158515 GCA_037954225.1 Stygiomarasmius scandens | reverse complement strand
GCCGTGAAGACATTCAGCTGCGATGCCATGCTTGTGAGCACCGTCTTCGGGGCTTGAAGGAGGCTCTCAGCGAGGTACACTTGGAGATTGTTGTTGCCGCCAAAAACAGGTATGAGGCAGAGGGTAACGAACCTATTCGAGGTCAATTGCTGGAACAGATGAGAGCAGCCAATGCGAGAAGGCGGGTTTTACAGAGCGAGTGGGATGAATTAAGACCGATGTACGAGAATCTTATGTTTTTGACCGCGGTCGGACTTTTGTATAGTATTTAAATGTCTTTACAATGGAAAAGAGTGACTATTTTTCTATGGTCCTAAATCAAACTTACGAAAAATGCAAAAGAATAAGGGGACTGAGACGTACTGTTTTTGTTTCTGTTGAGCACGGCGTTCGCGTTCCTTTCCCGCCAATTTCTCGCGATTCCTAGCACGGTATCGAGCCTGTGCTTGTCGGTGCTTCTCTTGAAACTCCTGTTGCAAAGTGAGATTGTTCTTTAAAATGTCGGCTCTCCTATAAAGGTGATGTTAGCTTTTAGGGCAAATTCAAGTCAGAGACTTACTGCTGATTTCGAATATGAGCGGCCTCTTGAAGTTGTGGTTTGAGTCTATAAGAGGTCATCAGTGTTAATTAACAAATAGACTGGAGAAATTGGTTTACCTTTGGTAACGAGCGGCATCAAGAGCATCTTTTCGGTCCCAACGTCTTAACTTAACACGGCGCTGGACCAAGACAAACTCTCGTTTCTGCTCAGGAGAGTCCCAGTCCATGGGGTCATTGATATCCCGATGGCGATGCTTTTTAAGAAAGGCCTTATCAGCCTCCTCGTCGGTTTCTTGATTCGACATGATGACTGTTGGAAGTTAGGAGACCGTGGCACGTGCGGAATATCACCATTTTCAGTCGGAATATCACCACGATTGGATCGAACTACTTATTTGGCCGTTCTATTTGGCCGTTCTACAACTCTAGACATGAATATGCAATCAGTTTAGCGAGTCCAAAGTTGTTATGGAAAAAGATCTTGAGTACTGGTCTTTGTAACATTGGACATGGAATAGATATTTCAAACCTGTACTTGTAATTACAGCTGAGAATTGCTCGAAGTTTGAGTTCGTCAGTTAGTAGAAATAGGCTGCTTACCCGTGTTGATAAAGCATGAATAGAGTATATATTAGAACACGATCAGACTGACGATCGAACGCGTTCAAAAGGTTCGGACCTAATTTCCTTAGTACCATGGTCTCGACAGGCAATGCTTATGCTGATGATCTTGTGTGATCTTAATGGTATTTAAGACGAAGATTCGTATGTCAGAAAAGGACTTATTTAACCAGAAACTAGGACTTTTCCCATTATTTTCTTGAGATTAGATGGGCTCGAATATCTAGCTGGGATAGGGGTTGGCTATGTCAGTAGCACGTGGCCTTTTTATAGCCGACAACTTTTCGTTTACGCAAGCACTCACCTCTGCCAGTCTTCCCCACTTCCTTCAGTACTATGCCTCGCGAATCCGGAAAAAGAGGAGCACCAAGTCTACTGGACGCCACTAGGCAGGAATGGTTGAACGAGAAACTCACCGAATATCTGAAGGTTTCCGAACGCAAAGATAAGACGCGCTGGTTAAACGGGACTGTGGACGCGTGGTTTGCACGGTTTCCGTATCATCTAAAAGATGAGCCAGAGGAGTTTCGCATCATCACCTACCTTGAGAAGAAGTCGGACGCGTCTAAACCTCAGTCGCAACCCTCTCATTCCGCAAACACTCTTGATAGTGCGACGTCCCCGAATTCTCCGTCTACAACACAAGGCGTGGAATCCACTGCCTCATCCACCTCTTCCGACACAGGCCAACAAGATGGCACGACTTCGGTTGTTGCAGGGTATGAGAAACAGCTTGAGGAGATGTCGGAGCAGATGCTGAAGGAGTTGCGCAGTCGGCGTCAGGCGGCTAAGGAGTCTATCCTAAAGGATGCAGCATTGAGAAAGGTGAGTACGTATTTCACAAGTTGCGTGGTCTGTCATCTGAGATACCGGCCCAGACCGTTCGTAGCTGGTTTGGTCAAAAGCGCCTTCAAGCTAACAACGCTAGTGGCGCGCGCAATCCGTTCAAGACCTGGTTCCAGCATATCAAAGACAAGGGGCGCGAGAGCACAAGGGCTATGCCAGACTATCAGTGGTATCTCAAATCGGATCAGCACGGGCCCAAGGTCAAAGAAGAGTTTGAAAAGAGATGGAAAGCGATGGGCAAGGCGGAAAAGTACCGGTTGCATTACCTTTGCGAGACGGCGAAGGAGATGTTAGAGGCGGAATCTGACGATGTGAAAAACACACTGAAGGAGGAAAACGAGGAGGATCATAGACGAAGGGTTCAGACCGCAAATGAACTGTTAGGCGGCGAGGAGATGACGGAGGCGGTGGCTCAAGACTCGGTGATCAAAGAAACGTATGTATCTCTGTTCTCCTTCGTCTCGAGTCGTTCTGATTATTATTTGAAGATGTCGCAAACATATTGGAGTCGTAGCACAACCAATGGTGGATGGGGTGAATTGCCACACAGACTACATCTGCGTGATGCTCTGTGGTCGAGCGCCTCGTCCCGGTGAGAGTAAGTTTGACTTAGCAGTGTAAGTCTGCTCTACCTTTCATTCAATATCGTTGGCTTACAAGTGTTCAAAGTTACAGTTCGGGCGCTACGTCTCCCAAAAACGGACAGAAGGGACTGAAGATCCACGAGTTTCGACCTGAAGAATTCAAGACTAAGATGCTTAACTATTTCATGGATTTCTTGCTTGAAACTGTCGATGGTATTTTTGGCCCTCTTTTCTCTCTTGAAGCATTGCTGACATTGACACTAGATGCCGTTCCTGGTGAGGGCCTGGGACACACGCTAGCGACTACCCTGCCTAATCCTGCTGATGATCCGACTATGTTATCATTTGATGATAATGCGGCTAAGGAATCGGAAACGAGAGGCAGTGAAGAATCAAGAGTTGTGGATACCAGTAAGAAAAATTCGGCTGAGGATGGTACGGAAAAGGAGGGGATTAGGACAAAGGAGAGGGGAAAGAGAAGGGAAAGAGAAGGGGAAAGAGAGAGGGAAGGGCAAAGAAGGAAAGAGGCATAAGCGCAAGAACGTCAAGGCTAAAGGCCGGAGCGAAGTTGGAGAAGAGGAAGAGGCCATTTCGTCGGACTCTGACAGGTCTAGTGATTCAGAAGACCCCAAGCCGAACTCTCCGAGCTCTCCAAATCCTCCCCGTCGCAGCACTCGTCCTCGACCAGTACCAGTCAACATCAAGACCTTCGTCGAACGCCTACCAAAAGATTGGCTTGCACCTACTGTTCTAGATGCTATCAAGCGACTTCCTCCCTCGGAGCTCATGAAAGTTTTGAAGCAGCTGCAAACTGCGGCAGACACTCGGAACGTTGTGGAATTCAATCGCCAGGTCATGATATTCAGCAGGGAATACCCCACTTACATGACGGATGCTGTTATTGTGGAAGCCCAACGAAAGCAGGCGGCAGATAAGAACCAAATGGGGATGGAAGGGGAAGAGGGAGTTGAACCGATGGAAGGAGTTGAGAATCACCATGGTAAGGATGTAGAACCTCTGCAGTCACGCGCCGAGAGCGCTACTGATGTTGCTGCATCCTCACATGATAGCCTGGGGGATGCCGTCGTATCCGGTGATGCATCGTCCTCTCACTCTTTTGTCGACTCTTCTGGAGGGCCATTGACTCAGCTTGACGATCCTAATTTCGAGGCAGATCACCAACCTGGGACTGGGTCATTGGATGCTGTTGCTCCTGTTCCCGTTGTATCCACATCCTCACATGATAGCTCTTTTGCCGACTCTTCTTTGGCTCCACGGGATGATTCTAATTTGGGTCTTTCAGGAGATGACGAGGCGCATCACCATGGTCAGGAACCCATGATTCCCGGGACTGGGTCATTGGATGCTGTTGCTCCCACTTTTGTCGAGGATGATTCTAATTTGGGTCTTGCGCATCACCATGGTCAGGAACCAATTATTTCTGGGATTGGGTCATCGGATGCTAACTCAGGATCTGGAACGGGTGACAACTCGGATATTCTTGTTCCGGTGGAGACACGGAGCTTTTCGTTGGACCGTACGAACTGGCCACGTTGGATGCATGCCGCCGGCGACTACCTTGAAGGTGCTCTTGGAGACATGGAGAAGCTTGGGGATAGGGACATATGTCAAGCATTGCTGCGTGAGTGGAATGTTTTTGAGCGATGGCATGGGTATGACAATCCAAAGGTAATTGGTTGATGTCCTTTAGGCTTTGTGTCATTGACGATGATGATGATTTGCAGAATGCGTGCTTCAGCTCCCTGGGCAGGCCGCCAGCGATCGGTGTATGGTTCAAAAGTGGCAAGAAATTCCGCAATTTCACACCTAAGGAGCTCTCTGATGCGGATGTCGGAAATCTGCACTCGACGTGGCCGAGGTGGTGGTCCACTATCAATCCGGATTGGAGACTTAGGGATGAAAATCACACGATTGTTCTAGGCCGGGAGGAGACGGGTAACTGGTCCGTGTTGGATAAGCATGGACAATGTGGATTGCTCTCGGTTATCATGTGCCTGGTTTGGTGGGCGCAGTCCATTTCCGACAAGTCGCAGTGGCTAGAAGCTACCAAGGACGTCCTTATTGCTTTGCGTGGTCTTAACAAAGGGAATAGGTGAGTACTCAGAATATTTTTGAAGTCATTTTCATTGATTTGAAGCGTTAGAACTCGTGGAGTACGTCGAAAGCGCCCAGAAGTCGAGGAAACCGACGAGGTGGAGCCTAGCAAGCGCCGCCAAACTCGGGGTAACCGTACTTGAAATGTGACTCGTTTAATTTTTGGCCGTAGAAACATGCGTAATATATCGTCTATCCATCGGAAATCAATAGTATCGCGTGGTACATGTATGTCTCGAGACTTGAAGCTCAGAGTCTTGCAGTTGTTCAATCAGTGTAAAAGAGAAAACTGAGAAGGGCCATAAAAAGTTCTTCAGCACTCGAAAAGACAGACTTTAAATACAACTTTTGCAGAATTCTGGCTTCCGGCCCATCGGAGCTCAACGGATCGTGAGACGCGGATGTTAGGCGAAGCTACTTCCGAATTGAGGACTTTGTATCTTGTCGGGATGTTGAATATGAGTTTAGATAGCGATACAACGAGTTCATACGTTTTTGATGATGGGATGGATACAAGACTTAATACATTACTCTGAAAAACCTTCCAGTCCCTCTAACAAATCCTGAGAAGAGTCGGTATCACTATGTGATATATTAGACGATGATGAACGGTTGTAGTGATCGAGGGCACATTCTTCTATGTAATCTGGAGGAATTGCGAAATAACGAAAATCGCTGGGCATCATTAAGTGTCTGGACTATAATAACGAGATAAAAAATTACACTTACACGCCACTTCGAGTCTCTACAGTTTGAATCCTTAGCCAAATCCCATGACGGGAACATAATATCAACGCAGAGCCCCACGCTGTTGAGCTATAGAAAATAACAATGAGAATCACACATGTGAATCCGGGAAACGCATCCACTCACCAAACTGAACACAAGTGCATTGCAGCTTGCAGAGCGCATCTCGAGGCTCCATGGCATTCGGAGGAGACGGAGAGAGTTGGTGGGGGAGTATGAAAGTCGGGTAAAGAGCGTGGATGGGGTAAGCAATACACTACAAAGGTTGACGACGTTAAAACGAGGACGTCAAAATGCCCTAATTGGAAAACCTGAAAGGAAATTGTTACGCTCAGGATATGGTGGTCCAACTACAAAAGAAGATGGAGGTCTTCCGGTTGTGTCAACAGCCGAGGCGAAAGCCAATACCGAGTAAAAACTGCAGATATGAAGAAAAATGAATGCTGAACCCGAAGAAAAATTTTCTACACGCACGCTTACGGCTTGGTGGTCGAGAGTACGATGACGAAGGAGAATCCTTCCTTGTTTGATGGGAACGAGGGTGATAGTGGAAGAGTTTAGATACCTAATGAGACAAAATCTAGTGGTAAATGGTTGGAAACGAAGAGAGAAACATATGGCTTGCTCACCTGAGCCTAACGGTCGGAAAGTGCAAAGAAACGATGGCGGGAGGGAAAAGGAGAGTGTGGGAAAGAAATTTGTACATTACCTAAGTCTACTAAGGTGATGCTAAGTACAAAAAGGATATTTGCTATGGTCCCTAAAATTTTAAGTACGAAAAAGGAATAACTGGGACGGCCGATGCTCGGCGAAGCCACGGCATGAGCAGCCGGACGCATATCCTGACCTGATTTGTGTAGAGGGTAAATTGCCAGTAGGATTTGCAAATCGGTCTTTGGGTTCTGCCAGTATGATTTATAAATTGGATTACTGAGTTGCCTGATGAAGGAGAAGTTGGGGAAGAGTTGTAGAAATTAGAAAGGCAGGATCCTCTCTGTCTAGGTTCATCATCAGGGTTCAGGAAGTAACGACACTTGGCATTCCAACCTTATGCCAATAACTGGCACTATTCTTCGTTTGAACCCGAGCAGGACATTTTCTACCATACCGCCATTCTGGACCTCGACGGCCTCATTAATTGCCGAAAACGCGCTGGAAATGGGGCGAGATTGACCACAAACATGAGTAGGAATCCCAGTGGCATCTTGACGTTGACGATGGTGATTTATTTACGTGCGCAGTCATTCTATTTTTCTTATCCTCGTCTAATAACCTCTCTTCACAGCCTGGAGGCCTTTGCTCAAATACGCGTCAACGGTTTTCTTTTTGGCCCCGAAATCCCTATTTTACCGCGCCATTATTGAGCGCTCCCTCTCGGATAATCATCTCCAATCTACCTCCCGATAGCGCCGACCTTCCCCGTCAAAGCTCGTTATCCACTGGAGGACCTCTCGTACGTGGACTTTCCTTGACGCAACGTCAGATGCCCTTTCCAACTCGTCAATTCGTCAGTTTCATATACTGGTCCTAGCCCTTCCGAGCCCAGTACATCTGCAAATACCATCGTCAATGAAAAAATCAAACGTGTCCCTTCCGCCTCCACTGCTCACCAAACCACGCTTTCTCTACCGCTTCTCGGTCTGACACTAAAAGTCCGACTGAACCCCTCTCTACCCTTCAAACTCAACGTAACTGAAATAACATCTTGAAACGTTCCTTATTAGCGACAATCATGGGGTCGTATCGATTTTGTTGCTATTGCTTCATTCTGGATAACATTCATCCTTGCCTCTGGAGGACTCGAGCATGGAGGTGGTGCTGGCACCGGAATATTGGTACATTTCGTGCTCCGAGTGTTATACGGACAGCAATGACGAGTGGCACCACGACCGTCTTGCTTCATGCAGGATTATTGGTGTCCAGTTTCTCAACGGCTCTCTCCGTCGTTCCTGTTTTCTCCTTGCAAAGGATGGAGAGCAGGAATTGTCCAATTCTGTGGCGGCCATGTCAACGCTTCCACTATCCAAGAATCCAACTACATCGCTTGGAATGGTTTACCGTCGGATGGAGAGGCTAAAGGGTATATCTGTCCCCTAGGGCAGATCTGCAGGGAGACAGACAATCCGAAAGACGGTATACAGAGTTTTGATTCGATTTGGGCGGCTAGTGCCAACAGGGTGAGTCATTATCTTTTCTGCTATTGACCGACTTGACAAACATCACGTATAGTGGGCTCCACCCATGTATGAAATGATCGACTTCGAATTCTTCGTGTTGAGCTTGTTCTTCATCATTTGCGTCGTTGATCTCAACTTTTGGCTCATCAATCTTTTCATGGTGATCATTACGGATACGCTCTCGGCGATCAGATCAGAGACGAAGGAGAGTGCTTTTGGAGCTGTGCCGTGAGTTATCTCGCTTTCCAAAAAAGAAATGTCTCAATCTTTATCCCAAACAGACTCCCATCACTCCTTGCAGACGAACAAGACGACGGCTGGTCATTTGTCAATCCTTCCAAACCTACCGCTCAACGCAATATATTCAAGATTCTGTATGATCACTCTTGATGAATATTCGTTCTCGCATTCTTCCTATGACAGGACGTTTTGGGCATTTGGTCAAGACAGCTTTTTTCACAAGCTTTGTCAAAGACTCGTTCAATCCGGTCGTGTGAGAATGTATTTTTGGGACTCCGTATTCGTCTCTCGCCCATCCTGCGTTCCAGTTCCTGATCCTCCTCGCTGTTATTGGTGGAATCGTAACTCTTGTTGATTAGAAACGTGGGAACTACTCGACACGCGTTGCCTCTTTCTCCACCACCACGATCTCCTGTCCTCCCTGTGGTCTCTGCTCCTTTCCGGTCCTTTCCTCTAGGATTCTGGCCATTCGGTACATATTCTTTCTCCATTCTGCGTTACAACGATTCCGACAGCTAGTCCCAACAGGCTTTAGCTTCACGCGGCCAAGCACGACTGGTCCTGGTAGCCGTGAGAGACAAGGTGTGTAATATTGAGGGCTATCATACTCGCCTATGCTCATAGTTTCGATAGAACCACCATTTCGCCGCCTCTTTCCTGCTGCCTCCACCCCTTTCCTCTGATTCCGGACGATCGGTATGTATTATTTGTCTGTTCCACATTACGACGAGTCTGACAGCTAGTCTCAATAGTCTTTAGCATGACTTGGCCAGTACAACCAGCAGCTGCGACAATCCTGGTACTGTCGAGGACTCACGCTCGTTTACGTCCTTATTCACGATAGGACTGTCATTAGCGCGTTACCCTGAGGAGTCTGGGAACAATATGTGAATATATGTGCGTCGTTGGACCATTGCGTAAGTCATCTGTCTGTGCCCAATGTAGCGTGTCATAAGTCATCTTCAACTGTTCGTCAATTATGGTGAGCTGTCACCAGAAATAATATCCAAATGATGATTTACGCTGACTTTGCGTTTGACATGACTGCAAGTCATCGGTCTATTTTGATGCTGCTTTGCGGACTCGGGGTCCCGCGTGGTCTTACCTTTTTGCTCTGTGCCCTCTGTGCAAAGGAACCCTCAGCTCTCCTCACAACTTGCTAAGGCTGTTTGGTGCAGACTTAGTGCAAAAGGTTTCGGTCTTCTCACCCTTAACCTTCTTAAAGGCCCAGTCACTTATTCCGCTGGCATGCTGGAGCCCCCTGGCCTTGATTCTCTGAGGTGATAGTGGTCTTTAAAACTAAAGAGCCTCATAACTAATAACCAATTCCAGCTCCTGGCTTATGTTGAGCGGTTTACCCTTGCCAACGACGAGACCGCGAGACTTATGAGTCGCGCTCATCTCCCTTAGGCTTGCTTCTCGCTTCTTGCACAAATGTCTCTTTCTTTGTCCTACCTGTGTGAATCAATATCCCTTTGTTTCAGTCATTCACTCAAATATGACCATGTGTTAGAGCAGCGCAACTTCGCTTTCCTCTCTTTTTGCCACTGCTTCGTAAGTGGTCTCCTGGAGTCAACAGACCGACGTTTTTTCTTCTCACTATCCTCTACAGGATGCCGGATATTTTTCCCTCCACGCCAACCCAGAAATCAATCAAAACATATAAGTCTCGAAGAAGGTCGCAAAGGCCATCTGGTGATCATCAAGTGGACTTGCAGAAGGATATCCAAGGCTGTTTAGAGGAAATCGAGGTGTGTCTTTATATGTTGCGACAAATGTTGTATCTAATCCAATCTTCAGTACCTTCAAGATAAACTTAAGTCGTTCCGCCAACAACAACTTTCTAAATGTGAATGTCCCGTGTGTCTTGATACTGCGTGGCAGCCATGCGTGTAAGCTATACCATTCATTTCATCAACTCATCAACGAACTCATGGTTTTATTAACATCAGGACGCAGTGTGGCCATCTCGTATGCGGACGCTGCCTCAGGAGATTAGTTAGAGATGACTACAAGCAAGGAATCACATGGCGCAAAAGTAAATGCCCGTATTGTCGAGAACCTCTTCGCCAACCACCAACTCTGTGCTATGTATTGCAAAACTCCATTGAGTCTCTTGCCGTCGAAGAAGGGCTTGACATTCCTCCTCAGCCCCATTTCAAATGGCCTCCATCTTTTCCTAGAAGGAAATAGATATGCTGGTTCAATTTTGCGTACGATGCTAGGTTTAGCGATAACTTTAGTTGTAACTGTTGTATTTTGTATTAATTGTCATAGAAATTTGGAAGGTTGTCGACCATTAGAATTGGTTCTGGTTATGTCAAAGTTTGCAGGAAAATCGTACTTGACCCGAGATTCCAAGCAGCGTAGGGCCAATGCATCACAGGTGCTCCTTTCTTCCTGCCTTCTTGGACCTGCCACTCAAGAGAAATGTCTTTTTGGTATATAGAGTCACAGATTTCCAAGCTCGTGCTGGCCTTTATCTTCTTCTGCAGGTCATTAGTTGTTGATCCCGAACAGCCGGTGACGATATCGGCGCCTGGCTTACTGCGAATTACTCATGCTTCGCTCCATTTACCACCGGCGCTCGCGACCTCCACTTTATGCATAGAAAGCATTCAAATCAATAAGTACGGCTTCAAAAGCGAGGTCCAGGGGACCGTACTGACTCTCAGATCTGGTTATGTATGCCTTCTCCTTCTCGTCTTTTGACCTTTGCCTCACATGTAACAGAGAGAGTTTGCAAAGGTTGATTTGCGCATTCAGCAAGGTGACAGTATAATTCTCCTCGTACAAGGGTCCAGGTTAGTCAAGTTGGTTAACGTTGCTGCCGGCGCCGTGATCTTCAAGTGTTGACAATGACATTCTATATTTTAGTTCTATGATCTTGCTGGGCACCGTTGCGTAGCTAGATGAGCACTTGTCATATGAAATAAACTATGAACTATGTACACGTCTGTCTATATACTAATATAGTGAGGTGGGATCGACGGCGGCTACTTCGCCATTGCATGACTAAGCTGAGTATCCTTACCTATCAATGATTCATGGCCCCACGTCTCAAAGATGGTCAAGTCGTGAATCGACAGAAACAACCCCTTAACCAACTGTTCTATGTTTGTAAATGTTCCTCGTGTGCAACGCAGTTAATCGTTGGTCCTGAAGGAACCCCAGAACCTGGGCGGATGTTCTTTAGCCAAGGTGAATGGGATCGGCACAAACGTCTTCGAACCAAAATCGAATCTGTTTCTGCAAACTATGACCTTACTACTCCCGAAATAAATCTGCCTCTCGCTCCGACAGCTGCTATACCATTCCCTTCTCCTGTCATCAACCGAGAGTCTTTCTCTCCTGACAGCGACTCCCTCGGCACCGAGGATGACGAACAGCCGTTTTTTGCACCTCCTCAATCTCTGCCGTACGACTGGCAGAAACTTGTCGACATTCGGGCACAATTGCAGTCTTTCCAAGCGTCTGGCGCTTTGGATCCAACTTCTTTCGAGTTTGATCCAGAACCCGCTCCGGAAAGCAATCTCCCTCCTTTTACCGAAGTTCCACCACTCAAAACACATAGTAAAGGGAACTCTTACGTTTTTGGTCATATGGAATGGCTGGAGGATAGTCGTGCATTTGCTCTGCAAGCTTCACTGCACTCTCCCTGCACCTCCTATGCCCACTTTCGACTTCTCTGCAAATCCCTGGAGAAAATGCTGGATAGAGAGATTGCCTCAGTCAAAGAGACTATTAGGCAAGAATGGTATCGACAGCGGAATATCGCTCAAAGTGGCCAAGAGCGAATAGTCAGCTCAGGTATGTCGTTACATGATCCCTTGGGACCGTTGATGCGATATCTTTGCAGATCTCTTCACTTTAGACTACACACTACCTCAGCAGCTCTTTATGCTTTATGCTTTTATAGCCTCTGTGCTACATCTCATTTGCCATGTTTCTCTCGATGCATCGCACTTTGTCTTGGGAGGTTTTCGACTGGCAGCGATGCTTCAGGGGGCTGACCCCACAGAAGTTGCTCAGAACATACCCTCCGACATGAGGACAGTCCTCAGAAGATTCAATTTTGAGCCCGTCTCTAAGGAATTCGCTTGCTGCCCTAAATGCTTCAAGCTGTACCCACTGGATTCATACCCTGAATTTTGTGACGGTGGACATAGTGCTGCTCCTCTAGGGCCAAAATGCAATAGGCGGCTGCGTCCCAAAGAGGCTCCCGGCTCTCAGTCTTCTAGGGTACCAGTAAGGACATTTGCGTACAACGATGTCCGTCAATGGATTGCTTCGCTTTATAACCGGAAAGATGTCGCACCTTACATTCGACGTAAGGTGGATTCTAAAGAAGGCAGTCTGGTGATGAGAGATATATGGGATGCATCTATTTTGGATGACATTCTTGGTCCCGATAAAAGACCCTTCTTTCGGACAGACGAAAACGAAGATCGCCTCCTTTTCAGTCTCAACTTCGATTCGTTCAATCCATTTGGTAATCGGCAAGCGGGCAAGAAGGCAAGCACTGGGGGGATATATCTTGTCTGTCTTAACCTTCCACCATCTCTGCGGTTTAAAAGCGAGAACATGTTTCTTGCAGGCGTTGTCCCAGGACCCAAAGAACCGTCGTTTCACGAAATTAATTACATTCTCAGACCCCTCGTTGACGACTTACTTGTCTTATGGAAGCATGGCATCTTTCTAAATCGTGCTCGTGAACATCCATTGGGGCGGTCTGTTCGGGGGGTACTCGGTCCATTGGTCTGTGACTTACCAGCAGCACGTTTGGTGGCCGGATTTGCGCCTCACAGTGCACAAGATTTTGTCTGTTCAATCTGCACTAATAAATCACGGAATAGCCTCAATGTGTCTTCTTGGAATCTGCGTAATGCCGATGATCACCGTCGGGTTGCAAACCAATGGCTGACTGCGCAGACCCCAGACGAACGTAAGGATATCTTTCAACGGACTGGAATTCGATGGTCAGAACTATTATCCCTGCCATACTGGAATCCAGTGCATTTCACAGCTATAGATTCCATGCATTGCTTCTACTTGCGCATTCTGAGACGTCACTGCCGGGAAATCTGGCGAATGGGTGTCAAGCTTACAGACGGAGATGGTCTTTGGGAGATGGAGGAACCTACTGAAGAAGATAAGGAGCTCGGATACCAAACTTTGTGGTTTGGTACTAAAACAGCTCTGTCCCAGCTTAGGACCCATGTACTTCGATATCTGTGTGTAAAACTTGGTTTGGAATACACAGGAACGAAGAAGGCTCTACTCTCAGCTTTGCTTCAAGAGGTATGTGATATGACTCTAACACTGGACTGATAACTTATGTTTTCACATAGCGCATCAAGAACAAATGGTTCAATCAGCAACAACGCCTCATTCAACCCATGAACACCAAATCTCCTGATTCGAGTTTGGACGATATTGCTGGTGCAGCAGGAGAAGGAGATCTTTTGGGTCCGGATTTTTCCAAGGAACCTGATAAATCGTCATTAAGTGACGCACTGCATGAATATCATCATGGTCGGAGCAAGCGTGGCTTGAATTACTTCAGCACTTTTATCCTCAGAGATCTCGCTTCAGAAGTCGGTCTGGATGTTGATGGGAAAAATAAGAATGATATTGTTGATAAATTACACGCAAAAGTACGCTTAATCTAATGCCTAGTGCGACCATTACTGACGCGGTCCTGTCAAGAGAGCCACCACTGTACCAGAAACTACCAACTCTGAAAAAACTGATGGCCGGAAACAGACTCCTCAAGTCAACTCAGAAGAAGAGTACCAGGACCTTTTTTTGAGAGCACCCAAAACTGCCATCGACAAAGCAAGCCTTGCCAAGCTGCGTGGTCTAACTTTTTTCATTGGTAGGCTAGCAGTTATCAGACATACACATGCACAAGTTGCTGCCTCAGGTGAGAGCTTGCCTGATCATCCAATATTGTCGGAGTGTGAATGTAGAGCTGACTCGGATGGGAGAGCAGATAATGGTAGCGAGAGTAGTGGCAGTGAAGATACGGCGAGTTGCAGCGAGGACGTTACTAGCCGTGACGACACTGGTAATCATGAGCATGGCATCATCGACAACAAGCCCATGGGGACAGGTTTGAACCAGCTAGAGCTAGAAGAACTAGTAAAGGATTCCTCAAAGATGAAGGATTTTATTCACCGTCAGGCACGTTTTCCCTTTTTCCCTGCAAAGATTCGCCTTTTCACTCTTAGAGCTACAGCGTCAGTTGCTTGGTATTACAAACAAAAAGAACAAGGTAATTGACAAGTCCGGAGGTAAAAAAACCAAAAATACAGCCGTTCTCGGGAAGGAGAGACTGGCTGAGATACGTGATGACATGGTGAAACTCCGTCTACCTTCGTGGATGGCGAGAGCTCCTCGTGACCCTGGTGGTACATCCCACGGAAAATTCTCCGCGGACCAATGGCGAGCATTTTGCACCGTCAACTTACCCATCTCTTTGATACGCCTATGGGGTCGTAAATCTGATCAAACTAGAGAACACCGAATGCTGGTCAACTTTATGCATCTTGTCTCGGCAGTCCGACTCGCGAATATGCATACTCTGACGGAAGACCGGATAGTCGAGTTCGAAAGGTTGATGCTTCTCTATCTTCAAGGTTTGCGTGACCTTTTTCCCGAGAAGAACATCATGCCATACCAGCACATGTCCTTACACTTTGGATCTATGCTCAGACGATTTGGACCTGTGCATAGCTGGCGTTGCTTCCCATTTGAACGCTATAATTACCTTCTCCGGAATATACCAACCGATTCTCGACTAGGTGAGCTCTTACCTAACCTTTAGAAGGGTGCTATCTAAGACTTTCATTTCCCTCGAAGGTGACATAGAGAAGACTATTTTCAACCGATTTTGTATGATTCAGAAATTGCGGTCTCTGATGAATACCTCGTCGCTTCCTGAGCTGCTGAAGCCACTCACAAATCTCTTTGATGGTGTATTCAATTCCGATATTCGCGGATCTCGACTTGAAGATGCTTTGCCATTCGACGTGTATCTTCAAGAGCAAGAGGAAACGGTAGATTGGTCGCAGGAGAAGTCGAGGGCATTAGATGCGAAGAGTCTAGCTAAGTCGGAAGCTTGGCTACCGCCTGGGGCTCGTTTAATGCGCGATGTTGTTGATCGAAAGAGTGTCAGGCGACTGGATGTCAAATTTTCAACTGAAAAATTCGCCTTCGGAGACGCTCAGGTCGTCTTCAAAAGTACAGGAGATCTTTGCGGTTGGTCAGCCGGCTCCGTAGTACGACTTTTTTGTGCTCGTTGGATTACGGGTAACGATAAAGACACAGCTACAACCTTTGCCGAAATAAAGAAATACAAGCCCCTCAGCCGTTCCCATGCACCACTTGATCCTTATCGTCGCTTTGGTTTTGCGGGAGGGCGACTGTTTTATAAAGATCAAGAGGCCGAGACTTTACTTATACCATTGAAAATGATCACTGCCCACTTCGCATACACAGAAATATCCATTCCCGGAATAGATGACAAAACTATCCATGTGCTCCCTCAGAACAGGGTATGTTGACTTTAGCTCAAGTAGCTCATGACCATTTGTGCTGACAGCCTAATGTTATCCTAGGACTATGAATTTTATTCGTAACCCAACCACTAGGTAGCATGTCTGTGTAGATAGTGTACATTGCAAAACAAGTAGCGGTCATGGTTAGTTGCCATACCAAAGTTTCCTCGTTCGTGTGTGCCAGAAGCCGACTCATTCGGTGTTGGTCGGTTCGGGAAATCTGCTCGCAGCCTGTCATACCCGAAGTGTAAGCGAACTGAAAAAATGGCCACAACAATGTCCTTGATGTGAATGCTGATCATACCAGAAGGTACGGATACCTAGTCTCGACAACGGAGTAGACCACATCCTGACGGCATACATAGCTTCTTAGGTTGAGCTCAGTAAAACAGTGAAGTTGAATGTATGGCAATGCCAAGCATATATCAAAATCCAAAGACAGTCACCGCAGTGCCTTCCGTTCATACACCTCCCGTTATTCGGATGATGAAGCTTTCGCTAGTGCCAAGTTAGACACTTTGCAGATAAGTGTTTCCATCGACTTCCTGTTCCTCTGGACAACTTTGTACAAGCTGCAGGAGTAGCCGGTGTGTGGAGGCTCGGCTTGTACGACCCTGGCCATTTCAGGGTGAAAGGATTGTTGAGGGCACTGACTGTTCCTTCTGGCTCGAGATTTGAAGACTTGTATACTGTACTATTTCGACCAGGTGTTCCGTAATGCATAACGGGGAGTCCGAACACCTGCGTTTTTACATATCGTAACGCGTTACGGCGGCCTCCGAACACCAGGTCTGGGTATATCGTATGTAACAAACAATGTCTCAAGAGCGCCGCCCTTGGGCCGCATTAAGTATCTCATAACGCGTAACGGGGCCGCCTGAACAGGCATTCTGACAAGGGTATTGCGTAACGCTCGAAATGGCCGAACACTTGGTCGAAATAGTACAGTAATGATGCCTCCAACCTCAGCCCATCACCATCTCCAACGTCATCCGGCTCTTCTTCTCCATCCCTAGCATCACTACCTTGGTCAACTTCGTCTTCTCCTTCCTCACAAGTGCCTTGGCCTCCTCGGTTATGGGCAAATGCTACAAATAGACATTGTCTAGACAAGGACGATCTCCCTTTACCAGACCTGGAACATCTCTCACTCTCCCTTTCGTTCAGCGATGGCGACGACGACATGGACAATGGAAGTCGAGTTATCGAAGGCATCGTGCAGCTGGTCGGCTCCCGATCCCGATCTACAGGTACTCTCTCTCTGTAGTACATGGGATAGCTACCTCGGCGCTGAGAATTTTCCTCTTGTGGAACCTCTTAAATCGTTGACACTGCACGACTCCTTTTCGACCTCGTCTTTTCCCGGGTTTGTCCCTCACAGTGCAAGCAAGGTCAGAGTTTAGAAGTGAATTACGACGCAGGTTGGCAGTATTTGAAGATGTTGAGGTGAGGACGATGGATTGGAGGTGGGAGAACTTGCCGGGAACGTTCCCAACGTTGACCTTTGTAATCGTCGACCGGTTGGATTGGAAACCAGGAAGGGACTGCGAGAGAAAAGTGGCGGGAGCTTTATAGGACCAAACTCGGCCGTGTTCGTTACATATTATCTGTATCCGGGTCGGTCGAGGGGAGCAGCGACGATGGAGCTGCATCACGGACTCACCAGTACTGTTTTAAACTAATTTCTCGCCGCCAAGTTCATCTACTCTGTACTTTTATCAGCCATTGTTTCCACTTTGTAAATGATACCAAATCAAATGTACATCTTAACCCAGCAACGTATACACATGAATTTGAACGACCATTTCATTGGACTTTGAGCGATTACAGGCACGCCACAGATAATGATATCTACACTCATGCATAACAGGCGTCTGCTTCCAATAGGCAAAATATACTGGAACCAGTGTTGGCTTCCCGTTCCCAGTGTTGTAAATGCCGAATGACGCCCCTTTGAAGAAAAATCCACTGTAAAAAATGACAGTTCAGCACTGATAAGGACAAATGACAGAAATCAAATTCGTACCCAGCAGGAGCAATAGATAGAGCAGCACTATCCACATCTGCAGTAAACGTCACTGGCCCATCTCCTTCAGCAAAGCCCAACTTGTAGCCCGTAGAATTGCCTTGAATGACCAACTTGATGGGGTCAGAAGTCGTTTGGAGAGGGGTGTAATCGACCTATAGGATAACTCGTCAGTATGACATGATTTACAGAACAATATAACTACTCGCCGTCTCAACGGTATTATTACCCGAAGTCAAAGACCACGGCCCAATCTGTGTCGCTTGCACAATCGTTCTCGTCACAATGAACCGTTCCCCGCTACCACTTGGATCGCCCGTGATGCCAATGTCGTTATGCAAAAAGTCTCCATAGAATATCGTCGCACCGGCCTCTGTCAGATTAGTTGTCGGACTGAAGCCGTCAATTATCGTCTCAAAAGTCTCTTCGTAACTTGCTTGCTTAGCAATAACACAGGATTGTCTCGATCTCCGACAGCATAAGAGTTGCCTTTGAGCCTAAGATACCTAGGATTGGCAGCGAGGGAATTTGTATGGGGTCCGCAAAAAGTAGAAAGTGTTGTCCAGGGAAGAATCATCAAAGTCGTTGAAGTAGTCCGAAAGATGCGACGTGTCTTCTAAAATAAAACTCCTTCAATGTGCTCACTCGATGCCTCGTCATGGTTGAAAACAGGCCAGCCGGATTCCCAGGTTACGGGAAAGAGAAAGGTTTCTCTGCCTAATGAGGACTTGGCCAAGAGTGAAAAAGAAACCCACCAAGCTGAATGTAACCGAAATTACTCTGCTGTGGCCTGACTCCTAACGCTACACCCCACCATGATCCATCCGGTGCCTCAACAATGTCCGCATGTCCGGTATCTTACACCGGCAAAGACAAGTTTGCGCCATTGAATAGAATGGGATTGGCTGGGTCGTTCTCCCAAGAACCTGAAGGTGAAGGTCCGCGTTGGATTGTTGAACGATGATGAACGTCGGTCCCGCCTAGAAATGCTTTCTGAGCAGATACAAACTGCTGGTAATCATTATGCGTACCCTCGGCAATGAGTAAATAATAAGTCCCATTGATTAGGTATACATGAGGCCCTTCTGGTCGAGCGGAAGAATTATTGGGTAGAGTACCAGCAAATATCTTTTCAGCAGGTGTTGGTGAATCACCCGTTTCGAGCTCGAGGTCAATTTTGCTTTGGTAAATGCCTACAGCAAGATCATCAACCAAAACCAACAACAGGAAATGAAGATCATGAGCACAGACCGTAAATCTTGTCAGTGGCATTGTTTATTCCGCTCCAAGTAACATATACCTGCACGAATATCAGAAATGAATTCCTACTCTAGAGCTCGAACACGCACATCGTCATTCAGATCCCAAAACAGGTCCACATCGTATCCGAGAAAGTCTTTATTATATCATCAGCCAAATTTGATGGATATAGATCAAACTCGTACCAAAGTATACAGGGTCACTCCAGTCGTTTGAGAAAATATCTTGCGTAGACACGTAGAAAGACCTGGGGAAGAGACGAAGCTCGGCTTTAAACGAGTAAGGTGGGACAATCAGGATGGAACAAATTTGAGAAACGCACAGGTATATACATAACGTGTTGTAGATGTGACAACGCAATCCCGGAGCCCAGACACCTGGTTTCACCATCTTTTCACCATCTGTCAATGTGTGCTAAAGGATCTTATCGACAGTAACTCACCGGCATCCGAAGGCGTTCCTAGTAAAGTCAATTGACTCGGACGGTTTAGTGCATGCCCAACCCAATGACCAATCCACCAAATTTTTGCTGTGATATATTGGGTGACCAGGAAAATACTCGAAGGTCGAAGTCGCAATGAAATAATCATCGTCGACTCGCACAATACTGGGATTAGGATTCCAGCCAGGTAGGATAGGGTTTATAAGGGCAAACGCATGTCCTAGAACAAGCAAAGGTATTCTCCTAAGTTGCGTTGCAGAAGATGAACAGAGAAAATAACTCACCAAGGCAAACTGCTACACGCAAATAACTGCCAAGCCCTCATGCTGGCTACGAAGAGCTGTAAAGGATGCCATAGAGGAATTTATAGTGATGGTCCACAGTGTAAGACAGCAGACGCGTCGTTTGGCGGCCAGGCGGTCTGTGTCGTGAACAAGGAACCAAGTACGTTCATTGAAACTAAAATTGCAACATAATTTGTGCAGAGCTGATCCGTGCGTCTACTAGTATGCCTCGTTCGGGGGACTGCTTATGTCTTTGATAGGTTCATTTAGACATATGACCAGTATAGTCCTAGGCGATCCCATCTACATACTACTCCGAAAGTAGTCTTCTCTTCCTGACTTCATCTGCGTAGCTTTTCATGCATTGGAGCGCTGCACCACTGTTACTACAGGAGTCTGCTGTATGGCTCTTGTGTAGATCTGGACTGAAAGAATGATACGGCTACTAATTGAATATACGGTGGTCGTGTTCACGTTCACACCATGATCTATCCCAAGCCCCCTGATGGCAGTCCGTGACTAGATTGTGCTTCTTCACTCCACGAATTTGACGAGACTTCGTGCTCAAAAAGAATATGGTGAGCATGCAAATCAAGTGAATGACAAGCCCAAATCTTCAAGCTTCAAGCTTCAAGCCTCGCAATTTATCAATAACATCAACAATGTCCGTCACGTCCCCGCCGTCACCCCAGAACCGCCGAACATCCTGATGTCAACCAGATCTCCAGGTACCGGTCCAGGCAGATTAGTAGCAAGGAGTCAATCGGAGAGGAATTCGCCTGTGCTGACTCCAACAGAATCTGACAGGTTCGGAAAGCGATGAGAATGAACTTCGGAGCGATTCAAGGCTTCAGATTCCGGCGTTATGAGACTCACAAAGCATTCACGACAAGATAATATTCTGATGGCCAAGGAAGTATGTAGATGAACTACGATTCTGAACAAGATAAAAGGTGTATCAAA
Organism: Stygiomarasmius scandens; assembly: GCA_037954225.1. Classification (NCBI taxonomy): domain Eukaryota; kingdom Fungi; phylum Basidiomycota; class Agaricomycetes; order Agaricales; family Campanellaceae; genus Stygiomarasmius; species Stygiomarasmius scandens. The sequence continues at coordinate 138,108 of JBANRG010000103.1, read as the reverse complement.
GAAAAGGAAGGTAACGTGAGGTATTGTACGGAGTACCAGCCATCAGCTTAGGCATCTTTCAGTTGCTTGCCATTTTTCTGATTGGTTTTCCTTTTAGGACGGGTCGAACCAGATCCCTCGGCCTCCTCTGGACTTGGGCCGGTGTTCGGGCGTTTGGCGGGACCGGACTGAGCTGGGCCGTCGACATCATCTGCCCGGCGCTTGCCATTTCTGGACGAGCAATTAGTATAGAGGACATTCATTACAGCGGGATAACATACCTGATGGCTTCATCTGCAGTAGTGGGCACACCAGAGAAGTTGACAGTGCTCGGGACGCTCCCAATACTTGGAATGCTGGAGGCTACAAGAGGAACGTCACGGACAGTCAAAGATACATGGAATAAGACACACATTGTGAAAGGGCTCTGTTTTCGTCGTCTAAAAGGCAATCGGTCAACTGAAGATACAGATACCACAAGTAGCGTACCACTCGCCCATCCAATCAGGGAAACAGGACTGTTTGCTCAATCAGCTGGTGGTCTCGACTTGCCATGGAAGTGCGGCTTACTTTGGACCGTTTGTGGCAATGATCATCGGAACCCCTTGCGCCAGGGTAACGTCGATGGCTGCAAAATCTGTCTGAGGATATTTTAGCCACAACGATATAGAAAATGTGGTGGTGGACTTACTCTTCCTGGAACTAAAGCTCCGACAACGGCCGCGTCTTTGAGAGTTTGACCAGGCTTGAGAATTTGAACGGTAGTGCGTCCAATCTCGATCACTTCTTTGATAGACATGTTTGTGAGGCGAATTCGACGAAAGGGCGAGACCATCTTGGCTTGACCAGGCTCAAGATTGAGGTTCCTTTGGAAGATATTAACATTCTTTTGAATGAGGGCGATCAATGAATACACACCAAAAAGTCATAGTGGAAAGTAGAGAGTGATGGCAGTCAATGAGGTTGAGAGGAACTGGAAGGTAGTGGCACGGATCAGACACAATTTATAAAGTGTTTTCGAACAAAGGAATTGGTCCATGATGCCTTATGCGTAAGCACGTGCATACTTCCACCACAAACCTACAAAAAGCAAATGGAAGATATCTCACCTTAAGAACTGCACTGTGTACATGGCCACTCCCAACTCTCCCGGACGATACCCCAACTCCCCTGGTCGCTATCCCAACTCTCCCGGACGCTACGAAACCAGCGAAGTCGATAACGGCTGGTTGTCAATTCAGTCTCAGGCAAAAACATCAAAAGTAGGCGAAAATCCAGACCAGGTTCGTTTTACCACTGTTCTGAGGCAAATCTTCACGGTAAATGGGTGTTGACAGCCTTACATCGACCTCCTGGAGGAGAAAGATGCATTGATCGAGCTGGGACGAATAAGGGTAAGAGCTCTGGAACAACAAGTTGCCGAGTTGGAAGAGAAGCTGCGAAGAGCACTGAAGTAAGTGTAGCTGAAGTATATTTGATTTTTACTCACGTTGGTTGCAAGACATCGCAAGACACCGCGTGCCAAAAAGAATATGCACTGATAAGCAGCCCATATTCGGGCAGAGATGAAAGGTGTAAAGGAGGTGGAGTAATAATACGCATCGATGTAACCAACGAGGTTGTAATTGCAACGTGACTGATGTGACTTGAAAATCACCGAACCCAATTTAAGCTCCGCGACATGCGTTCCTACGGCGCGCCCTGGGTTTCGCGCCACAAATACCGCATTACTATGGTGGACAGGGAATTGCAACTGAAGCTAAAAATACTTGGAGCCTTCGTTCCTAGCTCTACTGTAAAATAAAGTTGAAAATTCTATTCCACGCTCTCCAAAACCCTTACTTGATTTTTCTTCGATTTTTAGGGTGAGTGCGTCGGGTAATGTCTGCCGAGCAAAGACAAGGAATTACAATTACCTATGTCACGAAGAGTCACGGTAAGTCACAGCCCATCCTCTCCGGCTTCAACTTTTTTCGGATTCCGTCAATAGGAGTTTAGAATGGGCATGGGTCTTGTCACTCCGCATCACACGTCTTTGTTCAGTTGCTATTTCAACCTCCTCTTCACCTTACTGTCTATAACTTTGTTTCTGATTAATATAATGTATCTCTTGGATTATATGTAGAATTTCTTGCCTCCGGACTGGCAGGGCTTTATTGTAATCAAAGGCTTGTCACATAATTCCGTGTTGCATTTGAAGCGTATTTTGAGTATCATTCCATTTCAACACCACTTATTATTTGAATTCTATACCTAATACCTGTATTCTAGCTTGAAAAAAATCTCTTAGGTCTACAGTACTCAGGAAGGTATCAAAATATGCAAATTGCATTTTCCTATCAGTTGCAATGATTCCTTCAAGTCCATCATAGTAGCCTGGAGTAGAGCATATCAGAAACTGGCTTTGGAGCTATACACTTAAGCATCACTAAATTCCGGAATGTGCAGTCAGCAATTGTCATAAACTGCCACAGTGGGTGTTATTTGCAATCATAGGTACCATTCTGGTAGCATAATGAGGTAGGTAAGATCCTATATTCCTATATATTAAAACACATTGGTTTTTTTTTTACAGTAGATTAGCTAATATTTACTAAGCACAGCTTTCAGAAATACCTTCCCACACGCTGTGGCACTTGACTCTGTGCCATAGGTGTGGGCAAGCAAAGCTTGTCCTATACTAAAACACATCAGTTTTTTCTCACAGTAGAGTATCTAAAAATTTGTTAAAATACTGATGGATACATATACAAAAGCAAAAGATGGTTAATTATGATCAGATATGAATATTTAATATCTGTAATTTAGTATATTCACACAAAAAACATGTAATGTACATATGGTCACAAATGTCAAGTCTTTAAATGTAGTGGTTGAAAAGAAATTTGGAGATATCAAGACAAAACTGACACCAATGCGACCAAAGGACTCAGGGATCATGTACAGAACCATAAATGTTGGGGTGCCACGGTCCTTGGGAATACAAAAAATATGAAGGTCAACAACACTCATAATGCAGCAAAGTCATACCTCAAAGATGGATCTATCACCACTGCATTTAAACATGCAAACAAGGGAACTGTTACCTACTCTCACAGGCAGCATATGAGAATGGAAACACAGTAACTTATGCAATGATCTCTATTTTAAAATGCAGCTGATAAAAATTGTTAGTGCTGAGATTGTATGCTGGGTAGCAGAAAGTGCATGTCCTTTTACTATTGTAAAGGATTGTGGTTTTATGTCCTTAATGAAAATGGGATGGCCAGGATACTACTTGCCCCATCCAACTACAGTCTCTCAGGATGTCAAGACTGTTTTTGCAAAGACATGAACTCAGATTGCATTGAGGCTACAGGTAAGTAAGTATGAGCATATGAATACATGTATACTAATGGATAATTGATAAGAGCTACAATGGCAAACTGAACTTTGCCTGGACCTCCCCGAATCATTGTGCATATGTTGCTGTGACAGTTCACTTGGAGCATGAAGGGGTTCCTTTGAGCTTTCTGCTTGATTTTGTAGAATTAGGAAAGGTGAGTGATCATGAGTCATAGTATGGAAGGCATAAAAGAGACTCACACTATTTGTATTAGTCTCACTCCAGTGAGAATCTTGCTGATGCATTTGATGCCATACTCACGGATTCAGGTATTGAGAACACATGTGATGACACATGTTCTATGAGAAGGATGTTACAGCTGTTTTCATAAATATACGGAATCACAAAATTTTTCGTCATGAGGCCACCGATCGGATCTTCTCCGGCTCACGCGTTTACGATCATCCCGTGTTTTTGTGCCGATTTTGGCATTCACTCGGACCTCCTCAGTCCAGAGGGGTGCCAGTTCGCCGAGTCTCTGATTTTGTATGGTAAATGGTCTGGTAGAATGGCAGACTTGTAGACAACTATGAACGCCCACTGTGCTATCCGGCAACTATAGTGTATGGTATGATACAGAATCTAGGACACATAAAAGATGGTTTGCAGTAAGGCATACTGTCTTGGATAGGGTGGTTGACAAGATGGCTGGAGGCGGGCAGGGATGTTGTACAGAAAACCCGAGGTCCGAGAATGCATCGCCGATTGCGAGCCGGAGAAGATCCGATCGGCGACTCGTGACGAAAATTTTTGCGATTCCGTATATTTATGAAAACAGCTATAACATCAGTCATTTAGATTCTTAGCATCACCTGTGATAATGCGTCAAACAATGACAAGATGATAATGTGCCTTGAAGAAAAGCTCATAGATTTTTGGGGAGCCTCTAAACACACTTGGTGCTTCAATCATATTGTGAACCTGACTGCCAAAAGTCTTCTTAAGCTGTTTGACACATCGACACAGCGGAAAAAGAAAGAGGACATGGACATGCTTGAGCTTGCACTTGTGGAACTAGCAGCAGACCTGGATGATGAGGAGTGACAGGCCCAACTTCAGGATTCAGGAGGTGATGTTGAAGCAAGAGATGAGTCAGATTTGATAGTAGACATGCTAGAGGGCTTCGATGAGGGAGAGGCAGAGGAGCTGCAACAGAAAGTGATTCCTATCACAAAGGTCCTGGTCAAGGTTAGCACTCATCCTGCTTTTGAAGATTGGGGAACTCACTAGTCTCTTCAGCTTTGTAAAGTCACATTTAAAACTATCAACTTGTCCACATTGCTATTGCTTCAGTGGTATGCTATCCTTGCTGAACACAACAAGAAGGAGACCATCATGACTAGAGATGTGGCAACACATTAAAATTCCACCTATGATATGCTTGATTATGACTGTAAGCAGAAAAAGGTCATTAACATATTTACCAGCAACAATACAGACAATGGTCTGCAAGAGTTTGCGTTGAATAGGGCAGAATGGAAAATGGCAGAGCAGTTGCATGAGGTGCTGTCAGTGAGTGATGTCATACTCTGGAATCTTCAAGAACCTTCCTAATTTGGATCTTTACTTCGTCACTCAAGATCCTCAAGGATGCAACTGTTTTCTTCTCTTGTTCCACTCCTAATCTTGTGATGGTAATCCCCTCCATGGATTACATCAACTCCAAGTTTGAGAAAATGATTGCTAATGTTGAGTTGGACCCTGCCATCCACACCACCATGTCACTTGCAAAGATGACACTCAACAAATACTATGCAAAGACTTCAGATGTTTACTGAATTGCCATGGGTCTGTCTTCAATCATCTACTATATATATTTGCTTATTGATTCTCAATTGACAGTCCTACATCCCCATCACAAGCTAAATTACTTTAAGGCTGAACAAAAGTATGGTGCAGCTGCCCTCCATAACCTGAAGCTTATTGTATGAGAGGATTATGAGGAGCACTATAAGGATGTATCAAGTGCCGAGGCTGATGATGAGATGGAAATTGATGAGGTAGAAAAGGAGGAAACAGCCCCAAAGGTCTGTGTTTTCTTTTGTATTCCCTGTTGACTGTTTCACTGAAGTTATGCAGAACTGATTTGATAATCTTCCTTCATGTGCATCTCCAATACCTTGCAAGATGTATCTCTCTGCTAATCCCGAGGCTGTGGAAGATGTAATCGAGTGGTGGCATGCTAATAGGAAAGTATGTCCTACTCTCTAGTGCATGGCCCTGGATTATCTGACAATTTCAGGTATGTATACTTACTTATGCCATTAACTGAAGCTGATTCTCATTCAAAACCAGCTACCTCTATGGATGTAGAGCATGTCTTTAGCTGTGGTCAATTAATGCTACCATATGTTCACAAGCATTGATGTGTCTTGGTCAGTGGAGCCTACTTGGTCTGGTTCACAATGACAATGTGAGGACTGTGGCTTTAATGGATGTGGTTCCATTGGACCAGGGTGATGAAGATGGTGATGTTGAGATGCCAGATGGATGGGATAGTATTGTAGCAGGGAACCTGGACATTGTGTAGATAGGTCATTATACTAGAAACCTGTGGGTAGTAAAATTTCCTGCATCCTGTGGGAATCATGCTAATTTGATAGTTCCTGTTGACATTCCTGCCCCCATTGTGTTGGGAACAGGGTTTGACGGGATGGGGGGCAGGTCTGAAAAAAATCCCTGCAGGTCTCCTGTGCTATTCCCTAGTAAGGGATGTGGAAGATTTGCCTAAAAGACAGCATTCGAAAATGAACACAGATAGATAAAATTAATGGAGAGTTGGTGAAAAGTTCATGAAGAGTTTATGAAGAGTGTGTGAACAGCTCATGAAGAGGGCATGACAAGTGCATGAAGAGCTCATGAAGAGTGCGTGAACAGTTCATGATGAGTGCATGAAGAGCTCATGAAGAGTGCGTGAACAGTTCATGAGGAGTGCGTGAACAGTTCATGAGGAGTGCGTGAACAGTTCATGAGGAGTGCGTGAACAGTTCATGAGGAGTGCGTGAACAGTTCATGAGGAGTGCGTGAACAGTTCATGAGGAGTGCGTGAACAGTTCATGAGGAGTGCGTGAACAGTTCATGAGGAGTGCGTGAACAGTTCATGAGGAGTGCGTGAACAGTTCATGAGGAGTGCGTGAACAGTTCATGAGGAGTGCGTGAACAGTTCATGAGGAGTGCGTGAACAGTTCATGAGGAGTGCGTGAACAGTTCATGAGGAGTGCGTGAACAGTTCATGAGGAGTGCGTGAACAGTTCATGAGGAGTGTGTGAACAGTTCATGACAAGGGCATGAAGAGCTCATGAAGAGTTCATGAAGAGGTCATGAAGAGTTCATGAAGAGGTCATGAACAGTGCATGAACAGTTCATGAAGAGGGCATGAAAACAGTTCATGAGAAGTGCTTGAACAGTTCATGAAGAGGTCATGACAAGTGCATATGAAGAGGCCATAAAGAAACAGTTCATGAAGAGGTCATGCCAAGTGCATGAATAGTTCACGAAGAGACCATGAAGAGGGCATGACAAGTGCATGAACAGTTCATGAAGAGGTCGTGAAGAGTTCATGAAGAGGTCATGAAGAGTTCATGAAGAGTGCATGAACAGTTCATGAAGAGGGCATGAAAACAGTTCATGAGAAGTGCTTGAACAGTTCATGAAGAGGTCATGACAAGTGCATATGAAGAGGCCATAAAGAAACAGTTCATGAAGAGGTCATGACAAGTGCATGAATAGTTCACGAAGAGACCATGAAGAGGGCATGACAAGTGCATGAACAGTTCATGACAAGTGCATGAACAGTTCATGACAAGTGCATGAACAGTTCATGAAGAGGTCGTGAAGAGTTCATGAAGAGGTCGTGAAGAGTTCATGAAGAGGTCGTGAAGAGTTCATGAAGAGGTCGTGAAGAGTTCATGAAGAGGTCGTGAAGAGTTCATGAAGAGGTCGTGAAGAGTTCATGAAGAGGTCGTGAAGAGTTCATGAAGAGGTCGTGAAGAGTTCATGAAGAGGTCGTGAAGAGTTCATGAAGAGGTCGTGAAGAGTTCATGAAGAGGTCGTGAAGAGTTCATGAAGAGGTCGTGAAGAGTTCATGAAGAGGTCGTGAAGAGTTCATGAACAGTTCATGAAGAGGTTGTGAACAGTTCATGGTTCATGATTGTATTTTTATAGTGAAATGCAATATGAAATGTGATGTAGTCATATGCAATCCTTTTTTGACCCTGTAACTCTTCTGTTTTGCCCAATAATATATAGAATAGAAATTTCCTTGGTAATGCCATTTGTAATTCCTTTTAATTACAGTAAACAGTATTCTTAAACCTGTATTTCACCTGTATTTTCTTCAGCATTACCCAAACATTACTGTATTTTATGTGTGACTATCAGTCACTTGGTAAACTTCTTGTAATTATCAGTACAATACAAGCTAACAATATAGTTAGTAATTCTGTATTAATCACCCAAACATTACAAAAACATTACAATATTATATTACCTATTGAAATGCATGTGAATTACAGGGTGGCCTCATTGTATTGCCTTTGTATATCACTCTGCCTTACAGAAGAATTAAAAAGACATTACAATATTACATAATGCCCTGAAATGCATGTGAATTACATGATTTCCTCATTGTATTTCCTTGGTATGTTATTGTGATTTACAGTGGAATTACAGAAATCCTTTCAAAAATCTATCCTGTATTTCATACTGAAAAAACTGCAAAGCATTACAGGATGACATATTGTGACTGCATGTCACACTGTATTTTCCAGGAGTTACAAGATGATCTATTACATATTTACCATGTAATCCACTTGAATTTACATAGAAATTACAGAAATGGCTACCAAATTTTTATTTCTGTATTTCCTATTGAAATGTAAAAACATTACAGATAGAATTACTATGACCATTTGTCACACTGTAATGTTCCCTGTATATCTTCATGATTTACAGAGGCCATACAGGATGTCAAAACAAAAGTGGGTGTTTTGTATTTTTTTCTGTAATGTTTGAGGAAATATATACTGAAATGTATAGGATAATTCCCCTGTAATTTCACTGAAATGTTGATGATTTACAGTGATTTGCACCCAGTGTTTGCAATATTCTTTAATCCATTTGCATTACGAGGCCGAATTTATGAGGACTCGTCAATGATGATCTATAATCGCATCGCAGAGGTGGCAGTGCTCCTTTCTGTTACATATCTCCGGATGGAAGGTGATGCCGGTCCAACCGGTTACTATTGTACCGGTAAGTAGCATTTGATCTCGGGTCTATCCGATGGCATCAAAAATGCCGAACCAGCTTGTAATGGGCCTGAAATATTAATTAAAAGGCTTAAGGTCATGGATAAATCGGCCTCGTACTGCCATGCGGAAGCAATGGCCTACTATAACTTTTTCATCCTTGACTCGCGCAGGTGGCTGTGTTATTTTCTGACATATCCCCATTTGGTTATTCAATTCAAATACTCGACACTTACGGCTTACAGGTTACAGGCCTTGTACATGCCACGCGCAAGCGATGGCCCACTTCCTTTATTAACATCTACCAGTACACTCACAAATGTCCCGTGCCTTTCTTTATTTTTGTGTGATTCCCATATTCAGGTTTGCTGGGCTCCTTCGATCCTGATCCTGAACAAGTGTTGGATGAAAAAGAGGTGGGCCATCGCTTCGCGTGGCAAGTACGAGGCCGTAATCTGTTGGATTATGATCCCGAATATGCCGAGGATGCAATGCTCTTCAGATATGAACATGTAATCAGCCAAATGGGGATATACGTGGAAAACCAGCTTGAGTTTAGTAAGGACGAGTCCTCCGTAAACTCCGGCCTCGTAATGTGAAAACGAACTTTCATCATGGGGGTGTGCTCTGAGAATATTTTCTCCATCAATCTATCATATGATGATGCATCAAGATCAAGGTCTAGCAATATCACTGACCTTAAAAGGTTGACTTTGGGAGATGTCTACCACGGGACCAATCACATCTTGTAAAGGAACCGCACTGGGTTCACTGAACATTTTTAGTCCATTAAATCTACAGATCAGTGCTCAAAACTGTCCCAGATAAGTCTTACTAGGTCCACATCACAAAATTGTTTATAGCTACACAGGTTTACTTTTGATATTGGTATTCAAAGTGAATCGAACACATAATCCATCACAAGGTAAGTACTTATTAAACCAGCTATTTAAAGTAGCACAGAAACCACTCTTCAGGCTTGTCTTCTGACTGCGATGTCCTCTAATATTTCGAGCAAAGGCACTTTTGACATGTGTGTAAGCAAATTTTTATCCAGAACTTTACTTACTGGCTGGCCATTTTCTCTTTTAATCATGCAGCCGGCTAGCACAATATCTTCATCTGGCCGGTCTAGGTGAGGACATTCCTGTGCATTATCGCTGCCCCCTATGTTCCAAATTGATGAAATGCTCTTATAGTCTTTTTGTACTATGACCATATCCTCACTCTACGCAAGTATCTTCCTGGCTTTTTTTGAATAATGTCTCATGGATATATGTACCTATGCAGCAATGGAGATTGAATTTCTGCAGAGTCGCCACAAGGGCAAATTACCAAAATATTTACTCTTCTTAAATCGATATTTTTCTATATTCGGGAATTTGATTGTCACTTATTCTATGTTCTCGACTGGATTGACTTCTGAGGTATGTGTTAATACCTCTAATGATCCTCAAAGCTAAATATTTGACAAAGAGGTTAGCAACATGCCCAGAATTAAATAGACAAATTAACATTTGGTTAGGTGTAAAAAGCTTCATTTATTTCGAGAAATCCTCTTTTTGATAGCCGAAGTTATTGTCTGTTGTGAGTGCTTCCTTGTGCTTTCTCGGTAGTTCTATCTCAAATTTCAAAATATCATTTAGTATTCCTCTCATTGCGAATATGGGCAATCTACCATCACAAAAGAAAAATACTCAGTTTAATGCTGGCTGTTAGCTTTGTGATAGCTAGTCTCACTACAGTAAGGACTGATTTGCTCCCTACTCTCTGAGAACTGATACTTTTACTAGTTTTCTGAATTCATTGGAGAAAGTGGCAGCACAAGAGCAATCGCAACGGAGGTGGGATGCCATTCTAGATTGGAATTTATTACGTGAGTTACTTTTGTCACCAGAAACATGTTCATCTCAGATTTCCGGTGAACACATAGCTCCATCGGTAAGTATACATAGGGCATTGTACAACAATTCTGAGTTTGGAATTACAGAGGCTGCGAATGTTTGGATAGCTTTTTTTTTATATGATTCGATGCTTCTTGCCCTTTTGTTTTATAAAGGTTATCAGACAAGGCGAGAGGTTGGTAGGATTCCAATTTTGGAATTCTTATTGCGAGATGGTGTGTAAGCTGCCTTTAAGTTTTTCTCCCCTGCTTCTCATTTATACTACTACAGGTGCACTATATTATGTGTAAGTTACATTTTATGAACAATTCCTTGAACTGAGACATTATCATGACAGGGTAGTGACACTTTCATATTTGGCGAATCTTTTTACTTTCTATGTACGTTCTTCGTTAGGCTCGCAGGGTTATGCGTAAAGCTCATTTCCTTCCATACAGTTCACCGGAGTATGTCTGTTTATTCACCTTATGAATTTCCGAATTAACACTTTGGCATTGATGAAGCCTTTCATGCGAGGTGGCTTGTCAACTGTTTCCAGCACGTAAGCCCTTTTGAGACTCCAGTCTGTTAGATCTGATATCACGCAATAATTTTCCCGCAGTTTGCCAGTGGTCATGATGTCGCGCCTCACGTTTCGTTTGTATCAAAACACAGAAGACAACCGCGTTGCGACACATGAATTCGAGGCTTTAAGCTTGAGATTTGCAGCTACAGTTTCAAGTGGACAGCGTGAGACTTTGGGAGACCTGCCTATGTGAATCTTGGACCAAATCCCAAGGTCCTACTCCTGAAAGGTTAGAATTGCCTAATGGACAGTCTTAATTTGATGGAGTTGAGTATCTTCAGAGGACATGTATTTGTAATTTGTATCACCTTATTTTTCGGCAAAAAATCCTTATGTTGCAACTTGATGAAAGGTCGTCGGGATCCAGTTGCAACTGCTCCGATAGGCTATCAAAAAAGGGACATTTCCGGTAAGGCCGGAGAAACCACCATTTATAATAAATTGATTTCTGTGTCAAACTTGTGTGTTTAGATTACAAGGTGACGGGTCGGAGCGACCAATGAGCATCAGCAATCAAGCCAAAAAGAATCTTCGATATTTAATTATTTCATTCTGCAATGGGAAAACGCAACACCACACAGCGACGCCATAAATTAAAACAATTATGAATTTTACTTAGGCCAAACATGGCACCACAAAGCGAAGCCATGATATGATGTATTAATTCTTTTTGTGGGTTGTACTTGGCTTCATCGAGATTAAATTATTCCATTTCCTTTTATTAATTGATTCAAGTTGTAGCCAGAAGACCAATGGCCCATCTTGTATCCCCACGACCATTTTTGCGGCATGTTGCCAGTGCCTGCACTAAAGTGTTCGTCATAACATTGTGTCAGATTCAGTGTCAAGATTCGATGACAGCCTGGCAGAGACTCGATGGCATGAATTTCAATGCAATTTTTGTTAGTAAACATCAATTTTTTTCTCACAAAGATACATCCTCTGCAAAGGTTGAGGTTCAGAAGGTTCAAAACCCAGCTGAACCTGAACCTGCAGCTTTGCAGATATATCGAACCTTGCACCGGACCTCCAAGTTCGGTTCAAAGAAATTTCCGGACCGCACCTGAACCTTAGGTTCAGGTCCGGGTTCGAACCTGGTGCGGGAGGTTCGGGAACGGGACCGCGGCAACACTGGTTTCCACTAGAAGGACTGCTCTAATGTATCAATATTATAAATTATTTATTTTATGACGGCCCATACTCATGGTCATAAAAAGTAACGGTCCCCTTTATTTTCTACCGTATCTAGGGATTGAGTGCATATTTCTGCCTCAAACAAGTTGTAGAATCAAAATATAGACCAGTTCTGAGTTTTCTGTGCCCAAAGTGAGGTCCTCCAAAGTGACCTCCTTCCATAAAAGGCAAAAATGCAATTTTCTAGCTCAACAACTAATTTATTTTTTGGATCAATCCATTAGCACCATCAGGAAGAGAAGCATTGAAAATGGGGGTAGCAACTGACCCCCTCATGTCAATAGTGTTTTTTTTGAGAGAGATATTTGAAAAAGAAAACAGCTAAAAATGGTCAATAACATGATTTTGGGGGATGAGCACCAGTTGCCATGCAGAAGGATATCAATTTCATTTTTCTTTCAGAGTGCCAATGATTTCAAAGAGGGATAAAACAATTAGATATTTAATTTCTACTGAGGCCAAGCATGGCACCCAAAGGGAAGCCATGATTTTAAAGATATGAGTCATAGGTCTTAGCCATTAGTGATATTTTCTCTTTTTTGAGTCTTGATCTACCTCACCTACAAATGCAGTCCTTCGGGTATGCCTCAGACATCGAATTCTTCTCTTTTCAAATTGAATTCTGCCGCTTTATATGAATATTCTATAGTATTCCAGCTAATCTACAGTACAGTATATAAGTAACTAAGTAGTAGAATGTAGAAAGAGCCTTTCCTGGCTGCTAATACACATCTGTGTCTGCCCTTACATCTTGACTGATAGTAAGTTTTGGCACCCTTTACAATGCGCTAGCTTGCCATTCTTGACCTCTACTGATGCCTTGGAGCTCACTGAGTGCTCAGATCCCTTCGGTTTTCTCTGTAACGCGCAAGCTTAGCTGACTTGGATCCTACTGAAAAGTTAGGCTCCTTCATTCCTTCATTAATCAACTAAGAGTTTTCCGAGCTCGAAACTAGCCCGATTTCATTACAACAGCCCTAGAAGTTCAATGTCATCTCATTTTTTCATGTTGACACCATCCCTGGTCTAAATTCTACTCATAGGCATTTTAAATGTATAGGAATGTAACTTGCTTTCTGGCTTGCATGAAAGAAAATCTGCAACTTATAACTCGTAGTGCTGTCAATTTAGGGGTTATTAAGGATTATTAAGGATTATTGTTATCCATGAAAAAAATTAATTAAATTTTTACCTATCCCTGCACACCACAAGCCTACCGAGTGTTAGTAACTGTCAGCTACATGCATAAGTGAACTGTTGTGAACCTCTGAACCTATCAAAATGTGCAGAAGTACCGCCAATATTCAGGGATGTCACCCATGGCAATTGGAATGGTTTTTAGGTTGTTATGGATTCAAGAGCTGTAATGCATTACTGTATAGATTGTATGATCGGACTCTCATAGACACAGCTACTCAGACAGTAAGCTAATAATGATTATTATCCTAAAGGCATATTGAGGGTTATTAAGCTAAACTTATGATGCTAAGGGTTGAGCGGTTAAGCCTTGAATGGAAACAGTGCTTGGTCAAGAAATGGCATATTGCAAGTGCATCTTGTATGAGTTTTGTTGTCATTTCAGAATTCAAAGGAGGCAGCTCCAAGGCTTTGAGCAACCTTGAATTAAACTAATACTTCGTGTCTTCAGACGAAATCTCTTTTATGAACTGATTGTTGATATCTTGTGGCCGGAGCGACCAGCGAAGGTCTATCCCCTTGTCATCATAAAAAATGAGTATCCTTTAAAATGCATAAATCGTGGGATACAATTAAGAAACCCGTTGGGTGCAACCGCTTACGGTCTGCTTACGACTGGTTACACGCCAAATTTGCAACCTTAAGTTTGCGTCAAACCAGGGAAAAAGTCTTCCCTTCAAAGGAATCCACTCCAAAGTCACACTAGACTTCCAGACTGTGGCTGTCTGCAAGTGCTATTTAACTCATGATTTTCTGATACAAAAGGACACATTTGGAGTCAGATGGCCACGCAGGCATCGATTGTTAAAAATGAACATAGTAGTTTATGTACAATTTATATTGATATCCACCTAGTTGGGAACGCAGACCAAGACTCCGCAAGAGTTAGTGTGGCAAACTGATCAAAAAAATTGCCGCAATATGTAAGTATAGCGCATCATAAAATGTTCTCTCAACTCACCGCCCTGTTTGTCCTGGAAGGCGCAATCATGACCCTCTCCGTAATCGTTACTGCCATTACAGGCATCGACTAAGTTAGCAATTAAAAGGATCAGTAGAATGCCAAAGTAAACTCAGATGACTGCATACCGTCATTATCAGCAACTGCTATAACGCTCCCTATGAATAAGAAAACGGCAGTCAAAGTGAAGACGGAGCTGAAGGCGGATCTGAATTGCATTTTTGTATAGACGAGAATGTACGGCGTGTTAGTGAGTTCAACAAGGTGAAGTTGATTGCAGAGATTATTCGCGAATTCTCTGCCCTTTTATAGAGTTTTTCTGAGAAGCTCTGACCCGCAAAGTTCTGGTTGCCTAAGATCCAGATCCATGAATACGTCACGGTTCAATGCTTTACGTTTAAAGCTGAGCGCTGAGCATCCATTGAGCTCTGATTTGGAGCAAATACAACAGGACTTGTACTTGGCCGCTACCAAGTTCCGAAAGTCGACGCAACAAAATAAACCGCATTTAGATTACAAGAAATCTACAGTAAGTACTGACTGTTTTTCATCAGCTCCGCCTATTTTCATTGCGGAGCTTCCAGATATCCGGGTAGGAGATTATGCACCCGTATGTAATCCGTATGTTCAGGATCATGTTTGATACTTTGTAAGAGACCCCACTGAGAACAACCTTGTATTAGTAAAAACAAGTCGTATCTTCGCCAGACGGATAAATCCAGACCACAGTAGCTGAGTGGAGCTTCACGAAAAGAACAGTCTCATCCAGTGTTCTAGTTGGCTATACTCCACACTAATACTTGAATGCAACTATCGAAAATGATTCATTTCAGTGTATGAATTGCCAGGTTTATTAGATTCAGCGCGTAGCATCCCAATACGCCAGTTATGTGTGGTTTAAGCAGAATTATCTAGTTTGAGTAAACGTCAACGGAAAGAACAGTTTCAAAACTCCCCAGTAAGCTCAACTCAACTCCACATTATTCAAAAGAGATTGATGGTTATTTAATCACCTTTGCGGAAACGGCTCGGTATTTGCAAGCTAGGACCACTAGGGACTTGTATTTCTAGCGCTTGAAACGCCATTGAACTCTCGAATGGTACGTACATTTCAAGAACTACGGTACGGGTAACCTCATTTGTTTTGATCATATTTCAAGTTTTCTAGATTCGATTCTCCAACAAATACACCTGTCGCGGTAAAAGTATTTTCTTAGGTGACATGGTGAATTTTTAATCGTAACGTTTACATTTTATAATTGTTTTAAGGGTATAAGAACTTCGCGAGTTGGGAAGTTCAAGACCCCAACCCTTCCCTGAAAGTCAAACCACATACTATCTGAAGTTCTCACTAGCAACAATGCAATTCAAGTCCATCTTCCGCCCCTTTTTTGCTCTCGCTGTCTTATCCTTGTTCGCTGGGAATGTTGCAGCCGTCGCCGATAACGATGGTTGGTACCGTGTATTCATTTATTTTCATCCAAAAGACTAAATAATCCTGTTTTGCGTTGCCGTTCGACCACACAGTTGACGCTTGCAATGGCAAGAATAACTATGATGTAGGCCACGAATGTGCCTTCAACACTCCAGGTGGCGTCAAGGAAGGAAGTGAGTCCTCATTCCCGTTTATGGACTTAGTTTTCATATTGACATTTTCCCGTATCGGTTTATAGCGTGTCAGAAAAATGCATGTAACAACTTGGTTTGCGTTCCTAACTGAGTTTCTTGAGGTTAAAATACGTTATTTGTATGAAAGCCTTACTACGAGAAGGTTGATAAAGTACGAACACGTATAAACTTGAAATTTGGTAGTATAAATATCCAAAGATCGATAGACAACTTGATTCTTTGATTGCATGCTAAGAAGAATCAACAAGCCGCAGACCATTGTCTTGAGAGCACATTTGCGAAGGTCGAAGGCTCAACGTTTACATAGTGTATATTTGTAGGTCATTTTTCATTGAGCTTAGAACAATATAGAACTAGACCTGTAAATTAGGACTTTCAAATTTCCGAAGTGAGACCCAAACGAAGCTTGACTTCCAATACTTCGAAAAATAGGAGGGCCTGAGTCACAGGTCTAGTACAGGACTACCATATGAAGCATGTCGAAAGTCAAAGCCCAGTAATAAATCTGCAGATGTATACCGTTGCTAAGTCTGTGTAGTACTTAAAGTAGTTTGCGAAAATTTACATCATGAATACTCTTGGCTATTATACATCCTTTCATTTTTCCGAGGTTACCTCATTTCTTGTTACTTGAATCATTCAATATTACGTTCATTTCCACCGCGGAGTGCCTAGGAGTTATTTTACATGGCAGCTTTTGCGGAGTGCTTTTAGGGACCCAGATCAGTACAGTACAGCTTAATCTGAGAGGAAAAACTGATTTACCATAGAGCTCCGTCTGAATATAAGTCTTCAGTGTCGATTTCATCATTATTAGGCAACTCGTCAGTTTTCAAAATATTCATAGTGGCCAACACAGAGGCGATGGTGAGCCAAATCATTGCGTCGGCCATGTAACGTCCGGCACAGACCCTACAAAAATTGCTTAAAATTTCCAAATTGAGATCTGTGATGGCTTACCTGCGTCCATATCCATACGCAGGAATACTTTTGATATTCCCAATTCGTCCTTGATAATCGAAGTGTCTTTCGGGAATAAACTCATACGGTTTCGGATAGTGGCGTTCATCATGAGTGATAGCCCTAGAAGAATGGAGTTCATATATTTTAATTTGAATCACCGAGCTCGATCTCACCAAATATTGGAGAATATGATGGAGCCTGATAAATCGCGATTTCAAGTCAATTCACTGCTTACACTTTGATTACCAAGTGTCAGACCTTGAGGTATAAAGTACCCGTTGAAGAAGGTATCAGCCGTTGTTCTATGCTGTACACCTGACAAAGTTACACGCAAGATTAATACTGTTGGCAGAATTAGCTTTATTGAATCAGCACACACCAAGGGGAACTGCTGGGTGCCATCTCATAACTTCTCGGTAAATCGCCTCCACGTATGGAAGGGAAGGCCTATCGCCAAACTCAGGGAGTCTTCCAGTCCCTATCACCCTGTCGAGCTCGTCCTGAGCTTTTCGCTGTATATGGGGATTGAGGCTGGCAGCGAGGAAAAATGTAGCAATTGAGGATGTAGTCTAGTTTGACTTTCAAATGAAAATAAGCTGAATGCATTCATTTTGTCCCACTTACCGTATCTGAGGCCGCTATTTCGTGTTTAAGGAGTTTCAAAGACTGTCGCGGACTGGAATAAGATGAGAATATAATTACTGGCAACGACACTGTACGCAGTGTTCTTGATATGTTCAATTTCATCGTTGGAGCCTCCTTTAGCTGCGCTTTTTGCTACTAATTCCGAGACTAATGACGTTCGAGTTCCAGATTTCTAATCCAAGAGAAGTCAAATTGGATGTTTAGAAGATGATAGCAAAACGATACCGCAGCTTTCAGTGCTTCAGCGAAAGGACCCTGCCTCATGCCTTCGATTAATATTCGGCAGTTTTCTTGGGATTGCAGTAGTCCAAACTTCAGAAGGAGGTGAACGAATGGGATAGTTTTCCACGTATCATAGTCCGGAAGAAGTATAGAATCAGCTATCTTTAAAACCTCTTTTGCTGCTTGAGGAAGATCTTCTTTATTTGTGGTGATGTTTAGACCATAGACAGAAGTAATTGCTATTGCTTCGGAAAGACTGACACATAATAGTATCAACGTATCTGATAGGAAATCAAGTCGAGGAAGGACATACGTATGGATATCATCAATAAGTTGCTGTGAGCTCGGAGAAGACATTAAAGTACGGATAAAGTGTGAAACCTTTTCAGTATGTATAGGATGGTATCTGACCATCGCCTCCGCTCTAAAGTTTTGGTGAAACGTCCTCCTATAACGTCGCCACATGTCCGAGTATGGTGTGAAGCCTGATAGCGATTTGAGCTGATATTAAAACAAGTGAAAGATTTAAGGCCGTACTTAGACCCGTTTCCCATCCGATGCTAATAAATATCATGAGGAACGCATTCTTCAAGAAAATGGCGGCATACTATTTATCCAAAGGCGTATCAAATGGCCGATCGGAGGAAATTCGAGCTTGCTTTTCCAACAGCGCATCTACGGCCTCCGAGGAATTGAGGATGACAATGTGTGTCATAAGGCTTTTGAAGTGAATTATTTCACCTGAAAGGCATTGGAGTCAAAGGCACCACAGTTATAGAGTAGTTCAAATATTCATACCATACTTCTTTCCCAATTTCTCGTAAAAAAGCCAAGGTTTCTTCATAGGAAGTCGGCCAAAATGCCCCAGCAAGAAACTGGGAGACGACGGTCCAGGAGGGTAAATCGAACCCTTGTTCACATAGTTGCGTTGCAGCAGATATGCGCAATAGCAGAACAGTAGTACCGCGAAGATATCTGAAATCATCCCGGTGGTCTTGCGTCCGACTTTGATGAAGAGAAATGAATGATCGGCAGATTTCGTCAACTTTTTATACGGGTCCGCGGCGACAATAAGGCCACAACTTAGCTCGATTATTTTTAGTTTTAAAGGAAGTCATGAGGTATGTTGGGTTTCAATCATTCCCAGCTAGAATAAGTCGATGATGGAGCACCTGCTTCAGCTGGTTTTGTTATTGTTTAGATAAGAAACTCTACTAATACAATTGTAGAAACAGATGAACACAGAACCGATATAGTAAAACAGATTTTTATCAACTCTTACAAGTATCCTAACTCCACGGATCCCAAGGAAGTTTCATCGACTATTTCGGAGATCGGTCCACGTACTACGGCCTCATGTTTCTTCGCCAAAGCTCAAAGATTTCCACCGATGTCTTGGCCTTCTCTTTGATCGACATTTAATCTGCGAAGCGTCTAGTAACCGGGGTCGACATCTCCCTCGGCGTGCTTCTCGAGTGTGCTTCTTTGTTCCTTGACTGATTGTCGTATTCGGGATGTTTCAATGTAGAACTGACAGAAGAAAACTTATTTTCGGTGGAAGGAGGAGGGGAGTGCGAAGGAAGCAAGGGCAGGGAAGGACCATCCGACATCGTCTCATCCAGCGATAGTCGAGGAAAAAGCAATCCCAGGTCGTTGGTAATCTCCTTTCTCCCACTTATGCTGGTTTCCGGTACGCCATACGAATCCAGAGCGAGGGGACTATATTCATTTTGATATGCCATGCGAGGGAAAGGATATGCGGGTCCATGGATCCGTGAAGGTGTATTAAGGTGTGTCGAAGCTTCTCCCGTGTTGACACATCCACGATTTTCGCTCCAATCAACATTTCTGCGTCCAATCACTGTCCGCGGGCTAATTGGGTGCTCGGATCCCTACAAATATACATCAAAACATCGCAGACACAGTTCAGGAACACAGAATCGCACCTGTACCATTGTGTTCTTCCCAAAAAACCTATTCCTGTTACCTGCCAACTCCCATCGCATGGCGTCCCAAGTAGGCACGTCACGAGGCATATGAAGGCCTGATACAAGATTATCCGGTACGAAACTGGAAGACCACGGAAACGTCCAATCAATTTCTTGACTAGGCGACTGCTCTTCTAAATCCACGGGCTCAGGAAGTGGTTGAATGATTGGAATTTGCATCTGATGCACCGTTGCTTTCTGCATTTGATTTGGAGCCTGCGCCGAAGAAGGGAGTGGGGAAAGAAAATTAGGCATCTGGTTATAGAGATAGTACCCCTCTTTATCGTGTCCATGATAGGTTTCCGAGATGGAGTGGTACGTTGCGACACGGCTAGGTCGACGAGATTGAGAAATATCGTCGCGACTTGTACGAATGTTGAGCCCTTCATCTGTCCTGCCCACAGTTGTACGTGTCATGTCTGAGCTAGCTGGAGCGAAACGGTCGCCCGAGGGCATATCTGTTCGGTTTCCATATACTGGGTATGACTGTGGTGGTGGGCATGATGACGAACGTCGGTACATGTTGTAGTCGATTGTGGGAAACGAGTCATGGAGGCCATCTGGTTGTTTAACAGGAGGAGAGTGAGTGATATTGGGTGGCTGGAATGCGCCAGTAGGCAGCTCTGTTTCAAACGTCAAGAGAGTTCCCAAGTCGCAGGTATCTTCAGTCTTCACACTCCGTCCGTCATTCCGGCGCCCTCTGTTTCTCTGACCTTTGTCCTTACACCTCTTTTCCTTTTCCGAATCACCAATGAAACTCTGCCTGCCACCAGAGCCACTCCCTGATTTATACGCATAATTCGGATATTTCAGCAAATGAAGTTTCTTTTCCATCTTCGCCATATCCATCCACGGCTTCTTTTGCTTCGAGCTCAAAGACTTCCACATCATCCCTGCTATCCGCGAGATATCCTTATGGTCCGCTTGGAGTTCAGCTGGGATCCTTTTCTGGCGAACCAAATCGCAGCGAAAAAGGATAAAGGCATTTTTGGGTCGAGGGATATGACCTGCTGGCTTTCTCTTTGCATGAGACTTCTTGCTAGGATCGGGAGCGAGATAGAGTGATGAAGGGTCTGGTACGGGTACGCTGAAAGAACTGACGCAAAGTTCGAGCCTGTCGCAGTCTCTGGTGTCTGCAGTGGGGGTAGACTCATTCTCTCCGGTTGGAATCAGGGCAGCATTCGAGGATAGAGTGGGTCGTTCCCGAGTGGGGGTGTGAGAGGAAGGTTCATCGTTCATTTGAATCTGAACAACTGCACAGAGAAAGTAAAGACGAGGGAAAAGATTGAAATACGGAAGTCCTCGTTTCAAGCTGGACAGTGTTGGTTTTCAACGAGTCGAGTTCGAATAAAGGAAACGCCACTGGGGAGGAGGTTGGGAAAAACAATCGCTCTTTGACCACTATTCATTTTAATAGGGCAGCCGACACGTTGCAAAGAAAGAGAGACACCTGTAAACCGATTACGCAGGTGCACAAAGAAAACTTGTCTTTTACAGGACAATCCCAAAGCCTGTCGGAGCAGTGGTTACGTTTACTTTTGACTTGCTCCCACCATTACAGAGCTCAGTTACAGAAAGTCAAAGATTAGAAAGAATATCGTCGTCGCGTTTGACATGATTTTGATGCAATGTGATCGCGTCGTACTTGTATCTAATCATGTTGTCGTTCTCCGATTGTTTGACGTATCTGGTATATATCTAGAAGGGAGTTACAATATTACATGTGCGCTTCAATTGCTCTAACCTCGAATGCGACTGAACGGCCGATATCTGCTGTGTAATCTTCTGTTGTTGTGGTGCGAGATAACAGGTCGAATTGACACGTGTCGATGTCTCATGGAAAAAGCTGTGACTCAGCACGCGTACTTACTGAAGCATTCCGACAAAGAAGCGGAGGAAGCTTAGCGCCGCTTAGCCTCGACCTAAATAAGCCCATTCAAAGCGATTCGTCCAACCTAATATATGATGATTCCTACGTCTCCAATACCCGCGACAGCTGTATTGAATCAGCAGGTAGACGCAGTAACCAATCATATGATAGGAGATGTAATCGGCACATTAACTTTTGGAAGTCTCAAAAAGGTAAGACGAACACAACATAGGCACCCTGCAAAATTGTATGGCATTGACAAGGGCGGTTTTCAACCTCCGAGCCTCGTAACACTTTTTATTTCACCTGCCATAAGTTAGCACTAGCCACGTTAACGTCAACTCACCGGCTTCTTTTTGTGAACGATATGCCCGAGCAACACATTGTCAGAATATACATGTAATCCCGAAGGAGACTGTCTGATGATGTTGTTCATATTTCAATTTGACCCGTTTTGGCTCGTAGGTCCCAATTACTGACGACTAGTTGTTCCGGATTCCGTTGGGTGAAACGGCATCAGAGGTAGTAAGATTAGCTTTGTGTCCTGCGAGGCTGCGATACGATGTGGAGAGGTGAGGAGACAGTCAGCCAATCCGATAACCAGACCTCCAAGTTGGTTCAACACCACATGGTTGTGTTCGAAACAAGGTCCGAAGTCAAAGGTAAAGTGGGGTCCAGGATCTAATCGCGGCCAAGTTGCGGGTTTACCAACTCTTCTCCCCGCTCGGTTCCCCCTCATGACCCAAGCGATGTACAGGAAATATCAACACGGTTTCTTCTCGCCTTGAGTCACCTGTTCCTTGAAACTGGTTTAGGACAAATCCGAGGAGCTCCGCGGATTTGCTCCTGGTTCTTCGATAAAAGTAGAGGTTGCATGGATAGTATATCCTATAGGAAATGCACTTTGATATAGCTCGCGGGATTGAATTTGGAAAGTACAGCTCCTTTTCGCCTTCGGCGTTTCATCGTCTGACTGAAAGATTTAGAAGTGGCACTGTGGCCCAATGACTATTCAAATTTTGGTCCTCCAATTTCACCTGCAGAATCGAGATCAACAAACTTTACTCTACGGGTAACATTGAGGGTAATCGGTAACTCAGATGTGCCCCTTTTACAACTGTATGGTCATCGTGAACATATGATCCGTCCTAGCTCTTATGTTTTGGTAGCCACTATCCATTGGCTGCCACATTACCGTTTATCACAAGCGCATGATGGTCAGGGACTTTCTCTCTCGCTAATGATACTCCGCGGAGATCAATCTAAAGGCTTCAAAAGCTGTCTGACGACGACTCGTCAGAAAAGCCACCCATGTTGTCCTGTTCTCCGACTGCTATACTACCTCCTAATAACATTCGCCTCGTCGTTGATTATGCTTGTTGTAATCGCAGGACAGCGTTGCAGCTTGTGCTCGTCTCGCGTTTGGTGAAGAAGTGGTAACTTTTCTTTTTTGTTTTCCTGAAGCTACCTCATGAAATTTAAAATTTTAGGGTCGACAAAAATCTGTATGCAGCGGTGGAGCTGTACTTTGCATCACGAATCAATGCCTTTCTTTGGACCATCGAGAACTCCCTTTTCAACAGCAGAGAGTTCTTCGCGCTTATCGTCCAGTCCCTATCCATCTCATTCGATCAAAGATCCAGCTACGTACCCAGGATACTTATGAAGTGCCCAAGCATCAAAAAATTCACCATGTATATCACCCATTGCAACGAATCTCGAGAGAAAACGGAAACCATCCTTCGTCACATCTCCGACCTCGAGTACAGTTTACACACCCTTCGGCCTATTCAAGTTCAGATTCAACTACACCACTGCTTTCGGGACCCTTTCTCTAGGTTCTACGAAACATTTTTTCAGGAAGTTACTCATTTGGCACTGATGGATGATTGGGAGTACTGGACCAGATGGTCAGATCACTTCTTTCTTCTACCAGCCTTGACACATCTATCACTTGATCTCAGAGTGGGAAGCGGAGGTATCGGGCAAGGGAATGGATGGAGAGTTTGTGACTGTGTATGGAGGGTACTCAAGACATGCCGACTCTTGCGAGTATGCATCATTCGGTTGCTATTTGATTCGTCTCCAAATACAACGAGGAACATGCTACTCAGGATGATGCAAGAGAGGGGAGAACTGGATGGGAGAATAATTTTCGTCAAGGTAAATGCGTTTGGAAACTCTATGGCCCGCTCGTTTGACGAGGGTGTGCTATGGTCTTTTGGGGATGAGGCGGTGAATGAGCAATTGCGAAAAAGATCACCGCATTGGAAGCGTAAGTGGATCAATGGAATCATAGTATTATGCTCAATTTCAAATCTATTCTTTGCACCAGTATACGAATTGTCCAATTTGACTATATCCGCGATTATATAGTGCAGATTTAAGCAGCAGAATGGACTAACAGAACTTGTATATTCAATTTGACAATTTAGCAGACTGTACAAGTGTATTGTTAAAGGTTTCTAGCCTGTCTACCACTGTTTTGGTAGCAGTATACTTGACACTCCTTTAGGAATGGTTAGTAAAGATCCCGCGTATTTTCTACCTGTATACTTCATGTAAGAAATGGTGCCATTCACGTACCAGACAATGATATTATGCAACCCCAGACATGCAATTAAATCTGAAACTTATTATTCCCATATAGATATCAATCCCTAAGGACTCTATCAGTACCAGGCTATTGGCCCACTTCTCCATTTGATTTTAACACATCAGCTTCTCCTTCCCTTTCAAGTATTATTTAATCAATCTGAGTCTTCGATGGGAAAATTTTCCCCAACAGCCAAAGCAAAACTGGTGTTCTCATCTGTTCAAACCGGTGTATCGAAATGAAAAAGATGTGAGCCATCGCAGTTTAGAGGCCTAGGTGAAGAATGTTAGTAGAGATATTATAGGTCTCCCAAAAATAGGTGAAAATGTTTGTTCCCGACAGTCAGGTTTTGTCCAAACTCGGAAAGAGGCACTCTGAAATGGGAAAAACCTTGTCCAAATGTCAGGCTGCATAACCGATCCGGTTCTCGTACAGTTCAGAGGTCAGAATTTCCAGCCCTGGGGTTCGTTTTGTCTGAACTTTTGATATACGCGCAAGACGCATTTGGGGTAAGTCACCTCTCACAGCTCTCCGAATCCGAGCATTGTGATTGAAATTAGAGATGCTTAGTACGGTATGCCGAGTTCTCGGGAAATGTCTATTCATATTCCATATACACCCAGAATCCAGAAACGATATGTAGGGTACACGTATGACGCATTTCGAAGTATGTCATGTCTCACTGTCGGCCAATAAAACTCATAAAACTCGGGCTACAGGATGAACGGAGAGGGCATCAAAGACATAGATGTTGTTTTTAATGCCCCGTAGCGAAAATTTGAGATTCATACCGTGGCCCGAGTTTTATCACTTTTTCTTCCTGAGCGTGACACATGACTGATTCGGACATCACAGATCTTAGGTTTCTTCTGAACAGCACCTTGATTCGAAATGGTGATTTAAATTAGCTTATCATTGCATAACACGTAAGAATTCATGCGCTGGCACATGGCAGCAGACTGGGGGATTTTTCTGAACAGGTATACACCCATTTTGTTGTACATATCCACAGTAGAAGTTGTGCTATAGCCAAATTTTTGTAATTCCGTCAAGATGTACACTTTTTTTCACTGTATGCAACTAGAGTATTACACGAGTGGAATATTTCAATTTTTCGAATTATATTTAAATATTTCAGAACCAAATTATTCTCAAAATATTATATACATCATTAAAATATTGCATGAGTGAAATATTTCAACTTGCATGCAGTGTTTGCCAGCGCACGCATTTTCATGATAATAAATTCAACTTTTCTTCTTTGCTAGGATAATTTTCATGTTTTTGAGTTGAACTAATATTAATCAAAGCACCCTCAAAACTCAAGATTTCGTGGCATAATGTTGCTTGTCATTTGCGTACATTCACATATTCACATACTAGCGAGATATCACATCAGCAAATGGGGGAAAAACTTGCGGAGTTTCGGCCCTTGCAGCCAGTTTTCCGCTGGCATGCAACCCGGCAACCTCACAAGTGGAGATATGAGAACCAAAATCTACGTTAAGAACAATGTATTAGCTCCACAAAGCATTAGAAACCCTAACCCTAACCCTAAACCCTAACCCTGATATATATTATAGAATCCTTGTGAAGTGATTGTAGGGCATACCTGAAGAGTGGGACTCATATCTTCATGAAGCCGGAGATAAAATATGAGCGGATCACTGGACTTGCGAGTTTTCAGTGTTTGCTGATCCAGTTGCCAGCTTTCAGGCCTTTTCGGGTTGTACAAGCTTGCAAGTTTTTAATCCTAAATACTGATGCATCTGCTTATTAGATGATTGGGATCAGATTACAATGATGAAAGGTATACAATATTAATTGTCTGTTACGGAGCTCAACAGTTTCCCATCTTTGACAGCCTCTCTTTCACTAAAAACCTTCTTAAATCAGTTTACTACTAGGAGGATATCACGGGCTTTGGAAATTCCAGAGGTGAAAATTTCCCACTCATTCTCTCCACTGTCAAGTTGATTAATTCAGGTTCCATAGGTACATGATTAGCGGGGAGATCGTTAGCGTTATCAGACTGACTTCTGTTCGATAGTCGAGAGTCGGGAAATTGGATTGTGATCCAATGATTCTGGTCATAGTCTTGTTCAGTGGATAACGAGAAGAAAGCAGAAACTAAGACTGGAATGTTGGCTACAGTCAATGAAACGCATCCCTGTAGCAGATGGAGAACAATGGAGTGTATCTGGAATGAATAACGCAAAGATGTTTACTGGAGAATCACTAACCTCAACAGTCGCAGAAATTGCTTCGTTAATTTTGTCGTGACTTATCATGTAAATAACGTGCACTAAAGAGACCTGATGTTTTATAAACACATTAGCAGAGAAGTACGCATGGGATTCGTGGCACTCACAATGGTGGTGACAACACACGTGGAAAAGATGATCCCAAGCTTTAGGCGTAGTCCTTTATCGGAGAGATCTCTAAACAAATGAAGGGGGAGAAACATTAAAATCGTATCTGCCGTAATGTCTACTGAAGTTCTCCATAAGATAGAATTTTATCAAACTTAGCATTCAAAAAATTAGACACGTACTAATCAACTTTGAGATTCCAACTCCACGAGGTAGTGGACATTGAGGGTCAGTGGTTTCCTTCCAGTTTGGCGTTTTCTCTTTCGCCAATAGCTCACATTTCCAAGGGAGTTCAGCCATAAAGAAGAGTGCAACAGCCAAAAATATGCCCGCCACGTAATACAGCCGTCTTCGATCCAAAGGCAATGGGTGTATCCGGATTATACCGAAAAGAATGGACAGACGGGAAGACCTGTAAATACGCGGAAATTGGGACTTTATGAGCTCAGGGAACATCGTAACTGCTAACGCACCAAGCCAGGATATGGAACGCATAAGCCATAAGGTAATATCCGGTTGCGCGGGAGGTTTGAGATAGAGAATTAGGAGTATAACGCAGGAATACAATAGCGACTTGTAGGCATAAAGGTATCAATGCAAAAGCGACGCATGCATCGTCTGCCCAAAATCGGTGCCGTCTTCTCCATAGGCTATAATAATACCTTACTTGTACATGGAAAAGTGTCGGACAGACCATGAGTTCTACACACCGGAATAGGGTCGCCAAAGCTGCCAAAGAACTGGATATCGCGCAGGTGACTTCTAGCAGTAGCAGAAAACTGAATGTCTTCGATATGCAACGAAACACTCACCTTTCAGCAGGATAATCAGGTTGACTGCCATGAATGTTGAGAAAATATACGCTCTATTTAATATTGGATGACCGTTTGTGCCTTGAGAGTGAGGATAGGCTTTATCCTCAAGGACGAAGGTTTTAAAAGGCTGGGACACATCACATTCTCATGAAGAGATCTTATGCTCAAGCGCGGAGAAAGGAAAGGTCCGTAGAGGCCTATTTCTATCCTCTAGTTATCAGACTGACTGTTATCTTATTTTTCCCGTTGATAGTGTTTCATGATTGCTTAAATAACTATGCGAGTACTAGTTTCACATGTTGATGGGTATTTTGTTTTCCGGATCGTAATTCTAGGGGAGTTTACCATGCAGGAATAATTGCTGCCTGATAGAATGTCGAAATCTCCGTGTCTAAGGCGCTAAAAACCAAACCTAATACCTCTGGCGCTCTTCGGGAACGTGTATAAGGTCCCATTCTGTAAATTGCATAGGAAGGGCCGCCGACAAAAGAGGCAAACATTGATGCGAGACATTTGACCGGTTTACTGTGCTCGTGCATCATGGGCAAGACAACAAACTATCTGCCTTCTACGCATCTTCAATTCTATATTCCGTCTTTGCTCAACGAGAGCCTCCACATTGAAAACTATAACTTCAATGGCTAGAAGCTGTTACCGGACCGAGGATGTGAAAAGCGTCCGGTCCAAATAGGACCACATCGGTGACGGACTCGGGCGAAAAGTTTCATGTAAGGACAATTCAGTCGGCCTCGTAATTTGATGCGATATTGAAACTCCGACCCAGATTCCGAATCAGAATCTTCTGCTTTTTCATACGATTTGTGATTCATTCTAGAATTCTCAGCCCTCTTGAATCCAGCAATGCCATTTAGATGTGCAATACTATGCAGACTTTGCTCGCGATTACTATCGGTTGGATTGTCATATTGAACATCATATTATCTCCAAAAGTAAACTTCATATTGGAAAACCCGAGTCATTTACGAAGGTAAGTTATCCTATTACCTTACAGCGGTCCCACAAAGGTAGGGAACAGTACGGGTATCCCGCGGGGTTTTTTTTGAGACCCGTGCCCGTACCCGCCAAGTCCCGTACCCGCCTGAGCGGGTTGAGGGTAAGAACGGGG
Organism: Stygiomarasmius scandens; assembly: GCA_037954225.1. NCBI lineage: Eukaryota > Fungi > Basidiomycota > Agaricomycetes > Agaricales > Campanellaceae > Stygiomarasmius > Stygiomarasmius scandens. The sequence continues at coordinate 109,448 of JBANRG010000103.1, read as the reverse complement.
TCAACGGGTCAAGGACAAAACCCGCGGGTTACGGGTACATTTAAAACTATTACTACTAAATCTATCCACAGTATCGTACAATTGTAGATTAATAAAATTTACATATCACTAAGTACAGTAATAATATCATCATACTCAATCCATGTCTGCCTCATTCTCTCCAACCAGTACATCTGGTAGTTTTTGTACTGTTAAATGCTATTGATCCCATTGAACCTGCTCCATATTTACTAGATGTCTAAACTGGAGTCTGGTACACAACTGTTCAAAACTGTGCAGTTAAAGGATCTCCGACACTTATGCCAAATACCGGTGCCATCTTTTCTGGGCGGGTAAATTTACCCGTGCAACGGGTCGCAGGTTTTTGGCGGGCCATGACCAGCCAACCCGTACCCGTACCCGCCATACCCGTACCCCTAACCCGCACTTTACCCGCATACCCACGCTATTCCCTACACAAAGGTAAACAATTGTTGCGAGTCAGGGGGTGTGGAAGATCCTACATCCTCAAGAGTCACCTACATATCTCCTCAATCACAACAATAAACTCACAATAACTAGGGGAACTTACAGGGGAAGCAAGCTGGGGGTCTGCTCTCGTTTTCCAAGATGTCCAGCGACCCCCTCCTCTGGTATCTGCAAGTCTGCATTCAAATATCCATTCCAATCAGAATAGTACATTCAATGAAAAATGATACCTACGTCCAATGCGTGGAATCAAACTGGCTAATTAGAATATCCTCTTCCACTGGAGGCGATGTGTTCAATTGAAGCTGCTGGTGCAAAGCATTGGTAGCCGCTCCAACCGCTGTTGATGCCGAGTAAGATATCAGTGAGAATGCGCCATCTGTAGCAATGATGACATATGTGGGCGCAAAGGGGCTGTTTACAACAACGTTCCACTGTTTATTTTATATTCAATTAAACAATAGACCAAAGATAGTGGGAATAATTGACTCACAATCTGACTTTGCTTAGACGCAACGCAAGGGGAGGTAACAACGGGAACAAAAGCATTATTGGAAGTAGCAGTGTAGTCTAAGCATCGGCCTTGAAAATCCTTGATCTGGTAAAGACCGGTGACAAGATCTGCGCTGGCGTTCACTATAAGTGCAGCAAGGGTCCCAAGAGTGGTGATGGGTTTGAACATGGTTGAATAGCTGGAGCGTTCAAGAAAGATATTTAAACTATTGACTCAGGCTCAAAGTCCGTTTAGTATCCTCAGTAGGTCCAGTATGCTTTCAAAATGTGCCTTGCGGACCTGAAGACAGCAATGAACAGCTGACCATGATTTAAATTGGAGATGCCTATGGTGTGAAATACCGTGTAGAAACATCACATCTTCCTTTCATGTCGGACGTACTATAGCTAGAAAGGACCACGACATAAATGATCAGTTTTGTACTATAGAAGAATGAACTTAAACGACGACGCAGATATAGCATGTCCGTATTATATCTTAAGTATATACCCTGCTCCGAATGATATGTTTTGCAATATCTTCTAATAGCTATGGGCATGATATGAACGATGTTCCTGTTCCTTGATAGGTCTGTGATATCAAAGTCAAGCTCCGCTCGTGCCGCACTGAATTTGAAGGACTTAGGTTACAGGAGTAGTTCCTTGAGTGTGATAAAGCTCCGGTGCCGCTTACAATGAGATAAGAAGCTACAAAGACATAGGAAAATGTGGACATAACCTTTACACGAGAACAAAAAAAGTGGCCGCGAACTTTTACTACGAGGCCGACTGAAAGGAATCGTCCAAGAGCTTTCGGCTTCTTCGGCGGTTCGGCTTTTTATCGGCCCGGGGTCCGTATTTGAAGCGGGTAGCATTAAACCAGGTCTCGGAATAGAACAATGTCAAGTAAAGATATGCATCGTGGGCCTGGAGAAGTTTGTGAAAAGGGAGTATCCGGGGTCAGGCTGGTTCCCCAGTTTAAATGTCAAGTCTTTCATGGATATCGGGAGTAAAAGCTCGAAGTATGCGTCAACCTCGAGCAAAGTTTTGATCAGCAGTTCCAAGGATTTTTACACTGCTCATCATCGGTCCGCCACTAGTAGTAAGTGGTAAAAGGGGTGTGTCTCATATGATGGTCGGCAGTATTGATGCGAATTTAAATTATTCCCGGCTGCATACAGTGACAGTAAGTCCCTAAATTGTCTAGTGCTTTCGTTCGTTTGATCGAAGAGTGAGGATCCTCGAGTTAATGTCTAGACTCCGGACTTGAAATCACGTATCAACAATACAAGCAGTGCACTGTTGAAGCAATACTTAGGGGTGTTAGTAACACCTGCAAAGGTTTTTTTGAGGTTTAAACCGAGACCTCAGCCTCGAAGCTCTATGGAATTTATCGCGAAAGAGCAGCCGCTGATGCCGAGAACATGCCGGCAGAAAGGTACTTATATATGCGAGACTTGGTTGATATATTGAGGTAACTCTACAACGACTGTAGTTTACAATGGCCCGACAAAAGTAAACAGCTGTTGTGAGTCAGGCGAGGTCGATGATCCTACGTCCTCAAGAGTAACCTAAGCCATCAATTAGATACGTTCGCAAGAAAGGAGGGGAAAACTGACAGGGGAAGCCGCCTGAGGGTCGGCTCTAGCAGCCCAGGAGGTCCATCGCCCGCCTCCTCTAGTGTCCGAGAGTCTGTTTTCAATAAGATCAATAGCATTCAGGATACTGTACATTTACTACGAAAAGATTGATGCACATACGCCCAATGGGTTGAATCAATTTGACCAATCACTAGATCCTCAGAGACCGGGGGTGACCTATTCAACTGAAGTTGTTGGTGCAAAGCACTGATAGCTGCTCCAGACGCCGTTGAAGCGGAATAAGATATAGTCGACGATGTACCATCTGTGCCAAGGATGATGTAGGTAGGCGCGAAAGGACTGTCTGAGACTACATTCCACTTCGGAACAGTCAGCAGTGCTTAGTCGACAAGGGAAGCTTGGTGAGCGAGAAAATACTTACAATTTGACTTTGCTTGGATGCAACACAGGGTGTAGTGACGACGGGAACAAAGTTATTGTTGGACGTAGCGGTATAGTCGAGGCATCGACCTTGAAAATCCTTGATTTGATAGTGGCCGGTAGCAAGGGCTGCATTGGCGTTTGCTACGATTGCAGCGAGAGTTGCGAGAGCAGTGATGAGCTTGAACATGATTGAATCTCCTTTGATTCTGGGAATTTGCATGGAAACTAGGTCGTATTTAAACATCGAAGTAAGCCAGGGACATTGTTCTCTGAAGAAACTCTGATTGCAAGCAAATTCTGGAAGGAAAAGCTCCGGTTAGGCACGAAGTGCTGTTCTTAGGTTTAAATGTTTCCTTGAACGTCGGTCGTTGTAAATAAACCTTTGAAGTTTTGGTTAGCGGCTGACTTCTAAAAGTAATTTGAAGTCAACGCTTTGACAGTCAAAGAAGAGGTTTTACATCAGATCCTTTCAAAGTCTATTCGGTAAGTGAACTACCGAGGAAGGTTGGTCGCGAAAACGCCGCGTCTATGGAGGCAAGGAGAAACTTTGAATGAAAACGTGGACGTGCCAGGGGCATTTGTGACACTTCCTCTGGCATAAAGAGTATTGATGGGATCGAGGATACTACGTTCACAATGAAGTCGGTACCTGAAGGCGAGCTTCACTCATCAAAGTACTAAAGCTGAACTCAAGCATCATGATATATTGACTACGTATAGGAAATTAGTTACAGATAAATGACTACGTATTCAAGTACATAGCTACAACAAGCAAAGCTGCAAAGAATATTTACACATACATAGATATAGTACACAAAACATGAATCACCAGTATCAGTCGAAAAAAAAGCAAAAGCAGCCTAGATAAAGCAATGATAGGATATCCTTAGATAGAATCCCCAGCACAATTTACACTTTCTCCGTCCTAATCTCCCACAGACCCCCTCTCACCCTCTCCAACCCAATAAACCTCGTTCTGCCTTCTGCGCCTAACCAGTCAACCCTCTTAACCCCCCTCATCATCTCCTCATTCTCTTTCATCCCCACGCCTCCTCCACGCGGTTCATCCCCATTTGCGAGACCAATGAGTTTACAACGGTCTCTCCACGCTTTACCTATAAACCTCCTCCCAACACCATATTGCTGCTCTTCAAACTCGTTTCCTCCTCGAACTCGACTCCTGCTTCTTCCTCTCCCAGTATTAATAGTGACGTTGAGATGAGCAATCTCTCTCTCAACTTCCCTCATATCATCATCCATCTCCTCGGTCCAATATTCCTGCTCTCCTGCCTGTAGTTGTAGACTTCCCCATATTTGCATCAACACGTCGTACACCGTCACGAAACCACCTGCAGATTGCGAACCAGGGTAGATATCGACATACCAAGGCAACCTCGTATGTAAGCACCTCATAAACGTCGCAGGTGGTGTACACGCTGGTTGCATCAACTCTCCATGCGTAGGGTCTCTGCCGAGGAAGGGACTAGTGAGGAAGTAGACGCCGAGAGTAGAGATTTGTGTCTCAGATGGAGGTGGAGCGGAAGAGAGAGGTGAGGAGATTGGGATAGGCGCCTCACTTTTTCCTCTCGTGAGCGTCAGATTGACCCTTCTTGCTGTTCCAGTAGTTGAGGTGTCCAGTGGGTTCATTCTGAGGTCCCAGGAAATCATAGGTGCAGTTGGTCCGCGTTCATCGCGTTCATGGGATTGTAAAAAGTCACTGATTCTCCTCTTTACATGATCCGGAGCAATTTCCTGTACATTCGAAGGAGGCCTTGCAAACGGTACGGGGAGGCGAGAAAGCAGACCACCACGGACAGAGTATTCTGCGCGCCAGGACAGAGGACGTTGGTAACGAGGATGGTTTAGTTCAGCTTGGAGTTGTCTTTGTGTTGCCAATGCATGTGCAAGACGGGCTTGTTGTCTGTACTCGTACTCGTCCTGAGGTTGAGCTGACGCTGGGTCTCTGAAGCCTAACCGAACACCACGATCCTGACTACGAGAATTGGCGCGGAATGCGAGCGCTGGTGTTCCTGGCATTCGTCCTTGACCCCGTCGTCTGGCTTCCTTCTCTCTCCTCCGCTCTCTCCTCAGTCTGTCGTGCTCGATGTTTTCATCTGCATTAGGCATATTGTCCAATGTAAGAGCGGAGAAGCCGAGATCATCTAGGTGATCCCAATCTTCTGCTTCTCTCCGTCTTCCGTCACGCCGCCTTGATCTGCTATGTTGGCCGCGGGGATCACGCCTTCTCGTTCGTCCTCGTTCATCAAAGTCATCGAATAAATGTCCTGGGGCTTGAGGACCACCAGGGGGTGCGCCCCGGTCTATAGCGTCCCAATTCGTTCCACCACCACCAACACCACCAACACCAACACCACCACCACCACCACCACCACCACCACCACCACCAAAAGCACCACCAAAATTAGCACCACCAGGTGAAGGGGGAGCCCATGCACCACCACCTCCCATTCTCTGTTGTTCCATTTCCTCTCGTCTCCTCATATCCATCAAATACTCCTCTCTCCTTCTTCTTTCCATTTCCTCTCGTTGTTCCCTAGGCATCTGGGGATGAGCACCACGAGGATCACGAGGAAACTCTCGGTACGCATCCTCATGTCTTAAATGCTCCCAATCATCTTCGTCTTCGTCGTCGCCATAAGGGTCTGGAAAGTAACTGTCTCTGTGGCGAGACCCTCCCCTACGACGCCGAGGACGACGTGGGTCCCGATCTTGGGAAGCAGCTCGGGCGAACCAGTTTCCACCACCTCCGCCTCCACCTCCGCCGCCAAAACCTCCTCCTCCTCCTTCGGTGACACCACCAAACCCCCAACTATCTCGATCTCGGCCTCGTCCATCTCCAGCGAACCCAACTCCAGGAGCAGAATACGGTGTACTCTGCCCATATCCCTGTTGACCTCGCTCGTACTCTCGATGATTCGCAAAAAGACCACCCTCCTGTACCGGCCCACCTTGCATAGGTCCTGGACCGCCGCCAAAGCCAGGTAAACCGTTCACTGTGCCAGGTGTATAAGGTGTATTTTGACCTCCACCAAAACCGCTGCCGCCTTGACCATACATACCGTACATCCCAGGATACGCGCCCATATATGGCGTAGGCATATATGGTGTATGCGGAGAATGACCAGGTGCGCCTTGGCCAGGAGGCATAGTAGAAGGAAAGTTGGGAAACGAGTTGTTCATTCCAAAACTCATATTTTGCATCGCTGCATGTTGCTGTTGCTGCATTTGATAGTCTGTAGCAGGACCGCCCCACGCTTGGGGTTGGGGAGGCATGTAGGGTGATTGGGCTTGAGAGTGGGATTGGGAGCGAGTGCGGAGAGGTTCGACCGGGCTGAGAACAGAGGCGCGTCAGTTTCAATCATGGAAGTAAAAATAGAAATGAGATAAACAAAAGAGCACCTGTTGTGAGGAACATGCATTGACGTTCTTTGTCCTCGACGCTCTAAACCCGGAAAGGCGCCGTATGATAAACCTTCTCCTCCTCCCCGACCGCCTTCAAAGGTAGCATTTGGTGGTGGTGGAATAACCCCTCCGCCGCCACCACCACCAGCGCCTCCAAATCCAACTACTGGTGCGCCAGGATCAACTAATGGAGGCATGTCATTCATAGGATCCCGTCCGGGAGTCCATCCCGCAAGAGCGCTTGCCATTCTGAATAGTGCTGATTACACGTTGGAGTAGATCAATCTTTTTTGGACCTGGTACGGAAGTGGATAAGAGCTGTACAACACGTGTTGTAACTGGAAGAAGGGAGAACGAGCACTGAGGAATTGGTTGACAGGAAAAAGGATTCGTAGTACGCACTGTAGTACTCCAACGTCTCGCAGAAACAATAGTCAAAGCAAACGTGCCGTCAGTTTTGTGAGTCACAAACGAGGTGATATCGCTTTTGATCCGGGTAGTGTCGTTCTTGGAAAGTAGTAAGTATGTCGTACTCGTTATTTTAGTCTGTTTCGCCGTAGACTTTGAGAAATTGAGATCGTCGTTGCACACAACGAGCAGACTGGGAAGCTGGTAGTGTAATGAAGGTTGTGGAACAAGGAGACGCTGGAATGATCAACTGCCATAGTCATCAGATTCTTTAGAACCACAGGGCTCCGAATACCCTATGGGTTTAGCTCGACAAAAGAAAGCTGTATGCTGACAAGGCACCGTATTTGGTATCTTTTTCTCAAGGCTTTTGAACCTTATCAGTCGTTCGGCATATGATAGCAATAATGGCTCAGAATTTCTCCGGTCATTACCAAGTAAACAATGAATGCTTGGCCATAGCCCAGAGGTGTGCAATACTAAGCATTCTTTTGATGTACAGTTTAATGAGCACTTGAAATATATATCACCAATCCTCGACCGAAGATAGCAAGATTTGTTCAACTTTTAGCAGTCATATAGCCCTTACTCGTTCAGTACGATGCATATACAGTTATAGCTATCATCTGGCCTTCAAATTCAAATTCACTGCAGACTAGAATGGGAAAATTCTATGTTAACAACTGGTTTTGAATAGCTATCTTATGGAAACCAAAGAACATGAGGAAATCACAGCAGATAGGAAAAATTTTTGAGACATATTGGTTTATCACAACCGAGGTATAGAAAGCTATAATCCACATTCACACATAGACCGGGTAGGTGAATTTTTCGTTTCACCAATGTAGCAGGATGTAAACAGGAGCTGTTCATAGTGACACGCGACACGCAAATTTTGAAACGCGACACGCAAAATTATACACGCCGTTCGAAAAACTGAGGGGCCTGTGAAAGTGAACTATTATATCTTTTGTTCTATCTAACTCAGATGTGTAGCCTTCCATATAATGCACAACATACTAGTGCAATAAAAAGGTGATGGTTCTGTTGTCAAAATTGTTTTATTGTGTAAATGTCAGAGACATGCATTAAGTAGACATAGAGCTTTTAAAACCTGTCCTCAAACAATGTTCCATTGTTTCATCCTTGTTCCTTGTAATGTTATTGACTTTTGTCTGATCACTTGTCTTATATTGCTGTATTAAATGCACACCAACTATGCTCTTCTTATCTATAGATTCACACACATAGCTACAAGTATAAGTACTAAGTATCTTTGTACTGGTATACCAGAGCCCCAATTGTATCCATTGTCTCACTGTCACTTGCCTTTATGATTGTCTTAATCTTATATACGAGGAATGTCTTTTTTCATGGATTGTGACTTGCACTGTAGTTCAGTAAAAGGTCAACAATCTCCTGATGTCTCATTTGTGTAGCAGCATTGAGAGCATTGCCCCAGAAGCCACCTTGAACATTAACCTGTGCTCCATTGTCCAGCAACAGCTTGATAATATCAAGATTACCTCTTTTACATGCAGCCTGGAGAGCAGTTCCATATTCACCTCTCTGGATATTCACATCTGCTCCATTTTCCAGAAGAAGTTTGACTGTATCAAGATCACCACCAAGACATCCAGCCTGAAGGGCAGTTCCATAAATACCTCCTTCAGTGTTAACCAATGCTCCCCACTCTAGTAGAAGTTTGACAACAGCAGAATTACCACTAAAGCAAGCAGCTTGCAAAGCAGTCCCACTATCCTCCTGAACATTAACATCTGCTCCCTTTTCCAGCAAAAGCTTGACAATATCAAGATTATCATTGCCACATGCAGCCTGCAGAGCAGACTCATAATAACTTCCTTGAATATTAAGCTCTGCTCCATTTTGAAGTAGTAGCTCAACAATATCAAGATTACCATTTTCACATGCAGTTTGCAAAGCAGTTTCATGATTTCCTCCTGGAATGTTTACCTCTGCTCCATTGTCCAGTAGAAGCTTTACAATATCAATATTGCCACTGAGACATGCAGCCTGCAGAGCAGTTCCATGTGTGCCCCCTTGAATATTAACATCTACTCCCTTTTCCAGCAGAAGCTTGACAATGTCTGGATTATCACTAAAGCATGCATCATGCAGAGCAAATAAATATTCACTTCCCTGAATATTTACTTCCGCTCCATTTTCCAGTAGAAGCTTGACAATCCCTGGATTACCTTTAATGCATGCAGCCTGAAGAGCAGTTTCATAGAAGCCTCCCTTGGCATTAATGTCAGCACCATCCTCAAGTAAAGCCTTGACAATGTGCAACAATCCACATTCTGATGCAAAAATCAGTGGAATTTCATAATTCCATTTTCTCAACATTAACATGTTTTTATATTCTATCCCGTCAGACTTAAGGAATGAATATGTAATGTTATCTGTCTCCTCTTCCAATGAGGAATTGTTTGCATGCTCAGTCCAATATTGAGCTGCATAGTCTACAAGTGGAAATCTATCACTTATGTGTTGTTCCCCTTCTTTTGTTATAAGTTGAGTGAATTGCTTGAGATAAGCAATACAACTCTTGAATATAAAATTATGTGCAAGTATGGAGCTGATTGCATACAAGGTCATATTTGAATTGATTAAAATTTGTGAAGAAAGGAGAAAGTCCTTTACTGATGTGTGTGCTATTTCAAAGTAATTTCTTTCCACATTCAGCTTCACTAGTGTTGATCCAAGAAAAATTACATCTCCTGGGTCCTTCATTTTATCATCAGAACTAAGAACCACTGTTCCACCATTATCCACTTCAAAGCAAACAATCTCGGCCACTTGGTTCAAAGATAGTGTCTGTTTTGCAAATAGGATCCACTGAAATATATGCAGTGCATCAGATCTGTGTTGGATTGGGATCTGCTCCAAAGCATGCAAGTATGTCTCCTCCAGGGTTGATGGCAAACTCTGAATTGTAGCTTTGGCAGCTTTTAAAGTTTTGCATTTTTCTACCTCAGGTAGCTGACAGTCCACCCAACGGAACCTAGGTAAAGTTAATATGTATAAAAGGACCAAAATGACTGAGCTTACATCCCATTGCTTTTCTCTAGTAGATCCTGTCTAATTTCTTTTTTCACTTCTTCAGTTCTGTTTTGAAACCCAGGTCTTTCATTCAAGGCCAATTCAAGGAAAGTTCCAATATCTTGTTGAATGTGGTGCTTTTGCATAAAGATACATCCTGTGCTTCTTTTACACAGAAGTTCTAGACTGCTAGTAATTGGAATTTGCGGCCTGCTAGCAAGTAATATATGCAGTCTGGAAACATGAAGCTCATAAACATGATGAATAAATCTTTGAAAGTTTCCAAACTCTTGGTCATCCATCTCATCAAGTGCATCAATAATAATGAATGTACTATGAGGTAAATTTTGTAGAGAAAGAACTGCTTTGAATGCTGCTTCAACCTCCTGTTTTGCTGGTTCTGTATTTTTCTGGCTGTGCTTGCCATAAAGTTCTTGGAGAATTTTTTGGCCTTCCATTCCTAGATCAATAGCTAGTTGAAACAATAAGGAGATCACCATATCTTTCACTTTTTGCTTTGAGCTGTCTTTAAAATCAAAGTAAAAGTAGGCAGTGATAGCTTTGGACTCTTCCAAAGCAGCAATGGTAGCAGAGCTAAATCAAGAAATTAGAACATGAATATAATTATTTGAATAACATACACCAGTACACTCTTCCCAGAACCAGCTGTGCACATTATTAGATTGGAGAACAATAATTCGATATCAGAAATGTCTTGCCTTCTCCCTGCAACCAAAGCAAAGAATTTTCACTATCCTGCCAATTCTTAAAAGTGTCCTCATTCATGATCCAAGTGCTGGTCCCTTTGGCTCTCTTCTCCAAGTAGCTATTCTTGTTTGTTGAAGGATTACAAGGATGAAGCCATTGCTTTACTTTTTCCATATTCTGACCCTCTTCAATATCCACAAAAAGTCAGTATTTATGTCTTAATATAGGGGTAAAATTAGGCATTACCGGACATTTTCTCTGTAGAATTTAAACACCTTTCAGTCTATATTATTTAAGGTGCTTTGTTGATATACTCACTCTGATCTCTTGAAATTAATGCAAGTACTATTTTATTCTCCATATCACAAGTCTGATCTAGCTCCTTTAGAGCTGCTTTAAATCTCTTGTTACCTGTCAATGTAATCCTCATTGCAGCACCTATACAGAGGTAACGTGAGCCAGTACTTTGCAGTACAAAAATTAGATTGTGAAAACTGACGCATATGGCCCTTTCCAACTATATCAACAACCATTCCAATGATATTCAAGACCTGCGCAATTGATTTGACATATATTTCCCTCAATGATGCATCAATTTCATATTCAGTATGAATCTTGAATCTGCCCAGGATAGCATTAAGCTTCTCCAGCATTTCGGAGACATTATCATACATGTCTGAGGAATTCTTCAATTGCTATAAATTCCGTGAATGATCTGAATATTCCAAAAGGAGACCTATGTTAATTACCAGAATAAGGGTAGCAAACCCAGTAAAAATGAATTTTGAAGGTTGAAACATCTAAGCAAGTCTTAATATTTTTGTAGTTTGCATTGGAAGGAAAGAGAGAAACTAACTAATCCTGCTCCTTCTCCGGCTGTTCCACAAATCAATCCAATGACATCCAAGATAGGGTTGACATAATTCATGACCATATCCCCCTTTTCTTTGAATTTCCCAAAACTTCCAGCTTCTTTCTGGATAAAACTCAAAACCTCCTCTCTTGTGCTAAATTTGTGCAGTTTGACACCTTTATTGCCAGCCAAGGTATCGTTATATTTCTTCACAGCTTCATTCCAAATCTCCAGGTATTGAGTATCTTGAGGGTCGAGGCTGGATATAGGCGAAGTAACAGGGGTGGTCATTGCAAGTGTCTCCGGAACTCTTGCAAAAAACATGTGACTGCCTCATGTCAATTTTCCACGTGGAGGGAATGAATAGGGCTGAACTTTAAGTTCTCAATATGGTAACGAAAACCTTGACATCTTGTCATGCGATTAGGTTGAATCTTAAATTCTCAATAGTACACATCTGCAACAACGAAAATGGTATTTTAATCAATGGAAGGCATGACCTCGAGGCGTTGACGTATATCTTGTCACCCCCTGGCAAAAGGATGGTGCCCACCAAGACATAATTAATCTCATCAATTGGGGAACCTAGTAAAGAGCGGTGGTTCATGCCGATTCTTTACAAGTAGGATCTCCGCATTTTTGTTGCAGATGTACCCTAATACATAGCAGGCTAATTATGTGAAAACTTGAACCCTACCCTACATCTCTGCTGACATTGAAATGATTTCAGCATAAAAAATGAATTAGAGGTAATTAGCTGCGCCCAAAAACCGGATTTCGGAGTTCTCCGAAACCTGCTCGGCTACTCTTCGCCTAACTTCGAATTCTATTGGGTAGTTCAACGAAAGAGGATTTCTGGCTCATGGCCTCCGTTGTGATCCCAAATGAGGGCGGCGGTGCTGCAAATCATTAAGATAATCTGTTTGCTCTGTAAATAAGCAAGGGAGCTGTTGTCCCACTGCGGAAGGGTTGAAAGATACTAGATGCACTTAACCTACACTCAATGAGCTTTGTAGTAAGTGAAAAGGCCTATAATAGTACATTTTGCAGTTACGTGTCCACGAAAATGCAAATCCGAGGTTGGAAGGCCTAAAGGGAGTGTATACATTGGTTAGGGAAGTTGCAGACGGAGGAGTAACACGGAGCGACAGATGGTGTGAACTTTCTTACAAATCTCGGCAACGTTTCGCCTACGGAAATTGGCTTTTCGGCCGTGTCCGGAGGCCGTTGCTAATTACCTCTAATGAGCTTTGTAGTAAGTGAAAAGGCCTATAATAGTACATTTTGCAGTTACGTGTCCACGAAAATGCAAATCCGAGGTTGGAAGGCCTAAAGGGAGTGTATACATTGGTTAGGGAAGTTGCAGACGGAGGAGTAACACGGAGCGACAGATGGTGTGAACTTTCTTACAAATCTCGGCAACGTTTCGCCTACGGAAATTGGCTTTTCGGCCGTGTCCGGAGGCCGTTGCTAATTACCTCTATTCATTCGAGATTTCCCATTTTTAAACACTAAATGCGGCTGGTGTGTTTAGCATGCAGGACTCAAGACGCCACACAAACACTTGGGTGCATAAAACATGAACTTATATTCTCCCTACAATTCCATACAAACTGAAAATCGACCCTATTGATATCCTACAAAATGCGGCAACCCCTACTAAAGAACACTGTTGAGTTTCAAAGCAAACATCCGATTTATCACACCCACCATTCTCTCAAGCACTCTGGCTGACTGCCTCGGATTCAGAAGCAACCGTCTCATTGCTGAGAAGTCTGACTGCACAACCACTGTTGGGAGAACACCTAAAGGCCCCGATCGGAGTCCCAGTATTAACATTGATGCATTGTCCTCCGCCTCCTCCAAAGAAGAAGCGTTCGCCCGAGCAGCCTTCGTTTACGAAGAATGTAATGCAGTGGTCTCCGCCTGTAGTGAGCTAAGCAGCATAATATAAAGTCAGATATCATCAGTTGGAATTCCAATTCGAGCTTACTGCGTAGGAGTGTCTGCCAGTGAATGGAACACAACTGCCGTCACAGGGAGCGTCGCCTCCTTGAGCCCCATCGCAAGAATCACCATCCCACCCAATGATATCAGCTTGGGTGCCGAGAAGAGTAAGGAAAATTGGAACAAGAGAGATGATACTGAAGGAACGCATTGGAGTCGCTGGGTTGATCATGCATTTTTCCTCAATATTTATACCTCTGGTGAAATTCTTCGAATGGACTGGTCTCATTAGCTCAACCAGCTAGGTGGTTAAAATTTCCGACTAGCTGCATTACGATTGATTAGAGCGCTATCGGATACACGGGCTGTAGGAGGTTCTACTTGACTCAAGCGTGTTGCGTTCAATAGAGATTCTAGGTGAGTCGGACTTGGCGTTGCGAATTCAAACTTGAACTTGAAATTATTCCAAGGTTATTCCAAATGTGATTCATATGGAACGATGAAATTTTTTGCCTGAATATCCGAATTTCGTTGGATAATGATACTACACGGTCTGGGCAGTTCATTACTCGTAGTACTGGTGATTCCACTACTGTCTGCCACCACTTGAGCGACTTATTTGCGCGCGGAGAATTTCCGCACTTCGGGTCTTTCTATATTCCGGTACCTAACTCGCATTCAAGCGATTCTTTCCTACACTCAGTCACTTTCTAGGGAAAACCCTTCCAGTAAGACTAGATCCAGACGGAGTGTCTCGGCTACCAAAATCAAAATTCAAGACCCCTTGCCGGTGTTAAAGTTACGAACGAAGACGGTATTGTTCCTGATTGACCTTTCGGCCCCGTTTATTCTTGATATTTTTGGAACCTACTCGGCAAAAGAGCTGGCTACAATTCCGTCCACGATTGAAATCTTTGCATACTTTATACTCTTAGCCTCTTTGAATCGGTCAATAATTGGGCAGAGTGTAAGTCCGGGGGAGATCTTATCTGATTTCAAAAGGACAGAAGTACTCATCTGACTCCGGTCATTGAACTCGAAGGGCTTAAATGCATTATATAGGAAACCCCTGATTCAACCATTGTTCGGTTTCTGTACATAGCTCAATTGGACTCCGTTCTTCCGAACTGAGCTGATCCTGGTAAATGTGCTTGGTATGTGCCTATCTGTCTCGAGTCCTAGACCGCCCCCACGCGCGGCAAAGTTCCCGGGCCGAGGAAGTCAAAGACTTCCGGTTCAAATAGGACCACATTGGGACTAACCAATTATCTCATCAGCTTTACGTTACCAGACTCCGTCAAACTTGCGGGATGACTTGTCCTCGTAGTACCTCATCTCACTGTACCCGTTCCCATTTCCAAAACTTAATCTCTAGATGCTACTTCTGATGTAGACACCGTGATCGAGTGATGTAGAACAATCCCAAGATAAATGACGCGGCCTCTATTCTCCGCTCTCTCATGTTGGTTGACGCGTTTCGTGCAGATAGCGTTCTTAGGTATGATAGGTTGATGTGGGAGAAGACACGAAGTATCAATCGAGCGCCGTGGACAGGGAGAAGAGCGGGACTGTCAGGCTAGCGTTCTGTTCCAACTCTCCTTCCCAAGACTGTGGTACCTGAATAGAGAGGCCTAGCTTTGACACAAAACCAAGATAGCGATCCACGACAATGGGCAGAAAACCCCCGTAGACCGTCGTTCAATGTACCACGAGTGACCCTTGGCATCAATTTTTAGTGATCTGCTTCTAGATCTCCCCACCTCTTCAGTCAGCGGGCAACCATCTGGCATCTACTAGCTGTTACACGGGTATACGCTATCTACCTCCAACTAGTCAACTCCTAAATTACCGGCGTGTCCCCAACGTCGTTAAACGTACAGATCTAATGTTGCCTCATGGACAAACTCAGGTCGCATACACTCGTCCACTGGTGGATGAAGTTGTTTGGCTGGAGAACAGAAATGCTAGTTTTGACTCGCCTTTTAGAAAGAGTTGCTTGAGGTGCGTACTACTGTATACTATGATCATCTCATCCGTATCTCACGATCCGATACTACTCGGCTAGACTATGACCGACATATTTTTTTCAGGGACTCTTCTGGGTCAAAACTCTATCGAGCGCATAACCGTGCTGGTCTATGAGGTTCATGAATGCACGCGATGTTGATTCTCCCCATACATGGAAAGAGCTCAGGCTTTGGTGATGCTGACCGAAGAGCATCGAGAGCGTGCGTTTCTCCGCTCTTTCTTGCTTCTACTTCCTTTACACGTCTTCCTTTTGCTGCTACTTTGTTTCCCTCAATTATGCTTGCTGCCCAGTCATGACACCCCGATAGTTTGCTCGATGCTTGAGACGTATCTTGAGAGTCCAAGACACCAGGCGTGACAGACGATCATCATTACGGCTGGGTACCCATATAGTTGCCATCTTTACGCATCCATGGCAAGGGCCATATGCCGTCCTTCCTCCTTCCCTTACTTCCCTTACGAAGCGCCCAGACCCTTCTACGACGACTTACGGCTTCAGGAGTCCCGCTTAGGCACGAATGACCGCTGACGTGTCGTCTTCTTATAGTCTATCTCAGTATCTGCACCCATTCCTATTCCCAAATCCCGTCCAGAACAGTCTCAAGAGACGATAATTCATTCCCATCTTCTGCCGTCCCACTAAGAGGATTAAAAAGACCAGGGCGTTTCACACTCTACATCGTGAACACGAACATGAACATGAACAAAACCCGAACTACTCTTTAGCTGGACTACGGCCCGTGTATTTCCTTCATGGGTAACTCTAGGCGGAAACCCTCTACCGAACGTATAACTATTTTGGCCCATGGTACTCGCAAGCGGAAGTCCTGAAGACAGAAGAAGTTCAAGTTTGACGGACGCTGACTGAGGGCACGGGGCCTTGGCGTTTCGGGTGCGTTTCCTTCTTGCTTCAGACACGCTAGCGCTGACATTTCACCTTGCAGTCTTCGTCGGGCTCGTTCCTACTCCTAGATACTAGACCATCAATTGATTGTCAATATCAGAAGTATGACAACTCATTTCCATCATCTTTTGCCGACCCCAACGAAAAGGACCAGATGTTCCAAGAGCATTGGTGTCTGGTCAAGATCACCTACGCAGCCCTCGAAAGCCCTCAGCCCCTTTTGTTCTCATGTCGTATCGGACGTATACCTTAATACAGATCCGGATGTATGCTAAGAAAGGGAGGCGAAATATCGAGCACCAATGCATAGGGAGAGGGGCCGGAAACTCCAGCTTTCCCGACCCAGCCCCCAACCCTCCAGACCAGTGTCTGACCAGAGATAGAGAAGCTCGATACCCGATACCACCTTTTGTGCTGGCCCACGTCTTCTGCCCCAGAGAACGCTCCGAATCGGAAGGAGCCCGCTTTTGCGTTACTGTTGGAGATGCTCTTAGTATATCAGGAAGTGCAGCGGGCGGAATCACTGGTTGTCCAGGATCTGAATCTGGCGATAATAGACCTAGACCTGGGAGGGCAAAGCGTTCCTTTACCTAACCGGTACCCGCTACTATCTGCGTTAATGCAGACGACGGGCTTTGACCTACAGGCAACTATTTGATCTATCTGTATCTGCTTTCCTTTTCTTTCCATATACAGAATTCTATCATCGGTCAAACTCGGAGTCAAACGATAGGACAATGGACCGGACTTGCCGAAATGACCTAATGCTCAAGATCAAAGGTCAAGACTCTTAGGATCGAAGACCATGAGCGACCCGAGGTACCGATGATGAAAAAGACTCTCGTACTTTGTACTAGGACTAGTCCCATCAACTAGTTCGAGCTCGTGGCTAGCCACGAGCTCGAGAGCAATATTGTAGGGATCGTACTAGTGGCGCCACGGTATCCAAACATTTACGTTCAGTAAAAACTTGATGAGCCCCGTTTGACTTTTTTAGTGTTCCCTAGGGGGCAAAAACTCGTAATTTTCAGAGAATACAATGAAATTGTCTGTATTCCCAACATAATACTTTTTCATGCCGTAACATTGCTTTATTTTCTCCCGTATTCTTTCTGTGAATGTTCTGGAGATACCGATATGTTTTTGATCCAAGTTACTCCCGAGAACCACAGGCTTTTGCAACCGATGTTACTAATACCTGTAACCGGCGCTACTTCCATTCCGCCAAGTAGTAGTAATCTTTTTCTTTTTCACCTCATCCTTACATGCACTAGTATGCCTGCCTGCCGCGATCCGACAACAAGCTAATGCACCATGTGCCCATAGCTTTTTATAGGTGTAGTTATCATTAGCTCCCGGGCGTGCTGTACAACTTGTTATGACGAGCAGTGATCATACAGCTATCCTCGAGGCATCCAGAATCTACTTGTGGCTGCTCTCAACTGCTCTTAGACCAGAAAGATATTAATAGGACCAAGTGCTATTTTTTATTGAATAAAAGTACATATTCATCTCGATAATAATCGTACACTAATGTCAACCGCCCCCAATGATGTGTACTTTATCTCGATGCTATGGTAACTTGAGTACTCGTTCACATCAAAACCTGATCCAAGTCGCTCTAAAGTGCTCTTTCTCATGGTCTCCCGAGCTTCCGAGTCTGTGCAATGTGTAGATGTACCGCTTTTACTATGAACAAACCAAATTAAATTCCGGTAAGTATTCAGATTCCTTGTAGACCATCTGTTTGAGCCGTGTATTCAATTCTCAATTGATTTGAGCGGTTTTAGGAAGAGTTAGGATGGTAAGATTTCTCAATCCCTACGGATACGGGGCGCTGAATGATTACGTCCTAATACCATTTGGAACCGACCGCTGGTAGGTAGATCCATCCTGTCCGAGTAGAGCCACATTATTCCAACTTGACTGGTCTTCGGTTTTCATTTCTTGGCGCCACGAGCATTTTTCAACGCCACAACTGTAAAGTCTGATTTAATATTTTGGAGCTACCGACGTTGCTTTGCAACACTCATCAAGCCAATGCTTTTTGATAGGAGGTTTGAACCATTGCTGAAATTGTATTTTCTGCACTAGTGCCCGATGTGCACGGAGTGTCGAAGACACATTAATGCTCAAAATGTTCACAAATGAGATGACAAATTAAGTAAAAACATGAAAGGAAATGTATTGCTTTTGTTTGAATCGCCATACGAATTTGATACACTTCTAAAACATACGCAAACGCATGGCTTCCCGTTCCCATTTATGACGGGCACGAGCAGTTAAGCATATCCTTCTAAGAAAAATAGAGGTCCAATCGAGCTATAGTAGTTTCGCAGTAAACGCGGTCGGTCAACCGCCGATGCTAGTGTGACGAGCATGAGTATGAAGTACTCGAGCCTAAACTGACCATAGTGTTCTGCTCGCTCTGATCTCGGCTCTTCAGTACTATCAATGATAATTAAAATTAAACGGTGAACAATGAAATGAAAGAAGCCTTTCGTATCCTGAGAAGAAAAGGACCAGTATAGGGGTTACGCCTTTACTCGCTGCGCTTCACTCAACATCATTGAAATTCAGAAGTGGAGAATTCAGCTTCTAGTCAGTTGGTAATTGGGTGATATTTCTAGAATACGCAAGTTAGAAAGCAATAAAACAAGCCACAACCATCCCATGACTTATTGTCGGCGTTCAAGCGTTCGCCACATTACTCCAAACCATTGATTTTGTCAAGAATACTCGAGGAGTAGAAGCCTGTCACAAAAAAATGGAGCATTTCTGGGACGCGATATACAAGCTCGGCGGACCCAAAGACGTACGAGGTGACCATAAATATTCGATTGGGGTGGGTGGTGAAAAGACCTACAACCCTGTATTTTGACTGACCCTCGACTCTACCTTACTTATCATGAGACACTTCAATCACGATCACCATATCCAGGGGCACTGGCTTCCCCGCAACGACGAGCATTTGCAGAAGTGGATTCACGACAAGTTGGGAAAGGCTAGGCAACGCACATCTCATGAATACAAGCACCCAGTCATCCAAGAGTTCAGAAATCTTATCGACAATGATGCGGAACTCTACATGGGCTTTACCCAAATGTTTGCGGCTAGTGTCGAGCGCGGTCCTGTACGTGTTATTCAAAATTGTATCGCAGACGTATCAAATTGTTTACCTTTGCCCTTTGATAGGTCGACGATTACAAGAAGATGCTCGCCGTTTTCGACGTCATCCTCGGTGAAGCTCCAGAGTTCAAAGAGAGCACTATCGTCGCCATTCCTATCACCGCCATCTTGTTGGGTCCTATGAACACCCAGGCCGGTTTTAACGTGTTCTCTGACCATCGTGTAAACGTTATGATCAAGAAGATGCTCGGCGTGTGGCATGATTTCCTCAAATCAGAGAAATCCTGCTACGTCCTCAGCAATGAAGACAATGGCTGGTTCGGTGCTGCAGCATCTGCAGCTATGCCCAACTTCTCCCAAATATTTGTCTGCGATGGGGGTGCTCCCCACTACGGATATAGGTCTTGGGACCACTTCTTCACTCGTTTATTCCGCGATGGTCAACGACCCATAGAGTTTCCCGACAATCATGCTATTCTGAACAATGCTTGCGAATCCACCGTATTCCGTATCCAGACCAACGTGAAAGAGCGCGACCAATTCTGGATTAAGGGTCATCCTTACTCTATTGTGCACATGCTCAACAATGACGAACTTGCACCTCAGTTCATTGGCGGGACCGTATATCAGGCGTTTCTTTCCGCGCTTAGTTACCACCATTACCATTCCCCAGTCGACGGCACTATCGTCAAGACTATGTTGGTACCTGGATCATATTATTTGCAGGCCATAGATGCTTTGGATACCAATCAAACCCACATTCCTCATTCCGAAGCTCCTGGTCCTGCACCTGATCTTCTTGACAGATCTCAGGACTTTATCACCCAGGTTGCTGCACGAGGACTCATCTTTATTCGGGCAGACAATCCTGATATTGGGCTCATGTGTTTTATTGCTGTTGGTATGGTTGAAGTGTCATCTGTGGAATTTACGGTCAGTGAGGGGCAGAGAGTTAAGAAGGGTGATCACATGGGGATGTTCCATTTCGGTGGATCGACTCACTGCTTGGTGTTCCGACCGCAGACCAGGATAAACTTCAATCCTGATTATCCCGTAGGAACCAAAGTCCCAGTCAAAGCAGCCCTTGGTTATATTCAGTAGGATACAAGTGAAAGAGAAGTCGCCTTAAGCCTCCCTTTCAAGAAAATGTACGATATGTAGTGATCTGCTAGTTTGATGATATTAGTTTTTTGTTTTTACAAGAAAGAACGGTGACAAATGTTCCCACTGTTTGGCACTGTTTATCATTGACGCTGTCGGCATGTGAAGTACACTTTGCCATTATCTGCGAGACAACAGCAAGCTTCGGTTCTAAAATTTCTCGCAAATTGTACCAAGCCGACTTCAGCATTGCACGAGCTTGTGTCATTGCTCACCAATGATAATCTGCTCTGAGCCTTGACTGTGTTTCAGTAAGAATCTGTGAAGGTAAGTGGACTACGCCCCCTAATCCTTGCCGTATTGTAATACAGGGGTTGCTGTTTAGGATAGGATATACTCTTCCAGGTGTTGTGATTTCAGTTGCGTGAACAGATTTTCCAGAGTGTCTTCCCGGTTTCCGCGGATGAGGATAGTGGCGAAATGTTTCTCCTGATTACCATCCAGTGGTGGTTAGCCTAGGCGAGATTACCTTTACTTCGGCCGTAAAACTATTAAGAGGAGAGGATCTGAGGACGATCTAGGACTATTTAAGACGGGAACAGTTCTACTGTGTTCATCACGTAAGAAAGACGTTGCGTTACTGTCATTTGCCGACCACCATTGTCAATGGTTCTCAGCAAGAACCTTGACTGTGATCTGTCAGACGTTCGAGTTCGAGTTTGACTCCTAATGGTAATCTTACCCACTAACCACCTTTGTGCGACAATTTTTTCCTTCAAATTGCAGTCATGGTTCCGAGCTCGTAACAGTGTCATAGTAGAGCATACAAATAACTAATAAATGAATCAGTAAGGATAGATGTAAGTAGCATACATGTAAGCGATACAAAGCTAGCAGTACAATTCGTCGAAAAAAGGGATACATACTATAGGGGCTATTGATTAAGCCTTACACTTGTCCGCAGAGAGTCCACAATGGATACATATAGGTTCTATCAGAACGAAGCCGGTCCGTTCAGTGTTCACCTCAGAATTAAACATGGATGCCACCAGCCCCTACGTGCTTGGGTGCAGTATCACGTCCATTAGGCCACAAGTTGGTATTGGCTGTTCCTCCACTTCCAATATCGACACCCACACTTGCACCGATATCTCCAATATCACTAATACCATACCCATCTGCACTCCATAACATTTGTCCCAATTCATTGATAGTCACTTCATCAAAGTCTTTCATACTTGCATCGAAAATCCCCGAGTCCCTGAACAGTACACCGGGTGCAAGAGCATCTCGCCCGGGCTGACCCCAGCCAAGATTAAAACCCGGTACCATGGATGCTGCAGCGGAATGCGGTTGTGCATTGGAATGAGGCGGGGATGGTAGCCCGGTAATTCTTTGTCGGGGAGATTGAACGGGACTTCCATTTGAGGAATTATAAGGCCATGACGTCTGTAACCCAGAAGAAGATGAACGGCGATGGTAATTGGATATTGGTACTTGTGTGCGTGCTGGATAACCACTGTTGATTCCACTTCCGCTGCTGAAGCTGCCAGAGCGGCTAGAGTTGGAGCGTTGATGACCAAAGCTTGCCGCAATAGGGCTCGACCTAGCATTTGTAGGCGAACCAAAACTGGACTGAGATCCAGGTGTCCCCACATTCCGATTCGCATCGACCTGTGCCATAAAACTGAGCATGTGATGCGAGTAAAAACCGACGGAACTGACAATCATGCGCTTTACGATTCTTTCAAACGGTTCGTCATCATCGTCTGGGGCAGATCGTTTTCTCGATGGTTTGGACGGGATTTCGGGTTCTGCACCTGTGATGCGGAATTAACCCGGCTAGCTTCACATCGAGAATAATGCAACGTACTCATTAGGCCTTCAAGCAAAACAATAGCATTTCTTGAAACGGTCGAAATGTGTTCTGCAGTCCTAGCAACGAATGGAATCAGCTTCACAACGAAAGACATGCTCCGGACAACAACAGCCTCGTACTTGAATAGATCCAAAGCCTCTCTAAGTTCTGCCCTTCGGTATTCCAAATCGGGAGCATCATCTGCTTTCTGGTGACACAGGTCGATGAATAATACAACGGACTGTCGTCAGAGTACCGAAATCAGTGTAATGAACATCTCCCGTTTCGAAGAGCGCTTACCGCTGCGAAACCATAGAACAAGACAATCCACCATTTCAACAAGATGGCTGAGTGTTCGTCATTGGACTTGAGGTAATTCAGTATAGCTCTGGCCGAGCTTATGCACTGGTCTCTCGATTTTGCCTAGAATACGCAAAACGTAAATTGTCGTCAATGAGTGAGAATGGATTATTACTCACGAATCTCTTGTCCTTGTAGCCCCTGAAAAGGAATGGTCGATGGAGGCGTAATTGTCTCGTTTCGCCCATAATCAGCGAAAGGGTAAGCTCTAGTCCTTTTACGCCCTTGGCCGATGCCAGTAGTTGTTCCTTCGAAAGAATATTCCCAGGTTCACCATGGGGATTATCCTGAAAGTACGAAGGAATGTCTTCTTGCATCTTACGAAGTTTTGCATCCATTTCAAGTACGAAGCCGTATCCGGAAGGCGATGGTGATTGCATGTTGTCAACAATTTGTCGGTAGAGCTCAACAAATCGGAAGCGCGTCCGAGAAAGTGTCATTTCCTGTAAAAATTGCAGGGGTTTTGTGAGCAACTTGGCTTTGAAATGAGTGACCTGAATGGCTTGTATCCATCCAAAAGCCGAATGAAAAAGCAATGTTACTAACCGTGTATTGTGTTTCGGGCATCTCCCGCAGAGGCCGGCCTTCGACGAGATCAACATCATTGATATTTGCGGGGAGTGCAGTATGGTTTTGTGATGGGTGAACGGAGTAAGCACCGTTATGGGCGGCGGCGTGAGACCAGTCGTCAAAGATCTACAGGGTCGAATGATTTCAGTACCTGATTGACATACCAAAATTTGAGAGAGAAAAAGCAGAGAACGTCGCTTGACGTGCTGAAAATGCGTGAATGATGTGTCAAAGAGACCCACTCTGTTCACGACATTCCCGGAAAAAATAACTCTGTAAACTCACCAAACTCCACCATACTCTCCGCGCGGTCTCCCGCTTGATAAGGGATCTCCATGACCCGGTATATCTTCTGTCCTCCGATTCAGAGCCCAGACGGGAAATACCGAGGTTTTGAGCAATCTGCAAGGTGCATTGTTAGCAAACTAGAATCTGTTTACAAATCCAAAAAAGACAGAGTAACAGTATGAGCCATTCCTTGGAAACGATACGAGACTGCCTCGGGTGTAAATCTCCCGAAACTAACGATTCAACCAGTCGTAGAAACGGGGAGTAAGGGGCTTAGCCAACCAAAAAAGATCTGGATGGCGGGATGACGATAGAAAGAAAACAGCAATACGCTAGGCTTCCTGATCAATGGAGATACCGAGACCATGGGCGATGTATACGTAGAGATGAATGAAGTAATAGTATAACGAAAATGATGGCATGGGTCGGAACAACGGCTTACTTTAATAGCAGATCCCAATAACGCCCAATGCGAGCTAATTCGGTCAAATATTAGTACCGAGTCAAAAAAAAACGGAAACAAACTTTAAGGGAAGGAAACAATTCGGATGTAATCGCATTCGCACTTTACATGACGAAAATGCGACAAGACAGCTAATGGAAGAATCGGACACCTACTCCGCTTCATCGACATTCTGTCGGTACACGCCCATGAGTCTGTGAGATGAAATGGTCAGATGGACCAAAGGAATCGAAACCGCGACTAACATGAAAGATTGTAAAGCTTCGAGGCTGTGATTGGCAAGAAAGTTGCCGACGTAAAAGGTTGCTTGGGCGGCATTGTACATCTTGGTTCCCAACTCCGTGGCTTCTGTAAAGCCGATATTTAGTTGCCGACAAAGGCCAGGCTCAATAAGGTGTAGAGCAAGGCATAGAACCATGAAGTATACTGAAAGAAAAGGTAGAGAGATATGAGCCAAAGCTGAAGGGACCGGGTCAGGGTTTAACGCCGAAGGTGTAGCTATAGCGATCTGACGCAAAAGACTTTCCGCATCTGACTGAAATGTCGGTGCATGAAGTACTTTGGAGTACCACTCCAGCCGTTCAAACTGTCAAGACGTCAAAGTTCAGTAAAACAAGAGGTAAACTGATGCACAACGTACATAGAACTGCACTAGTAATCTGCAGCGAGAAGCCGAGGGCAATAGTGCAACTAGCTTGGCGGTTACATTAACAGTTGGGTCGATGAGAAGGCCCAACGGGTGTCCATCCCCCAAACCGAAGACGGGTGACATGCCGTCAGTTGGGCTCGATGGGTGCGGAAATGAAAGTGTCGGAGGACCATATTGCCCGAACGAGGGCCCGTCAACCGAGCTAGGAGTTGGATATAGATATGAGGGGGACACTGGTTCACATTCTAGGTCCTGAGCAGCTCGAGAACGGTTAATGCGATGACCCATTGCAAAATCCTCAAGCATCATTGCTACGTCTTCATCTGTAGACGCAGTGCCATAGGAAGAACGGATGGTTGAGAGGAACTTGTGGTTTTCCTTGCCGTTGGCAGCTGTGCTCTTGGTTGAGGATTGTCTGTCTGGCGCGTGATGCTCGGGCGAAGGGAGCTTGGAAATAATGGCGTCCACGTCGTCAGCTTGAGAAGGAAGACTGCCCGAGAGTTGCTTAACTGTTCTCTCAAGAACAGAAACACGATGTACCACGTCATCTAATGTCTCGAGTGTGGTTTTACTGGAGCTAATTCCTCGTATTATGAGAAGCAGCGCGTCAGAGAAGACATCACGACGTACTTGGCCAGGTTTCTATCCACCTCTCGACAAACATCCCCTTCCCCCCTCAACAGACATGGTGCGCAAGGATATGCCCTGTTACCTAATGCATATGTTGAATAAATGAAAGGGTTATTGGTCGAAGCTGCTCACATTTGATCTTCCTTTTGCGGCCTATCTTTCTTTGTCAGTGTTGCTCTATATGAAGGCCAGATACCTACACTGAAAGCAGCTCTGGATGGGCCTTGAACAAGTTCGAGTATCCGACATAAGTAAGAGAGGTGCGAGATGGTAAACGAAACCGTAAAAGAAGTGACCTTATCAAGGTTCCGGATATTGTGAATTACAAATGGTTTGTATTCCCACCAATCTGGTGATTATTTAAGTATACCCATTTGAATCCGTGGAAGATTGCTGTCGGTAAAGTTGTGCGCGAAGCAAACAGTGTGAAAGGAACCCTGTATCGACCGGAGTTTCAAAACAGGACGGTCCTCCGGTTCCAGACACAGCCCGATTCAGCCACCCAACAAAGACGCCATTAGATGCTTCATTATGATAGATTTGTTTATTCACTCCATAAGGAACTGCGTCGCAACGTATTCAATTGTTTCTTCATCGTGACTTGCTCCATTGACTCAATCAAAGCTCAGGTCGTCGACAATTGGTTCAACAAAATAGGACTTGTTTGTCTTTTATCAGAAAGATTTAACAAGTACAGTACTACAATCACCACTTTATGTTCTAAGGATATTCATATCATTGCATTTATCTCCGGAAAGGGAAATTTTTTCTTTTGTTCGTGTAATATCTCTCAGTACGGAAGTCTTGACGTACTAGGCAGAAGTACGCATCCAGTACTATTTCACTTCAGATGTCAAGAAGACACGCAGTACTATCAGCGCTATCAACTTCACTGTCGATGCCATGCACAGAGGGTACTAGAAATGTGTGGCGGTACATCTTCGCGTTGGCTGCAACTCAAGAAATACTGTGTTTTACCTCCTTACACGTACACTCATGTACTTGACTTTTAAATCTTTATTTTCCGGAATTTTAGTGGATATCCTGCAGTCCTAGTTCGCTACGTTTACTCCTGTGCGCGAGCTATTGACCGCGGAGAAGTACTGAAGATATGATGCCGGCTTACTCACTCACTGCAGATTGAACCGAGTTGGCGTTCCCAATACTAACAGTCTTATGGCTTAGCGTCTAATGCAACGTGCGATCCCGAAAAAGCTGGAATGATAACCTCAACCCACAAAATGGTCTCTTCGGGGCCCCTTCATTTCCATCCATCCTTTTTTTATGACATGTAAAAATCTCATAATACTGTCCTCTTTATCTTTAAATCAACCCAAGTTCTATAAGTAGTGGTCGATTATAAAACTCTTGTCCGCAGTCGATCTGGTCTTCGTCTTGGGATCGTGCCGTATGTTTTTCAATCGCCCGTGGCAAGGAATACTTCCATGTTAATCATCGATCATCTTTTAAGGACGATTTCGGTCCAGTGCCCAGGGCAATCATACGTTGAGCAACCAAGTTTGGCATGCTTACAGCGAGATATCATGATTGTTCTTCCTCCCGCCCCGCTTTCTTCGATTTATAATAACAATGACATCACTCTCAATGACTGTACATGTACGATTGCCTTCGCCTTGATAGTTCATACTTTCTGAATCTGTTAATAAGCTTGATCAGCCACAATCTTTGGTAAGGATATAGAACAAATGAGCACGTAATTTTCAAATATACCTCCAGAATGGCTGACAGGGCCCATCTACCACGAGCCTCTCTGCTATCGGCCCCGAAGGCAGAATGGGCTCGATAGGGTATTTTATATCTCTCGGCATTACAGAATCGCAGAAATATCTCGTTAATATAAACGACTACTGGAAAGGAAGGTTGAAAAGATTTGGACTGGAAGCTCCAGTTCGAAGCTGAAGTAGATACTAAATTTCTCCCATTAAAGGTTGTCATTAGCGATATATTTTTGAGGAAAAATTAACGATTTATCATAATATGTTATAATAGTATGTATTATATCTATTTATGCCGGAAACCCACTTCCCGCTGCGCGGGTGATCCTACGACACTACTAAGGCACCGAGACGGGATATCATCCGGTTCATATCATGTACTTTCTATGTGAGATGATGGTTGAATTTCAAGTAATTGAATAACAGCACATAAATCGCCCCTAAGTAGTACTGTACTGTAGGTATGTAGGACTCCACTCATCTATTTGTATAATGTGGCGTCATCGCGGAAAAATGCTCTCCCCGGCTAAAGTTCGAAGCTCGAAGTCCAAGCAGCTTGGCAACATAGGAAGAAATTTTCCATGATAACAGTCACCAAGACTCAACGGTCAGGTACTGAAGAGGTATAGTTCAACTGTTCCTTACTCTTCCATGTCATACCTAGGCACTACGCCGTCTTCTCTCATAAAAAGAACCCCTATAAACGTGCATCAGTAACGTCAAAGTCTCAGAAAATCACGGAGTACTGACTTGAAAGTTTGACGGTACACGGTGTCGCTCTCAGAACAGTTACGAGAGGTAGGTCACTGTTATCCGGGACGCCGAGTACCGATCGATGTCTCTCCAATGCATACCTGCTGTACTCCTGAAAATAAACAACCAGAATTGGGCAAAGTCTCGCGAGGTGGTAACTGCGAAATGAGAATGACCAGTGTCTGATGGATATCTTGGAATGAATACACTTTAAACCACCTAAACACCTGCAACTTATGTACATATGAACTACATTGCTGCGATCATTGCGTCTATGCAATTTTCAATTTTCAAATTGAAGGATTGGTGAAATTGCCGCATAAGCCGTGAGCGGCTATCACAACGGCTCCTCGGAAAAAGCGGCAACGGGCGTCCTTCCCCTGTGCGTTAGTGTTTTTCGCTGCAAAGTGGGTTTTAAGCAGGGATTGATTGGATTCGAGTGACAGCGATCAGCTAGATTTGTATATGTACCGCCAACCCGCAACTCGGGCGCCACCCGTACTATCTGAAACGGCCTAGACAGGGTACTCGAGGACAAATAGAAACTAACGCTCTTTGAACGGCAGTAGTCATCCATCCATCGTCCAATTGATCACCGCTTTCCTTCGACTTTGAATATAGCTATTAGGGTCTATTAGCACTTCCTTTTCTGAAGATCACGAAGATCACTTGCTGTCTATTAGGTCAGTGGCTCACCAACAAACGAGCAAGAGGTGACATTTTGATGTTTACCAGTAAGTATCTCATGACAGAAGCAAGGCGCTCAGACCCACTTTCAAGTGTCGAATAATGTTCGCGCTCTAGTCGGAGGTATACATTCACGCCGGTCATGAAAGCCGCCTGTCTTGAAGTCTGCGTTGTCGCTGGTGACAAGTATCGGTCACTTGCTATCGGACCGCGAGGAACACGTGGAGTGCGTGATCCCAAGCGAGTTTAGATTCAAACCATCACCTTTGCTTCCTTGGACACCTTTCTCTCACTTTCAGACTGGCGTAGCCTTCTAAATGTACTCAAATGTCACCTACCCTGATGACATATGGTCCGAAATTTTCAAGTTTCTTTCTCCATCTGAACTTTACCGCGTTATCCAATCCTGCCAACAATTCTATCGAACAGCGATACGGGAACTCTATCGTCACATAATTTATTCGGACACCTTGGGCTTTATGGATAACCTGACTCTCTGGAACCTCGCCATTCTTAACCCCGCCAACCCCACCGATTCCGAGTCGGCGTCTTTAAGGAACATCCCTAAAAGCGTTACGGTCGGACATCGCGTAGGTAGAGCCTTGGCTGCTAGTGCCTTCGCAGAGCACTTCGAGGAGATGGGCAGCATGGCGTACGATTATGGACAAGCGCTCCTCGGAATGAATAACAAGTTTTTTCAACTCCTTTCGTCCTTTACTTCACTTCAACATCTCCATTTCGACCATTGCGAAATTCCGTTCACGCTATTCGGGTATCTGCGTGGTCTCGACACCCTAAAGAGACTATCGTTTGTCAAATGCACTACAACCTATTCTACTTTTGCCGACTGGCTGAAGATCCTAGGATCCGTCACGCCGGTACCTTTTTGCAATTATCAGTTCACCGTTGAAGAACTAGTCGTTTGGTGTTGTATCGTCAACGCTCGATCGCGATCTTCCTCTGCAAGTCCAGACCATCTACATACACAAGCATTTCCTATCACAGCGGATCCACTATGTAGTCTAAGCATATGCAAACCCCGCATTCTCCGCTTGGACTGGAGTTTGCATACTCTATCGTATCTGGACGTAATTGCCTCCGGTGATGGAATCGAGTGGTACCTAGAACAGAGTTTAGTCGAGTTGGAACTTCGTATGAGTCTAGAGGTGTACTCTCCCCTTGGCGGTATCACGAAACGAGATCGTTTGGTGGATTTTTTGCGTCGTTGCACTGGTTTGCGCGTTCTTTCCGTAGTCGGTCTCGTTGCTCCAATATCTTTCAGGGCGCAGCGTTCCCCCGAACCTGTACAGCTATACCATCTGGAAAGTTTTACTGGGCCGCTCGATCTACTGTCGTTCGTGATGTTCAACCACAACGTGCTGAAGCAACTAGCCTTTACGGATCACGTCAAGACACCGGAAGAGATAACCAAAAGCCTCAACAGTCTTGATTTGCCTAGTCTACGGGTATTGGAGCTTGTTTTGGATTCGTGGCACCCTGATATTCTTCAAGTCATCGTACAACGATTCCCAACGCTATATGGGCTGAAAATCGGGTACAGGTTTCGATCTCCCTCCAAGGTGTGGACTAATCTTATTCCGTTTTTCGTGTATTCATACGATATAAATAGGATACCCTTGAGGAGACTATACCTAACTGTCTTTCTTTTCTTCCTTGCCTTTTATCGTTTCAGCTTTTCAATCCAAAGATAACCCTTACATTATGTCGGTCCTACTACAGATATGGAAATTATCGTAGCCTGCTACGGACACCCAAGTTCTTCCTAGGACCCTCTGCTTCCGATTCCCGTGAAGAGGTCAAAGCATACGTTATGCGTTTTGGAGAGGCTTGTCCCAGTTTGGAGAAGGTACGGCTCGTAAAGGAGTTTGTATGGCGAAGAGATATCAAGGGTGAAGGTTTCGGTGATTGGTATCAGTGCAAGGACGTTGATGGGGAAGGGCGCTTAGCCGTTGTATCCGATTTAGAAGACGGTAAGATTGAGAACCTAAGCTATTATTGATTTGTACGCTTTGAGTTTAGTATGAGTATCTGTATGATGGAAAATCAACATCGTATCATCGAGGCATGGTTAATCGTCCGGGGTTAGTTGGGAAAGTGTGAGTCAAGGCTTTGAGTCATGAAAGTCAATAGTAGACGTACCCCACACGTGAGAACGATCTGTTCTTGTTCTTTCTTTAGTACCATCATCTAGCAAGGTCAACGCGAATTTTTTTGGACGAGGGACGATGAACGCACACCTGCAGACTGCAAATGACGACGAGGACAGGGTCGACAATACTGACAGTGACTGGAACGCGTCGCAAACCCACGTGACAAATTTGTTCTTCCTTTGACTTGGACCATCACGCCAGCCAAAGTCTACTAATTCACGCTTCTCTTCTGCTATCTATGCTCTTTTCTTGATTGTTTTTCCAGTATAATGCCTGCAAATGCTTATTTAGTGCGTCTTGAACCAAGCAACACGCGATACATGAATGCATGACTTACAAGTAGCTTCTAGTCCGATGACTCTGACAGCAGCTTGTGGGACCAGCTGTCCAATAAAGACGAGGCCTTTCTGACGATCTCCACTGAAGATATGCGCAAGTGCTTCTTCATATCGGCTCTAAACGAAACCTAATCTGTTCAAGTAGTAATCGATAGTGACGGCCCCAAACAAGAGACACCCCGGAAGAACGAGGGTTTAAATAGTACGTGTCGATATCGTTTATCGATCACCTACTTGTTCTCATCCTCTTTCTTCAGCTCGTCTCTCGAATATGACACGTAGGTATAGCTTACTGAGCTCGCTATGCTGCTTAAACTTGTGCTAGGTACCCCGGAATTTCCTGCTTCCCAACAAGCTGATAGGGAGGCAGCGAGGACCCCGTCGAATGCTCGCAACAGAGGAGCGGTTCCCTTGAGCAAAGATTTCAGGAGAATGGATATCGCAAACTGGAGCAGAGGTGATTCTCAGTTCAGATTGGCCCGTCACACTCATCTCATTCGAATCAGAAGTCTCTTCTAGCCCAACTCCCAAACGTCCGGGACCCAATCGTGACCCCATCGTGATATCGGACATTGAAGATGGTGGGTATACATTTTCTCCTATCTTGTGGTCAGACCATCTGATGTTCTTTTTTTCCTAGACGATGGTAAGGATTGTTGTCTGCCATCTCTGTCCATCATTTCTAACCTTTGAGTTATGTCACAGATAATGCATCGACGGCGTCTTCAGATTCTTGCAGTGACTTAGATTTCAAGTGGTCCCGTCAAACGTCATGGACATCCGTTGAATCGGATTCCCCTTCCCGTAAACGCCAGCCCGAATCCCGAGTTGGGCCTTCAACACCTGACAACTCAAAATTGCGTAGGACTTCGGAGAAGTCAAAAATTCCTGCAGCCCCTCTCGAAAGGATCTTCCAACGTGAGACGACACCTTCGCCGTCTCCGAGTAGATTCCCTACGCGCTCATTTGAGCGAACCACCTCTAATGAAAGCGCCTCGTCGTTCAGTTCTTTTGGGATATCTGAGGACTCGGTCTTCGCAAGTTCGCCTCTGCCTATTTCTCGATCCAACTCTATGAGTTATGAACCCACCAGTCTGCCCGTACCTTCTTCCTCTCCAGCTACTGCTGCTCATGCTAAAGCTGTACCCGTGACTGCTGCGCCCTACGTCCCCGGTCAACAGA
Organism: Stygiomarasmius scandens; assembly: GCA_037954225.1. Lineage (NCBI taxonomy): Eukaryota > Fungi > Basidiomycota > Agaricomycetes > Agaricales > Campanellaceae > Stygiomarasmius > Stygiomarasmius scandens. The sequence goes on along the minus strand of JBANRG010000103.1, from coordinate 77,215 downwards.
GTTTCTTTGACCATTTGTGGGGTCACGGTGCCGAACTACCGGTCTATCACATCGCCTACAACCAAGATGCGCAACGGCTTTTTGATCATTTGGAAAAACCCGTTCCTTGGGGAACGCAGTTTGAGCTGGCACGAGGTGTTACCGCTGAAGAGTGGACATGGGAGGACATTGTGCAAAAGATTGACTACTTTGGGGGAATGAAGGATGCCGACGTCCTCTACAAGGTTCGCAACATCATGCGAGAAGTAGCCCTTGGACCTGGGCCTTATGACGATAGTATTGGGTATGTTTTTGCATCCTTGACATTTTCTAGTTTACTGATGACTCTTTTATAGGAAAGAATTTGACCGCGAGCAAAAGGCGATCGCAGAGAATCGTCAACGTGGACTCGGGCTCATGGGACATTGGGAAGGCGAAGACGATTGGCACGGTGGTCAAATCCAACAAATTGCGAGGCTTGTCAAGGTTGGGAATGATTATTCTATCAAGCTGGAAGCTCTCGAAATGCGCCGTTCTACACGGTTTGCTCGCCATGTTAGTTCTCGTCGCCTGTTGCAGATACGTATCGACGATGGTTTGCTTTCGGGAGAGCCCAGAGAGGGAACAATCAAGTTTTTGTCGCGCAAGCTCGTGCTCAACGGACGGGTATTTATAGCGGTACGTTCTTTCTTTTTAGCGAGTGTTGAGCCGCGTGTCTTGACTGTGTTGTTTTAGACGCCTCCAAAGGACGACGGATTGTACGCTGTGGAGATAAACGAGGACTTTGGTCGAGAGCCACGGTTTGGGAATATTGGGGACCAGTTCCGCATGCATATAGGCCAGTTCTTGGAGTGGCATAATCCAATGGAACTGAATGATGGACAGGTGAGGTGTTCCCGCTTTCCCCGGCCAAGTTTTCCACTGACTTTTGTTTGTAGCCAATTGCCAAATACTTTGCTAGAGCTGCTCTTGGTCTCTCCAACTCTACCCCTGTCATCGAATTCGAAGAATCTGATATCGAGTTTATTAGGGACATCGTCAGTAAGTCCTCTCATTCCTGTCCATATATTTCCACCTGATCGTTCTTCATCAACAGTCGAAGGTGTCGTCGGCAAACCCGATTCACACCAAATCCTGACAGATGGCTGTGGTATCATCAACGACGCGGCCTTGTACAAGATTACCCGGATGATGAAGTATTCCAGTCTCCCAACTGCCATCCAAGCCCGTGTCGCCGGTTCCAAAGGTCTATTCGTACGCCATCCAGACGACAACCACCCCCAGCCCAAGATATGGATTCGCGACAGCCAGAGAAAGATCAAGTATCCACACCTTTCCCGTGCTCACCGTATCCTCGACCTCGTTGCTGTCTCTCATTCTTCGCCGGTGACTTCGAGTATTGACCTCTCGCAACAAAGTGTCGTGAATATGGAATTTAATGGTGTACCTCCAGCGGTATTCGAGGCTCTCATGGAGCAAGGATTGAAGGAGGCTATCGAGCCGTTGTTGGACTGGGAAAGCAGGTATTCCATGATTCAGCTCTGGGATACTATCAACCGAACTGGAGGCATTGCCACGAGTCGTTTGTCAAGGTTGGCGCCGATGATTAGTCGTGCCTTGGGCTTTTCGGGGAGAGAGTGGGTAAAGACTGGTAGGGATAGTACGAGCACTTCTGAATCTAACAAGGTGAATAGTAAGGAGAAGGAGGAGAAGGAGGATCTTGGGTTGTTGGATTCTACTGGTCATTCTGGGAGAAACGAGTGTAATGGAGGTGGGTTGCCGTTATTTTTGTCATACATTGTGCTAATGACCTCTTGTTCCATAGCGCCGCTCTCGCTTCACGAGTACGCCCTCGAGCTGGTCCAAGCTGGGTTTAATCCTCGCGAAAATGAGATTTTACTGGACAAAGTCAAGTGGATTTTGAAGAATACCATTTCGACGTATATCGAAAAATGCCATATTCCCTTGCCCGACGGTACCGGTGTGGAGGCCTTTGTTATTCCTGGTGCGCTGTTCCTAGTTTGAGAGGTGACCCTTCTTGCTGACTAGAATGTATTGTAGATCCATTGGGTGTCCTCGAGCAAGGACAAATCTACTATAGGTCCTCCAATTCTATGATAAATCCGGAAACGCAGACCCTGTTCAACGTCGTCAAGGGAGAAGTTTTGGTATGTATGGTCTTTGTGATTGTTTGACTGTATGCTAACTGTCATTTTCGTAGATCGGAAGGTAAAGCTCTATTATGTGTATGACAACTGTTTGTACTAATCATAAGCCTTGTCTAGATATCCTATTCGTCTGCCATCGGATATTCAAAAGGTCCGTCAATATCTTCAATTACAGTGTTCTCGAGTTGACCATCAGTTAGGTTATGGCCGTTGACATTCCCGCATTGGAAAAGTGGCCCGACGTCGTAATTGTCCCGGTAGTCCCCGTCACGGATGTGCCTCGCCAGGGAGAAGCCAGTTTTATGAGTCTTTTGAGTGGTGGTGGTACGTTGGGTTGTTGATGTATTTGCTTCTTAATCTGATGTTTGATTTCGTCAGACATGGACGGAGGTAAGGTCTCGGAATGCTTACTTGTAGCAGATTCTAACTATTGTTTCAGATACTGTTTTCATGACCTGGTACAAGCCTCTTGTAGACCCATTCAAGAACAAGTCGCTGAGTCTCCCCCCACCGAACTTTGAGCAAGATAATTTCGAACGTTTGATCGAACGTGTACCGAACTTTATGAGTAGGATTCTCGGACTCTCGGTCGAGGAACGCCAATTGGAGTTCCAACGCGCCTCCTTGTCTGGTCTTGCGCAATTCAACGTGGGGATGTATTCGGTTTTCCACGATACCGCTGTTTGGCATGATGGTTATGCGTCTAGAAAGGCCATTCGCCTTGCTTATATGTGCGTCTTTTCTCGTTCATACGTTGGACTATTATAATTACCCAAACCATTTCTAGGTTCAACGCTATTCTGGACAGCGGCAAGACTGGCCTGCGGCTCAAACCAGACGTCTATTCTGAAGACAGGCGCATTTCCGGTAAAGACAAGCCCTTTGGGGTCGAGTGGAAGCCTTCGAGTGAGCGGTTGCCTAAACGACCCAGGGGGAAGAAACCATTCATCCTCGACGTTCTTGCCGCGGCCGGAGAGCAGCTAGGGAGCCGATACTTTACCCGGTTGGACGACATCAAGGCACAAGTTCTCGGTAGACGGAGGCGTATCCCTCAGGACCCTGCCCTCCTTTATCCTTTGCAACAGGCAGAATCGGCCATCAAGGATTATGAAGCTCCGCTATCATCTAATGATAGGCTCGCGATGTCTCAAGCTATGCGTGAAGCTTTGACGGCAGAGTTGAAGCTTATCAAGCAGCATGTTGACAGGTCATGGGACGCTTTCCGCCAAGCTGTTGACAAGAGTTCGTCTACGCCTTCTACTGTCGGTTTCAGTTCCAACTCTGTATCCACCAAAAAACCTTCTCGTGGCAAGAAAGCTTCCAAGCCGGATATCATGCGCGAGGCAATTGTATTGTTCGCGCAGGAAATTCCTGGTGTTTCTTTGATTAGAGGCTTGGGGAATCTGGAAAGGGTAAAGGCTTCGTATGCGTATTCACGCAGCGGGAAATTTGGCTTTTGCGTTGCGTATAAACAGCTATGCGCTATCAAGGCGGAGGCTTCTCTTGGGGGCAGTGCTCCTAGTATTCGTCTTTTGGACGAAGTCAAATCTATTCCGGGTTCTTGCAGGCGTTTGTACCAACAGAGCAGCACCGCTTAGATGCTTGTTTCATTTTCCCAAAGTTTTTTTTCTTGCGATACCTTCCGTCTAGTCTTGCTTGCGTTTTCCGTAGATTCTTGTCATCTGCTAGGTGTCTTCTTGCATTCATTTCTCGCTATATGACTATGTTCTTCATGTACATATATCCCTCTGTATCATACTGTACATATTCTGAATGTTTGCTTGTTGTTGTATTATATAGTATGAACAAAAAGGTAGTATTCTATGCCTACGTCGTTCATAGGGTCTGCGCTGGATACCGTAAGAGACGCTCGAAATAGATGTATGGGCAATAATGCAAAGCGGAGCTTTCCCCTCTGCCTTGGAAGGGAAACGGGGTTGAGGACTACATGAAGATGAGGAGAGGATGGATGAATGGAAGAGCGACAGGATCGCGTTAAACTGTACTCAAGAACCTGATCAAACCCAGGGCTCACGAAATTAAGACCCAACTTGGGTTCGTCCATCTGTTTAACCTCGCGTACAGCCTACTACGTACTCTAGTTCCGATTTCTCCGTGCTTGGATTGGACTATCCGACCAAAACGTCCTTTAAGAGTCTTTGCTGAAAGAAAATTGTTTGTTCTGCGGGAGAAGAGGCATTGTAGTTGAGGTAGAGCCGCTGGTTGAAGAGGACGCCATAACGACTTGATTGTGACATAGGAGCTAGCGCGCATCTAGAACTGTTCCAAATAGATTCGTTCGTAGCGGTGATAGAACGTCCTTAACCATTGGTGGTCGTCGAATTGAGAATGCTGGGGCGTCGAGTGGAGGAGGGGAGAAGAGAGTCAAATGGTTGGCGCGTGTAGGGAAAGCCGCCAGTGTTCCTCAAGATGGCAGCTATGAATAATCGCTCTGGTTGGGAGGCGTGGTTTTAGAAGGGATGTGATGGGGTGGATTGGTGCGAAGAACCGTGAAGCTGGGAGCTATGGGCCGTTAATGCGAGGGAAAACGAGAGTTAAGAAAGTGAGAATTGAAGAAGGAAAAGGCAGCACGTAAAAAACGAGATTTGTTCTCTGTCATAGAGTGAAGACTGCCAAAATCGCAAAGACTGAATCAACGGATTACGTAACTTTGTGTACCGCGGAACTTGGTGTCCCGTTTGAACGGTTTAGAATTGTTACCCTCCATAGGCAAAGTATCAATCTCCCCGACTCAGCTCTCGAGCAGGAGTCAAGGCCAAAGCTTGCTCTGATGTCAGGCGTACTTATTCAATTTCTACCATGCTAGTGGATTTACACAAACTTGAAAGATACTTGCAGTCGGTGGCGTAACAAATGCACGCGGATAAGTTCGACTTTGACTGACCATCCGAGTTTCCTGTTAAATTTATAGTAGAAAGTCAACTTTTTTTGCTATATCATATCAAATCTAAATGCAAGCCCGTAGCAACAAATTGACTTACTTTCCTGAGGAGTAATAAGGAACATTCATTTCGAGTCCCACACGCCTGAGCCCGAGCCCGAGCTCATAATCATTTCAAATTCTTCTAATGGTGTTGTTCTCCTACTCCTCTCCCATCGTTAGGCAAACTGATGTCGTTTGCATACAGATAACAAAACGTACGTGTCATTACCTGACAGTTTGAATCATTTTTGGACTTAGGTTCTGTCACAGATAATACAACGACGGCGTTTATAAACTCTATCAGTGATTCGAACTTTCAAATTTCAACAGTCACAACAAACTTCCGCACATCCAAAGAATACAGTGTTCGTCTCGAAGTACCGGCTCATAAGCCAGTACCCTGAATTAGAATAAGAGTGCATAGAACCCAACAGTCTCACCCCTGGGAACAATTCTATGTCCTTGGACAGGCTGATGACAGAAGTAATAGAGATGGTTGTTATCGGTTCATCTGTTCCTTATATGTTGTTCACCTAGACTTTCAAGAGCGCCTTCCTTTCCTCCTCTCCTTCCCTCAAGCACAACAATAATGTAATTTTTTTACTACTAAGTAGCAGATTCGGCCCGGTGCTGATTTTAGTTTTAACAACAGGCACTCGAATCCTCGAGCTACCCGCTTACAGATGATCGTCAAATACTTGAGCTTGACTCTTTTCCTCTCGACCATTCAGAATGTTCGGGCTGCTGCCAGTGGAAACGCAAATTGTTCGTCTGGGTTCTCATGGGCCGGGAACACAAGGGGAGATTCACCATGTGCACTTTCTGCCGCCGTGCTCGCACCGTGTAATAAAACTGGAAGTCAGTCTCAATGAATCAAAATCTTTGTGGGGTTTTTTGAATTAAATGAATGTATATTTCAGCTCAGATTGTCCCTCCGTTATCGTTCGGACACGACTCTTATGATCCCGCTACGCTTTCAGGAGGGGCGGTATCGAAATGCTACTGGTATTATCAGTTCCTCAGAACATCATTTGGGTTTGCTGATCATCAAATTAGTACTTGGGCAACCTACAATCTTCTCAGCGCTTGTGCAGCCTGTCAGTCGTTCAGTTCTGCCGTCACAACGTGAGTCTCTTTGGTGATTCGTTTGTCAATGTCAGTTCACGATGTAATCTATATACAGTTGGTCATTTTTCATAAGAGAGTGCGATGGAAATTTGTCTGCAAACACGTATGTATATCAAGGTCACTCCAGATTTAGTTGTTCAATCCAAAATTTATCTAGCTATTATCCTTCGGGTCTAGTTTCGGATGATAATACTGAAATACCGTTCTACGCTTCTGTGAATCGTTAGTTGTTCCGCTATGATAACTGTCTACTTGGTCATTAATACCTGTTTTCTTTTTCTTTTAGCACAAACCTGGACAGCCATGACATTCGATGTCCATCAAGCAAAATCCATTACTGATCAAGGTAAACCTTGCTTCCCTCCATCACAAACATATAGCATGACTGATCCATTCTGCGCCAAAGGCCACGCTGATCTCAGCCTCAAAAACCCAAGTGACGCTTCACCTGCAAACGCAACAGCATTATTATTGCCCGCGTCCAGTTCGACTTCTTCAGGTTCAGGTTCAGATTTTCGCACCTCCCTAAGCACCAAGGCTATTATCGGTATAACGATTGGAGGGTTGGTTGCCGTTTCTGTAGTTGGAGCTGTTGTTAGGCGGCGTTATTCTTCAGGGGAGGTAGTAGCTGTGCAACCAGCACCGGTGGTGGAGACTTGGACTTCTGAAAGACATACTCGGATAGTAACTCAGCGGTGGTGAACAGACATTATATGTCGTAATTTCAGGGTTTAGGTTGGGAAGCTATTATGTCCCTTTTTGGGCATATAGCAAGGTTTATTATTATTAATTAGATACAAAAGGTTTCACGAAGAACTGGTTCATTGCTTTCCGTCCGTATTATCAACGGTGTAATGACCCTTTCTATTTCAAAATTGCCGTTTGTCTTGTCTACTTTTATGCACTGTTCGGTTATTTTCGGGCACCACTGTAGATTGCTATTTCAAAAACTTTCGAGTTCTGGAATCATAAGAAAATTCATTCAATTTTGAAGTAAGGTTACATTTATTTCCCCTCAATTATTTTTACACTCTTTGGCAAAATACGCGAAGAATTGTAATCCAGCCGATTTGAGAAAGACCGGGGCGTAGCTCGACAGAAACAACACATTCATCTCATTACGCCGAGGCATCTAAGGGGATTTGTCTTTCAGAACATACGAAATATCAAACGATATAAAAAGCTGGTCTGATACACAGGAGTAAAGACAACGACCGCTAACGCAGCCTTTACAGCCCCGACACGCAGTGCCTCATGCTCGTACTACTGATAAACTTAAATTATGGGACAGGAATAATCCTGTTCCCCAGTTCTCCTCTCTTCACAAAGGCACCTCCACTGGCTTGATGCATATCCCCAAACCATAATCCCATCTGTGATGCCCCAATAAGTTGAATTGGGTACTAGTACTAAACTTAGTCACGCGGCAGAAGAATCGTTACTAAAGAGGGAAGATAATACGGTCCGCTTGTCAGCTGACGAGATAGATTACAGAATCGTACAGCTTTGATTAATGCGTAATATTGCTGTTAAGTACTATCCTACACCAGAGCGACGATGAACCCCGAGAAATCAGCACTCGGGATCCAAGATGAACCTCCTTCGTACGACGATACGCTTGCCCAATCCAAACCTCAAACCGAGAAAAAACTCTCGAGAGACGCCAAGGCTGCAGTGCCAACAACTTCCACCGGTATCGCTTCCTCTACTACTTCCTACAAAGGCAAGGGAAAGGCCGCTCCCACCGCTTCCAAAAGTTGGTGGCCTTTCTCGACCAAAGATACTCGCCAAAGTCAAACTCATCGGATACAAACCCGTGCCATCGTTCTCGGTCTCATTAGAGATCTTGTTCGTAGCCAATCACAGAAAACTTATACGGATGGAACGATAGAGGACATACTAGACAGCTGCGCTGATGCGTGTGAGAGTATCGGTCTCTCATTTTCCCAATTGCTTCAGGAAAAATATATTGGAGGGCATACACCGATTTATTGGATTATTGTGAATCGTACACCACAAAACCAGGCCGGTGCCTGCAGTAGTAAAGCTATCAATGGAGCCGGCACTGACCTTTTGACTTCCTTTCTCCGCTTCACCATACCACTTTCCTCTTCTTCTATCGATGAATTACGACTCGCGTGCTTGCAAACATCAGATCAAGATCTTTTCAAACGACTCCAGATGACACCAGAGCTCGGTTTTGCACAGATGACGGGGGTAGATGAAATGGTTTTGGGCTTTGGAGATGAGAGACTATGGGATGATGTCTGTGTTGAAGACAAGGATGATGGCAACATAGCAGGATTCCAAGCAGACATTCGGATTGTCGAGTTTCAAAAGAGGATGAAGGTCTTGAAGGAAGCGGGGGTCGAGTTTGTTGCCAAAGGTACGTTTTCCGCATCACATTTTTAGGTTAACAAACTAATTCAAGTGGATCGAACAGGACGAATATGGTACCTTGCATTTGAAACTAACCGGATGTATCGCTTTGAACATCCTAAAATGCTAGCTGGTGCTTGGTGTATTTCTTTATGCTTGATGTGGCCTAGTCCTTCAACACCCGTAGACTGCAGGTTGACTATTCCCAGAGTCTCTCCGTCCACACCATTAGCCTCGACCGCCTCTTCCTCGAAGAGGACAGACTCCAATTCTCCTATCAGCATTCAGATCAAAACACCACCGTCATACGAACTTGCTGTATCTATGGGGGGCCACGGAAGTCTGCATCCAACCAGGGAGGTAACTGCCCCCATAATAGGTCAAGGAGATGTGATAGGTGGAGGTTTACTGGAACATTCGTAAGTTTTGTGTTTAACTTCTGATTAGGTTCGCTCATTGCTAACCTGATTATTGACGCTCTCTCTCTCTCGCTGCCAATCTATCCAGTGAAAGCGCATTCATCGGACCCGATGGTTCATTGTCTTGCAGATTGGAAGTGAGATTGACAAAGGCGCAGGGGACAGAATGCGTAATTTGTTGAGTGAAACCGAGGTTGGACATAATTTTTTCTTGCGTCGGATTGATGTTTGGGTATATAAACCAGAATTCTATCCTGTCCGATATGTTTATATCACATGGCTGGTTGGGCCTTGCAGTATTTTTTGGGTAAATCAAGCCGTAACGTTTGAAGCAAAAATCCACTGACAGACCCAAGGTTAATCTACCATTGTTGGTTCATTTTGGTTAGTGGAATTTGAGACCGGCTGATACTGATTTATAATTTTTTCACTCTCAAAATCATTCAGATCAAATTACATTACAACTTCAATTCTCAAAAGAGTTACAATTGTCAAATACAATACACATCATGCAGTTTATTTTCCATCCCAATAAGGCACACCATCCCCAACCCAGGCGATCGGAGCATTGAGCAGTACGTCGGCGTCATTGTCAGGAGTGGGTATAACCTGAGGATCAAAAGTGATCTTGGTCTCCGGGCGGAAAATCAAACAATGCGTAGAACCACCAAAGTGGAACATTCCCAGCTCATCTCCCTTCTTTACCTTGTCACCTGGATTCACTGTAACCTCGCAAGTGGATACTTCGCACATGCCGACGGCCAAGAATCCCATGAGACCTATATCAGAGTTATCCGCCTTGATCCAAATGAGTGCTCGAGCAGCGAGAGACGTGATGTACCCCTGGGAAAGGTTCGGGGCGGCAGGATCTGGTCCCTCAGGGTTCTCAAAACCCATGGCTGGAGACTCGGCGTAATAAGTGCCTGGAATCTGGACGACTCTTTCGATGGTTCCGTTTACAGGGCTAGCCCAGCGGTGGTACTTGAGAGCGCTGAGGAAAGCTTGGTAGACAGTTCCGCCTACAAACCGAGGTGTGTACTCGTCGTGATAAAGCATATCATGCAAAGAATATGGTTCGCCCTTGAGCCAAAATTTGTCAGTGATTTTAACGTCATAAGAAATGCGATAAACTGCCGATTCGCAGGCACTGTTGATAATGCTATTGTTGTTGGGGCAGTAGATTGGCCGAACGTCTTTACGGAAAGACCGCGTGAAGAAATCATCCCATGACTTGAAGCCATAGTATGGAACAGAAGGGTCGCATTCAAAAGTATCGATAAAGTCGGGCATGGCCTCACTCGCCTTTGGACCGAACCAACCGTTATCGGCGGTGGTGAGCACGTAGCGTGAGTCTTCCGAAGATAGGTATTCAAACCAGACAGCCAACATCTTCTTGAACTGAACGTTAAGTTTGTCGACTGTAAATGTATGCAAGCCGGCTACAGTTCCCATGGGCCAATCAAGGATAGCATTGATTGGAAAGCCGACGAGATCGTTGTCTTCATATTCTAGGGAATGAGTGATGATACAGTCAAATGCTTTGAGCATTGTATCGTAGTCTCGGATCTAAATTAGATGGATTGTATCATAAAAGTGATCTCTGATTTTGATTTTTCTGCACTAACCTGAGGTTTAAGTGTGGGGTCATTATTGTACGGAGGCTTGGTTGGCACCTGGTCGAACATCTGAGTGAATCCCATACGTAAAGCAGGATCGTTGTCAATAAGTTCCTTGAACTCGACGATAACGGGATGAAGCTGTTTCAAAGTACGTTTGTCTTTGTCTACTTTGTCAAGAAGCTTGTCCATCCATCGTTCAATGATACGGTGATCCTTGGGGAGCCAACCACCAACACGGTGTTTGACCATAGGGTGCTTAACCCGAGTTTGTTTCTGCATCAAGTAAATTAGATTGTGTTCATTTCGAACATTTAGCAAACGTACATTGTGATGAGAGTTATCCATTCTGTAAGAGAGCGCGGGGAATAAGGTTCCTACTCTAACTCATTGTGTTTTTATACCCATATGAACATATATCTCCCTTCTTCAGTAATCCGATTTCTACGCTGAGAGGCTATCGGAGCTCGGAAATCCAACTCAATTCAAATTTAGAGCCTTAAAATGACGTCTGGGGACATCCCCCAAACTTCCATGATTGCAGTTATCGCCACAGTCCAACCGGTTTGGGAAACTTACGGCGTGGGGCTTATTCGCCCTATCACCCCAGAGTCTATTGTCGGACCACTATGATGTACGTGTCCCCCCTTGAGCAATCATTCATTAAGGCTTCGCATCTTGAAGAACCACTCAGAAATAATTGAGCCACCATAGCTCCGCAGCGAGAATCGCGGACTATGTAACGTCGTGACAGACAGTGAACAATGCCAACTATGTTTACGGCTGGTAGTACGACTTTCAAGGTGCAAGTTTAACTGACAGCCGTTGTAATCGTGCTCCAAGAACAAATGATGTAGTAGGTACTTGGGGTGGAATCGAGGGAAGAGAAACCGGCGTTAAATTCACCTCTTGTTTATGGTGAAAGTATTCCAAATATGATGCACGAATGTTTGCCCTGGATTCTAAACAAGCTCAGTCATGCCTGACGCTTTCGGATAATAGGAAAAGAATGAGTATTTTCTTGTACTTTAACTGACTGAAGATTGGGTCTGAAGCTGGAGGAGGAGGAGTGTCGGCATGTGGACCAAGTACTGATACGCCGAAGACGTGAGGATTCCAAATCCAGAACAAGGTTGTCTTCGAGGGGTTCAACGGCTTTGTGACATAGGACCCCAATTCTTCGAGGATCCTTAATTTGAATCTTACCGTACTGCAAGTACAGAGAAGTGTGGAGTGAAGTCGGATACGTACGCACTGCAATCCTATTCGAGGCAAACTACATAATCATAATGAGTAGTCAAGGCATGGTAGAAAAAGAAAGACAGAGGGAGAAAAACGGAAAAAGGAAGTTTGACATGCACTGGTAGATACTGGATTCCATTGCCAACTAACGTGTAACAAAATTCCCTACAGTCATACATGTATCATACTTGGAATCCAGCACTTGTTACTCCTCATCGTAAATGGAGAACCACAATTTAAAACCGATCCTGATGCTGCTGCACAAAGAGATGTCGCAGGTATTGTATTGTCAACTTTGGGAGCGTTTACAATGGTGACAGAATTGAGAGAATTCACGGCGGTGAAGATGGAATAGGAATACATAGGGAAAATACATTGTACCGAAGTATCGCAAGACACCAACTCTGGATCAAATTGAATGGTATGTTGCTGTGGTTCTGTAGAGAGTAAAGGTAAGGAGTGGAAACAAATGGGGAAGGAGTAAAATGGGAAGAGGATGATGCTCACCATCACCGCGCTCTCCTCCGTGCTCGCACTAGGTATCTATCTATGCCCACAGGTCACAAAAATTCCCTACGGGTATGTCCTAGTTAACACAAGTCAATCCAGTGATTGAGGAAAGGGAATAAAAATAGACACCGACGGCAGTGCGTAGAGGGCCAAGGTAAAGAACCACAACGATGGGACAAATTTAACACTTACCGATCCCCTCTTAAATCTCCCATCTTACTCCACAAGGCAGAACGCTGAATACACGGTCATATTTTAGTGATAAGCAAACTTCTTTTTGACGGATATGAGCTTGGTGATGTTTGAGGTGTCAAGCTGTTGCCTGGATGACGGGTAAGTTCTGAGCGAAGGGAAAGGAAGAGCGAGCATACCCTGAACTTGGACCTGAACACCGAAGGCGGTTGTAAAATTTGCTGTCCAAACCCTTATAGGACACTACAAGCAGCAAAGAGAAAGCACGAGTCCGGGTCAGCATCAGATTACAAAAGAAACAATAGAGTAGGAGCGGAGAATCGGTGACAAGAGAGGAAGGGACGGGAAAGAAAACGGTGTTGAGGAAGACTCCAAAACTTGAGTGAAAAGACGGGGCAAAGGAATCAAGAAACCAAAAACTCACTTCCCATCCACCTCACGCGACCCTGCATTCTCCTTCACATGTTTCAACCTATATCGTGCTTCAGGTGTCCATCGCTCGACAACACGTCCTCACATTACTGACTGGCCCATACGGCTATGAGACACAGTATGAGGTATCGAACAGTGGTGGAGGGTGCATTCTTGAATTGAAGAGTGAAAGTTTCGAAGAATCTGACGTCGGAAGAAGGGGATGTCCTCCTCATGGTTTTCGTCGATTCTGTGATTGTCGCAGCAGATGCGGGTGTAGTCACTACCGTTATAGTGCGGAAGAGGAAGCGGCGGCCGTAATGGAGACAGAAGTGAACCCATATAACTCACAGACATCACCAGAGGCGATACTGTCGCAGTGTTGAGTAAGGAAGGGGAGGAGAATGTCGTGTGACTTTGAGAAAGCTGTCGATGTTGTACCAGTTGCATGCGGCATGGAGGTGAGGTGACGAGCCAAGGTGCGTACAGGAGCTGCAGATGGGGAGCACAGACGAAAAGTGAGCACACAAGTGAAGATATATAGGAAAGACATAGAGTCGAAAGAACTTGTTAATGAATACACACCTCAAGTTCTCAACGCCCCAAGCCGTTGTCCCATTGTGTGACCATGGATGTGGTAGAGCACATTGTGCACAATCACATGTCATGTGACTACCGCCGCTCTTGTCTTCCGCTATGAGTTTTTCTGCTTCGACACCCGCTTCAGTATTTTGCTGTAGAATTAGTTGCACATCATGATGTGGGAATAGGTGTCAAAGAGTTAGTGATTCAGCTGCTAGCAAAGGTAAAGTCATAACTTGTACATAGTATTCTGTCCCGAAATGACTGCGGGGTGTTTGATGCACCCGTCTGCGTCACAAAGTAAACATTCCAACTTTGGGTTGCAAAAAGACATGATTTTATAGCCTGTATGTCGTGTCTGTCTATCCATCTATCGTCGGCGGTTCATCTTTCTTTCTGTCTTTTGAATAGTTGCGAAATTTGGTTTCCTTTTCCTTTCGACTCTAGAAAAGTATATACATCTTATTCTCGTTTACAGTTGCCAGTGAATATATTTAATTGGTTCCTAAGTTTTATTCAATAGGGATTCCAGTACTCAAAATTACTTCATTGCAGTGTAGAAAATAGGTAAATTCATACCTGGCACTTTGATCAGTCAAAGTTACTCAAATAGACCAAATGGTGACACACATAATTAATTCAACAGGATGACTTTAACTACTAACATCAAATGAAGACATTTAGAGATCATGTTATAGGTGATTTTGTCATGTAGAAAATTGGTAGATCATAGGGGAAAATCAATACTTCACTTTGAGTTGCCTTTAGCACAAAATTGAGACTCTGATTAAGAGCTGAAGTCAGATATCCAGATCAAAATTGCTTCAAGAGATAACTTACCTTCTTTTACCACCAAGTATGTCGGAAATTTCATTTTCCCATTATAATCGTTACGTGATTATAATGACAATATAAGCCGGTTATTATTCCGTAGGCCGATTATAATTCCGGTCCGGTTGATTACAATCACCAATCCCTTAGCCCAAAGTCGCGTTGCAAGCGCATGGAGAGCAGAAGGGGTCACATATGAAGTGAAAGCTACTTGATTGAAGTATACTGTCTATCCTCTCTACCACATCAACACTAAGTACTTTTCTAAACCCTGTGCTTATCTATTCTCCTTCATGGCTCCTCGTGGTGCCAAAACCTTCAAACTGTGCGAAAATTGTGGTGAGATGGTGGGATCGCAGGGGATGGCAAGGCATCAAAAGACTTGCAACAAAAGAGAAAATGATTTATTAAGAACAATTGACTATCAACATGAGCAGCTTTTGGCTGCTGGTATGTTTTTGGCTGAAGTTAATAAATACAAAATCTAACATTTCCAACCAGAAGCACAACCCTCTACTTCCAAACCACGGACAAGATCTCAAATGTCTCTGAATCCATTTCTAGAAACATATGTTCCTGCAATACCAGCTGGTAATCCCAAAAGATAAATCTTCACTTCATATACACTAATTTTTGAATAGGGAGAAGTCCATTGGTCAATCAAGAAATAGACTCAACCTATGGGTCAGAATTTGGACTTCATGGTCTGTAAAGCATATTTACTGTCCATAAAGTTTGTCAGAACTAAGCCTTTCTTGAACAGATGGGGTACTTGATCATCAAACACAGAATGTTTCTCTTTCAGTCTCTGACAGACCACAGCTTGATGAGATTAAGACTGAATATCACCCCAATGCCAAGAAGACAGTCTCAACTAGACCTTTTGAGACACATCTACACCAGAGTCCAATGCAGGAGTTTGATGTTCCCTCAGATTTTGAGCCATGGAGGCCTTTCAGAACCCGGTTTGACTATGAAGTTTCGGAATTTTCTCTGCGTGCTGCTCTCAATAGAAACCTTACAAATGAATTGATCCACTTGCTACAGAGATGTTCATCTCAGAATAGTGATGAATTTACTATTGGGAGTGCAGCAGAGATGCAGAAGTTGTGGGATCTATCTGCTTATAAAACTTCTGAGGTAAGTTGTGTCTTTATCATTTACAAACATTTCTCAACATATACTAGTTCCAAAAAGAAAAAATTTCAGTCCCATACAAAGAGGAGGCAAGAGAGTTTGACATTCGTTTCCGGCCTTTATGGGATTGGGTAGAAGAGATAGTTTCAAATAAACAACTGGTTCAAGAAATGGAATGGGATGCTCAACAACAGACAAAATTCAATGGAGAAAAATGGGAGCAATTTATTAAGGAACCATGGACAGCAAATTCTTGGTGGCGTATTCAAGTATGTAAATTACTATCTGATAACTTTGAGCCTAATTTCAATTGGAGTAGTCTGATTTGCCAATGGACAGCAAACCATTCTTCATTATTCTATATGCAGATAAAAACAAGCTTTCAACCTTTGGGACACAGAAAGGATATCCAGTTATTGCATGATGTGCTAATTTGCCTTCACATATCCGGAATGGAACAGGAGTTGGAGGTGGTAGAGTGGTTGGGTGGTTGCCAGTTGTAGGTCTTTGAAGAGCAATAACTCAAGCATTAAAAACTTAAAGTACTACTGATTTGATAGGTTGAAGGGAATTCTGCAGATTCAGGAAAAACTTCCTTTGCAAATTTCAAGAGTGCTGTATGGCACAAGTCTTTTGAAAAAATTCTAGATTCCCTTATTCCCCATTCAAAAACTGGTTGCTCAGTTTTATGTGGTGATAACACATCAAGGCACTTGTTTCCCATCCCATACATATTATCTGCAGATTATGAGGAGCAGTAAGTGGATTTTGAATTTTGGTTTCTGATCTGACTAGAGTTTCAGATGTGTTATGACATTGATCAGAGGCTTTGGTGGACTGTGTCCTTGTCCTAAATGCCTCATTTCAAAAGATGAACTAGCCAATTTATCTGTTAAAGCTGATTTGCGCACACCACAGCATACTTTGGAAATCATGAAAAGGGTTGAAAGCCTCAGACTTCAAACTGAAAGAGAGGAGATATTAAAAGAGCACAGTCTAAGACCTGGTCAGGTAGATATAATCTCTGGTCCCCTGATATTTTCAAAATATCTAACCACTTTCAGAATGCATTTCTCAAACTCAAGCATATGGATCCTTATTTGGGCTGTTCATTTGATGAGTTACATTTTGATAGTAGTGGGCTCTGGGAGCATTTGTTTGAACAGTTTAAATTCCACCTGAAGGAAATGGCAAGGGATGCTGCAGTTGCTATTGATAGCAGGCAAGTTTGCCTAATCTGAAATTCTTTTTGAAACTTAACTTGGTTAGATTTGGAAAAATGCCAGCCTGGAGAGGACTTAATCATTTTGATTCTGTCACAGGCACTTCATTCAATGATGGTTCTAAACATCGTGACATATCAAAGGTGATTTTAATGATAAAACCTTGTCAGGGGCCACTTAGGCACTTCATCCACTTTCCAGGTTTTTTTGTTTGCTTCCCATGATGTGTTCTGTGGGGCAAGCAACAAAGCTCCTTTTCAATTACTCAGAGCTGTCAGGGCATATCTGAATATGCATATGTATGGCACTCTTGACATCCATACTGAAAAAACCATTGCTGCAGGTAGAGAGGCTGTCCTTATCTTTTCCTCCATGATATCAGTAGGACTCCCTTGATTGCATTTAACTTCAATCATTCACTGAGCTATCAATTTTATCTAGGACTATACAAAATTGTATAAAGATAAATCATGGGATTTTCCTAAAATGCATTACCATGTTCACTTATTTGATGATATAATGGAGAAGGGTGTCTCTTCTATTTACAACACCAAGCACAATGAGAAAATGCATGGTCCTTTACACAAGATATACCATAGTAGGACAAATTTCAAAGATGTTGAGGATCAAGTGAGTATTTCTGCTTCATATATTGTAAAATATCATAACAACAGTATTTAGATTTTGCGAATTGAGCATCAGTTTGCCATTGCAAATGTCATTAGAGCTCAAATTGAGACTCTGGATAATTACTGGAATGGGATTGCTGAGGAAACATCAGAGAATTTGGAGGAGTTTACAGTCAATTCTGCAAGAAGATTCTCCTCAAAAAAATTCTCTCTAGGTTCAAGCTGTAAACCAATCACCTTTGAAAGTTTAGAGAGCTCACAGCCTTCTATTTTCTCTCGCTTTCGAATCATGCTTGGAGCATATGTGACTTCCTATTACATCCAAGAACACCCTAATCTTAACCAAATTAGATTCAATCCGCAAGATACAGTAAGTCTGCATTGATTTTACAAAACTGCAGCTCAGTTATTGAAATATAATTATTCAGATAACACCATTCCAGTTTTTAAAGGTTCACTATCAATCAATGAATACCTGGAAGACAGAAACCGACTATTTGCGATGCAATCCAGATTTCCATCACCGAGCACGTTTTGATTTTGTAATGGTTGAAAAATTGCAGAATCAAATCACCTTTGCACAGCTTTTGCAAATATTTACCTGCATTGTTGGGCAGGAGAAATATCAACTAGCGTTTGTGCAGCCATACAAGGTAGTCCGGAATCGTTCAGCCAATGATAAGCGACTAGGGCTGTTACGAATACGCAAGGATGGCAGTGCAGAATTTATTACGGTCAGATCAATCATAAGAGGAGCCTTATGTCCCGAGGTCTCTTCTGATGATCCACTGGTGACAGATAGATTTATCATGGACGTTGTGGATGAGGATCTTTTCTTACGAATTAAAGACATGTTTCCAGGGTTTACTGATGTACAATGATGTAACATATCCCAGAAAAGTAAAATTAGCTTCCGACTATCAGGAACGTTTTTCATGTACAGGTTTCTGGCCGATATAAGCATACAGCAGTGTGATATCAGTGAATCAGAAGCATTTTTATGGAGACGGCTACAAGCCTAAACTGCCTCGAGGGTGAATTTATTTAACCCCTTACATTCGACAGTTGAGCTTCCAGTGCTATTTTACCCACCATGTCTCACAACAGCTCCAGAGATCTCGACAACAGCCAAGAGAACGACGATGACCTTGGCCCTATTGTATTACCAGCTCCAGATGCAAATCAAGCTGTTCTTCTGACGGTATGCTCAAATTTCTCCTTTGTTTGCCAACTGAATGTAATGTACTCATGGTTCCGATGTTAGGCATTGAAGAAGGCTCAACTCCAAATTCAAGAACTGAAGACACGCACGGCAGCTCTTCGAAGAGAGAATGGTGAACTGCGAGCTCGGTCTGCTTCCTCTAACACCATTCATACCTCTCTCCATGCACCTACCGGTCCCGATGCTGTCCTAGTCATCCATAGAAAGAGGCTTGTTCTTTTCGGCAAACGATGGGCCATCATGCGCGATCCTTGGCTTGATCAGGGGGTTTTTTTGCGCCCACCACCCACCGATGTCCCCGATCCCCTATCAGATGCCCGCTTCAAGACTTTTGAGTCATATAAAGATGGTACCATTGCCGAGCTCTATTCATATCTTGATGATGCTCCGGATTTTAAGGAACTTGCAGAGAAACTACCTGGATTTCGTGACGAGGTGTGTATTGATAGTTTATCGGCATTGATGAAATCTAAACTCCGAAATTTTTTAGTTCTGTAAACAGGTTGGAAATGAGCGGGCCTCGGCACTCAAAACCATTCGTGAAAATGCTCATTTTCTCCGACATTGATGTACCAGCAAAACTCTGGTCGGCAGAAGCAGGAGAGGAGCGCGCAGCTTCTGTGAAATTCAAATCACTCCTTTATGGCCCTGGAAGGACAACTGTCCCTAAATTTCCTCCCATCCTTTTCAACAATCAAGATACGAGCACTTTTCTTTTTTTTAATCCTTATCAGCCTAAGGTAACAATGTGATATATTTACTGTTTACCTTATTGACAAACCTTTTTAGATGATTCGTGCGACTCTATTTGGACCCAATTCTGTCATTGTTGATCCTGAAAACTTCAAGTACGCCGGAGGTACAGTGGGGATGACCTGGGGAGTGAGCAGAGTTAATGCCTCATGCATTGCTTGGTCTGCCATGCTGGTATGTATCTTTATTTCACTCAAGACATACGAAGTTAATAATTGCCTTTAAGTTGATGTTTTTACTCTCTCCTGATAAAACATTTGCGGATATTGGGGCAGCCTCAAAGATTAACTATCGTTACAAGTTCTACGAATTCCGATCAATGATTCTTGAGGGGGAACGCAAGAGTGCAAACTACACGAAAATGCTCTTTTCATTTTACAATCAACGTGTATTCCAGGGCTTGCCATCAGTAGTAACCGAAGCTCATATTGGTGATGATGACAGCGATGCTGATGGAGATGATGAAATGACCAATATGATGACACGTCTTCTGTTGGCAGGGCCTTCTGATCTAGCTGATTCTATGACTCTGAGCAGGTCTGCTTCCATTAGTCAAGCTGTCACATCTGCGCCGCTAGTTCACGAATCCGATGTTATGATCCATGGTGCCTTGGACCCAGAGATTACCATGGCAACAGATTTGGATACTCATAATTCAAATGAAACACTCGAAGTGCCAAATGAAACTACTCAGAACAAACGAGGCCGTGGTCGTGGAAGAGGAGGTCGCGGAAGAGGTCGTGGAGGGCATGATGTTGCGGTGGAAGTACCCCGACAGACCAGAACTCGTACTAAACGTACTTAATAGCTGGGCATCATGTTGTACTATTATTGACAATTTACACAATGCAAGTTTTAATATGTGCGCATCAGAAATGCGAGTAGGATTTGATCAAAGTTTTGCGTATCTAACAATACAAACTAATTTAGACTAGCTAAATAGAGCTGGGGCTTATTTACAGATACAGAAAAATGGCTTAGTGGTTATATTGTGCCGGCACATTATAGGTCGCTGATGTCTGAGTCCGTAATTAGGGTTCAATCCTCGTGTGAGGTGAAACCGGTATAATGATATCTGTAGGTAATGGAATTACGTTTTTAGACAATAATACGTACCCCCGATAATAATGCCAGTCTTCGCTTATAAACCATTATAATTGCTGTAGAACCGAGGCTTGTAACTGTTTCGTGGCAAGTATAATTCAAAATAATCGCTCGGCCAATTATGCGGCTTATAACCGCTTATATGCGCTTATAGTGGTATTTCGATTTTTCCGACATACCACTAAACTCCAAAGTGGACAAATGGGACCCATTTCACAAAATTCATCTCACCAACCTCTGCTCGCAAATGCTTAATAGCTTTATGGAGTGCATATGCAGGAGCTAATTTCTTTCCCTGATCTTCTGGACCATCACCACTTCCAAAGAGACCCTGATACACTTTATCAGCAACCATAGGTGCCTCTCTGTCTCCAATTGACCACATGGTTGCAATAACACTAGGATACCCAACAGCAAGCATACCAGCTGCAAGGTGGACAGCTTCATCAGCATTTTGACATGTTACTGGTTTCAACTGGTACCAGCTGGTACCAGTCAAAACCAGTCAAAAAGTTACCAGTGAACCATTTGAGTATTTTGAGCTAACCAGTAAGTACGCGACTTCAAGGAAATCACCTCCGTTAACATGCAAAAGGCCTCGAGAACACTTCGGAGAGGCTTGGCATCACTGGTCAGGGTCTCAGCATCATTTACATCACCATCAATTAATTTCGTCATCACCAGGCACAGTGCTCGGCACCTCCCGACGCCCCCGACAACCGGCCGACGCATTGCCGCCGTGACTCCACAAACATGCGATCAATGAGTGCCGTCACTTATTAAGTTGTTAGTACATACCTTTGATGTTGTCCACGGCCTTCTTTGCATTACCAGGTAGATGTAGAGAAGGATTGTTATTTTCCACCAGTATTTTGGCTGGCAGCACCAGTAACCAGTAAACCAGTATTTTGTCAAAATACTGATGTTCCTCGGGTAGATTCTTGTCACCTGTTGCTGTCTGGCATGCAGAGAGGAATGCAAGCTCTGCATTGTCAAGGGACAATCCCATCAATGTTTTGAGAGTGAGTTTCCCATCATAAAGGGCAAATGCACTGTCCAGAGGGTTTGGATCCTGGATACCATGGCAAGCAAGGTGAACAATATCATACTTGCTCATTGCTTGAACAACCTCTGCAACAGTTGCTTCTGTATGTGAGAGATGAAGGGTATGTTCTGGTGATGTATGTTTCTGGACAACAATTGCTTCTTCTTTGGTGCCAGGAAGTGATTGGTGCCCAGGTGTTGCAGGTTGTGAGATAATAAGAATCCTGCTAAATTCTTTACCAGCTTGCTTGGTCCTGGAATGATTGCCAAGCATAGCAGTCAAAGTTGTAGTATATGAAGATACTGCAAAATCTGAGACATTAATGTTTTTTGAAACATCACCAGTGCCATAATTTCCTGCAGCATGCAAGGGAAGAAAAGCCAGGGCACCTGTTGCACACCATGTAATGTGCGGAAGGTCATCATGTGTAATTTCTGATAGCTGTGAACAAAAATTATCAACCCAAAGTTAATTCACTAAAATATAATAAGAAGCACTTACCAACCCCTCAAGTTCAGGAAGAATTGGTTGTACAACAAATGTCCACAAATCAGCCAAAATAGACTGAAGACAATCTACAGCCTTTGCTGATTCAAGGGGATTCTGATAAATTTTGCGAACATGATTTGCCTCTAACAATGCAGCCAGTCTTGATTGAAATTGCTGGGCCTCACTCGAGGAGAATACTGGAAGAGGTACATGGATGATATTCCCTGATGAACAGAGAATCAATGCATCACTTTGGGGAATGTGAGAGTTTAAAATAATAATGGGGCCATTAATTGCTGCTGGAACCAGCTCAGTGAATGTCTTTGGCTTAAAAAAGTTGCCAAATCCTTCATGGCTCCTGATCTGCTGGATGAGATCTTCATATTTTCTTGCCATCTCACGATGCCGTTGGGCTTCATGCTCCATATTTACACCGCCTTACCAAAAGTGACGGTCCTGCCTGTTTCTGGGTAAATCTCATGATCTACTGCACTTTCTTGCATCAAATAAGTTGTAGCATTGATTAATAGGATTATTCTGAGTATTAGAGCATAATTGCAGTCTGCCCAAATTTGGAAATATAAAGATAATTAACATTTTTGGAACCCCTTGTTTTCCTAAGTCAATATATGAGTTTTTGGGGTAAAATCTGTTTGGCTCATTACGAGGCCTATTTTAATAGGCTGAGTTAACTTACAACGACGTTTCAGATTTCCCACGGGCACATTTACCCACGCTGCGGCGCCGCGGCACACTCGGCGGTTGCAGATAATTAACCGGCAATTCAAAAGTTGTGTTCTGTCTGTACCTGGATCGTCTATGGCATCGCAGTTGATATACAAGTTCCGCAAGCTGCTCGGCAATTCGGCACAAAGCTTCTACTGGTCAATGCACTTTTGCATTTACTGAGGCATAAGCAATGATTAATAACTATGAAGGTTCAATTGTATGGAGAAACACAGTTCACCAAGACTTTCAAAGTTAGCCATTCATTCCATCTCAAGAAATGAATTGGAAGCATACAGCATCACTGTCATCGAAAAGACCAGTGCTGGTTGAACAGAAGAGTGCACCCTGAAATTGTACAGAAAAGAAAGCTGATACATGTGCGAGGATGATACAAAAAAGTCAAAAATGACTGTTGCATACCATTTGTAAAAGCTAACAAATTGTTTTTGATTAATAGTGTTTCAAGTTGTTAGCTTGAACACAAATGAGAATTTCTTCATCCTGAAATTTGGTTGTCATCATTGAGACCTTAATCAATTCCAAAATAGTGAGGCTTTAACTTATGAGTGATGTTCTTCATTAAGGGCTATTTTAAGGTTTAAGATTTTTATAACTGCTGATTATTTTTGAAACACTCATAGTCTGTAAGCTGCACCTATTCTGTATTTCTATAGAGACAAATCATAAATATGTCATTGCTCAATGCCTTCAGAGAATAGCTATGTTATGAAAGTGTTGAAGGCACTTTATCACTTTCAAGAGATAAAATAATAGAAGGATGTTATAATCAACCCCAAGCACTCCTCTTGTATTGCTAGCAATTAAGTAAGCCTGAATAAAACTATTGGCAAAAAAGTTGAATTGAAATGTGACCAAAGCCAGTTTCAATTTCAAGCCTTGTTAGAGCTGAGGAATGATTTAGACAAGACAATAGAGGTAAGTACATTTATTCACTATTTAGTGTTTCTTTAAGTTTGAAGTACAAAGGACTAGTTTTGTGAAACAGGGATACTTGCTACACATTGATCTTTAGAGTGGTACTGAAAAAATAAAGGAGGGATTATCAGGATTGTCCAAAAACTGTCTATATTGCTATATTACATCAGAGTAATGAAGGTGGAAATCTAAAAAATCTACACTAAAAAAATGAGGTGACTATTTAGCTGCCAACAGGAAATTTTACCAGTTAAACTGAAAGCAAGTCAATAATATCCATATGTATTGTAACAATTCTGCTGAGGAATTGTTATAGTCCAGAAATAATAGGTAGGCCTCGTATCTTGCCGTGCAATGCAGCAGCACCTTTCCCCAGTCTGAAAGAGCAGCATTGAAAACAGAGGTAGCAATTTTCCCGAAGTCATTATCTGTTCATTTGAGGGAGATATGTGAGAAGCAAAGTTCTAATGAATTGCCGAAATCGGCTAAAAATCGCAAAAATAGCCGGATTTTGCGATTTTCGTACTCACATATCTCCCTCAAATGATCAGATAATGACTTCGGGTAAATTGCTACCCCCGTCTTCGATACTGCTCTTTCAGATGAGCCAAACAGATTTTACCCAAAAAAATCATATGTTGACTTAGGAAAACAGGGGGTTTCAAAAATGCTAATTATCTTTATATTTCCGAATTTGGGCAGACTGAAATTATGCTCTGATACTCAGAATTATCATACTGATCAATACTACAACTTATTTGATGCCATAAATTGCAGTATTTCATGAGATATACCCGAAAACAGGCAGGACCATCACTTTTGGTAAGGCGGTGTATGTTATGTTCTGTGGGATTGTTGTGAATGCCATCCCCTCTAGATGTTCCTGAAGTCTCAAGTATCCTAGATATTCTCTTCAAATCATTAGCCAACTGTGGGAGATGATCATAAAGGTGATCTATGGGAGACCGTAATTGGAGAATTTGGCCCCAGATTATACTACGAACTTCTTCAAGCCATTCAATTGCCTTATGCAGGTCATTGACAGAGATAGCAGTAGCAGTAGCAGCATTGATAGTTGAACCAATAAGAGGTAGATCTTTATAGCGCTGGTGAATTGTCTGTCCCAGCCAAACAACCTGAGGTATGAGCTCCAAAAATTGTGTGCAGGCAGATATAACAAAGTCCGCAGAAGATGAACAACGTGCCCAGAGAATTGCAGCTCTAAGTTTAATGGAAGGAGGACCAGAGGGCTGCATACTAGCATTCTGATATGCAGAGCATGCTTGACTGAGGTTATGAACATTATTGGATTGAGTAAACAGTGAATAAAAACCATTCCCAAGGTTGCTGAGCATTTTAGGTTTGGCTGCATGGCCATCAGGAATGAGATTAACAGCCTTCTGCAAGACACTAATGGCTTTCTCAATGTCATTGAGCTCACCAAGATGCTCAAATCGTGATTGGAAGGCAATCCCAAGGTTGCTGAGCCATGCAGGTTTGTCTACATGGCCATCACGAGTGAGATCAATAGCCTTCTGCAAGACACCAATGGCTTTCTCAATGTCATTGAGGTCACCAAGATGTGAAAATTGTGATTGGAAGGCATTCCCAAGGTTGCTGAGCATTCTAGGTTTGACTGCATGGCCATCAGGAGTGAGATCAACAGCCTTCTGCAAGATACCAATGGCTATCTCAATATCATTGAGGTCACCAAGATGTGAAAATTGTGATTGGAAGGCATTCCCAAGGTTGATGAGCATTGCAGGCTTGTCTGCATGGCCATCAGGAGTGAGATCAACAGCCTTCTGAAAAACACCCAAAATATGTTTCTGCCTCATCTTGAAACTGACCCAGCTCAATCAAAAATATCTACTTCACCTCAAAAAATCGTACTGAGACACCTCACTATGAGGTACTGAACCAGCCGAATGCAGAAACTGAAGGAGCTCACTGAGAGATACTGACCCAGCACACTAATTAGCTACTGAAGTAGCACATCTTTTTGGTACTGAATCAACTCAAAAAAAGTAACTTATCCAGCACCTAAATAGCTACTAAGTCAGCTCACATTAAGATCTGACTCAACTCATAAACAAGTCTGATTCAGCTCATAACAGAGTCTGACCCAGCTAATTTCAAGTAACTGATCCACCTCATTTTTGGGTAACTGACTCACCTCAGTTTTTGAGTAACTGATCCACCTCATTTTTGGGTAATTGACTCACCTCAGTTTTTGAGTAACTGATTCACCTTAGTTTTCGAGTAACTGATTCACCTCATGTTTGAGTGACTGACTCACCTCAGATTTTGAGTAACTGACTCACCTCAGGTTTGAGTAACTGATTCATCTCACTATGAATCAGGTATACACATACAAGAACTCGTATCTAGACTCATCTAACAACAGGTGCCTTTGCAGAGAGAAAGGGAGAATTGCAATCAGCTCTATTCAAGCCACTGATCCACTGTGCTTTTTGGTAACTGACCCACCTCATTTTTTGAGTAACTGACTCACCTCATTTTTTTGAGTAACTGATTCACCTTGATTTCAAGTAACTGACTGATCTCATTTTGAAATAATTGACTCAGTAACTGATTCACCTCATTTTGGAATAACTGATTCATCTTACTATGAACATTAGGTATACACATACAAGAACTCATATGACTTGGGGTATGTGGACCAGCAGGTTGCTGCTGGCAGGTACGAGTCCACTTATTATGTACCAGATATTGATATTTTTAAACCCTGCTCAACTGAACATTTTTTTTTCCGTGGTAGTGAGATCTAATTTCTTTGTTCCCAACCACAAAATAAATCTGAAAAATATTGTCAGTTACTTTCAATAGTCAAGTCACAAAATATAGAATTTGAACCAATAAGTACAGGTTCATTCAAGAGGATGCAAGTTCTACCAATTTTTAGCAGGAGAAATTGGGGATTGGTAGCAAGATCCATACTCAATTTATTTTGTAATACATAGTCCTATGTATATACAAGTTTCTTCATTTGAAAGTTTTTAACATGCACCGTTTATTATAATATAGTAATTCTAGCAGGATTTCATTTACATCTGACTGTTACTTAATCAAACTGGTTAAAAACAATTAGAGAATTCTTGTATATTCTAGGTCCAAGTTAAGAGAAATATAAACAGATTATCAATGGATCATGTTCACAAATTTTTATATCAGTAATAACATATATGCCCTGATATTCTCAATAAAATTTTCATCAGCTTAAACTATATAGGCAAATACTTTCAGGCTCAAAATTTGAAGCAAAAATTGTCTGGGTTGTCCAAATGTCTCCAGTGAATCTGGATTTGAATCTGGTTCCCAATGATTACCTGAAATGAAGTAATATGACTACTGTTCATAGTTTGAGTGAGATTTCAATTGTGTATTCCAAATGAATGAACTCAGAAGTCAGAGCAATTGATATCCTTGGTGCATTTATTGACAATTGAATTTTTTTGTACCAGTGATAATTTTTGTTGGAAAGTTGAGGTAAATATTAAACTTACATTGCATTTTGATGTTTAGCTACACTTATGAATTACTGAACATTTTGCAATCATATTCTCTAGACCATGTCAACTGGATGAATTGGAGAGTTTCTTGAAATACTTCAACATGCCCAAAGTCATCACACAAAAAAAATATGTACTTGCAAATTGCAAGTACATATTATCAAAACTGAATTTCAATATGTGCAGAAATTCATATGAACTTGCAATATATATAATCCCTTCCTGCTGAGTTAATTATATTGCTTGTCTTAACAGCAGGTGTAATGTCTTCTCAGTGTTGCAGAGGTGAAATAAAGAGTGTGCAAAAGGGAGCCGGGGACACCCTGCTTGCAGGGGTATCAATCAAAATACAGTAGATTCCCGACTCCCAAAAAGAAAGAACTAACTTATTTAGTTAGTTCTTTATAGAAAGAGAAAAGGGATATTTGGGGTTGCGGTCAATGAAATTCTCATGGTCTTAGTTTATGTAAAAAACAATTCAAAAGTGGAGTGTTTTGACAGACCCTCTGAACAAGATTTGTATATGTACCTGTTGCCTCCTTTCCTCCGGTCAATTTTCCTGACAAGGACCTCTTACTTGATGATGGAAGAGAATTCAGCTCGTTGCAATGTGTATATACATGGGTCGATGCATCTCATCTAGTAACATGACGAGAACTATGAAATACACTCACGGTGCCATTGCTGGTCACTCTCTGGGGTCAAACTCGACTACACTGTTCGCATGTCGTCATTTAAGACATTTCACCCCTGACATGCTTGTGAGCATAAGATTTGCTAGTTCGTATATGGTTCATACAATTCAAATTAAATGCAAACTTAGTGGTGTTTAATACTCCGGAGCATGAGCTATTGGTGAATTATAATCAACTGGAAAAGGATCTCCAAAAAGGATGGACAGGAATCAGGAGGTCATGGATCAGAAAGTGTGTAGTTGCGGCTTTTCCTTTCATTGCTATCCTGGCTTTGCCATTGACTTGTCAAATTCTGGATGTGTTTCTGCCCAACATACTGGATTCCATTGAGGTGTGTGCTTGGAATTGCATTGGAATTGCCTTTAATTGCAGTTATCAATTATCGGCAGTTACAATGGAGAGCGGGCATGCGTTGAGGTTTGCTACAAGTGACTAAACAGTATACAACATGGTAAAGAACGGGTTGGATCAGTTCAGACACTTGCTGTCGAGGTTAGAGCTATACGGCATCAAATTAGTGTTAGAGTAAATAATGGTTATGTTTTTATGAGTCGTTTCAGAACTTGTAGGTTGCCAGGGTCCAAAATGAGAGTCGGGGACCACCGCGCAGCGTGTACATTTAGCAATAGCCTAGAGGATCCTCTAGACGCTAGGCCAGAGGATCCTCAGGACGCTTGACGAGAGGATCCTCTAAGGAATAGACGGGTCACGTGCGAACGAAGGGCAAGAGTAATACTAACTTGAACAAGCACCGTCGCTGCTAGGGATACGTCGTTTGATAAGTACACGGCCGCAACTTGAACAAGCACTGTCGCCGGACACGTCGTTTGATAAGAGCATGGATGTAAAGTTGTAAACTTATCCAGAAGGTACCATATAGAGATTAGAAGTGGTGTACATTATTTTGCGATAGTAAATGAACTGAATAGGATTATCTGTCAAACCTGGAATGAAATGTGAAGTAAGAGGAAGCTGACTGGTCGTTGGACGCGTCATTCGACTAGCCAACCCCTACTCAGCACCCAAATAAGCGCTAACCAGAAGCTGACTGGTTGTTGGACGCGTCGTTCGACTAGCCAACCCCTACTCAGCACCCAAATAAGTGCTAACCAGAAGCTGACTGGTCGTTGGACGCGTCGTTCGACCAGCCAACCTCTACTCGGTACCCAAATAAATGCTAACTAGAAGCTGACTGGTCGTTGGATGCATCGTTCGACCAGCCAACATCTACTCAGCACCCAAATAAATGCTAACTAGAAGCTGACTGGTCGTTGGACGCGTCGTTCGACCAGTTACCTTCTACTCAGCACCCAAATAAGTGCTCACTAGAACCTGACTAGTCGTTGGACGCATTCTTTGATCAGTCATCTTCTGGTCAGTACTAATCTGAGTGTCTGCCAGAGGGCGACTGATCGTTTGACTCATCCCTTGACCAGTCATCTTCTGCTGTTATACAACTTGGAAATCCGTCATAGGGGCGATTTGTCAAGTGGACTTTGTGTGCACGTGACAGGTCCATCATGTCGTCTGAGCCTTGTAGCCGAGCGTACTCTAGGCTACTGTTCCAAACGATTACTAATGTTTCCGTTCTAGTTTCGTGACTCCCATCTAAGTCAGCGAGCACGTAGTAGTTTTAAAGGTACGCTTTTAGTATGTACATACATAGATACTTGGGGCAATGGAGAATACGTCCCCCGGTACATATTTCGGTTCTGAGTACTGAGAGCTTGAGTGTTGAGGCGAATTTCTTGTATACAAATTGGAGCTATGTCTCCATATTGAAAAATCGTGCGCTTACCTTCTATCTGCCATAAGGTCATTCGGAATGCCTCGCAAGAAATCAGCCTTCATTCTCGACGAAGCGGAATCCGATGACGGTGAACCTGGTCCTGATGGGGAACAATCTGACGACGAAGATAGTTGGGATGGTGTGTCTGTCTGAAGTCCAATGTAATCCACCAAAGCTGAATTAATTTCTTAGATTGTTGGGAAAATGAAGACCTGGAGAACAGTGTACAAGGACACCAGCAACCACCTTCACCGGAGGCAGAGTACCGCAACATCCGTTTACGAGACATTGACGTTCTGGCTGAAGAGCTCGAACAGCGATATGTTCACAAATCTCAATCTTCTGCCGGGATACTCCCGAATCCCGATAATCAGGTCTCCAACCACGATTTGCGCCTCTGGCTTTTGGGTTCTGACGGTCCGAGTAACATGTACCGACTTCGATGTCAAGTGAGTTGTTTTGTCCTCAACTTTATAACCCGCTCATGCCTAGACTCTAGCGTGGACGCGAAAGTAACTTGGTGATGGATATCGCGCAATGTCTCCTACCATCGCCAACTGCTCAAATACCAAAACCACCATCCATACCGTTTGCCCCACCTGTGTCTTCCTCTTCCTCTTCTGAACCAACCCGTGAAGCCCGAGGCTGGGACCTTGTCAAAAGGTTCGCCTTGGGCATTCTCCAGACTCTGCCAGAGATGGAAGAGCACCTCCACAAGGTGTATGGTGATGAATACAACCCTTCCATATGGCAGACGATACTCAGTAGGATCAACGACCGGGAGGATGATGAGCAATTACCTGCGATATTGTACGAAATCGACCAATGCATAGCCAGTTCTAGCAGCCATTCGGAAACTTGTTCTCCGCTGCCATCCTCAACCCAGCTGCCTTGGAGGGCCCAAAATCAACCCCTATCCAGCTCCCAGACTGAATCACAATGCTGGGCCCAATCTCACGTTTATTCCGCGTTCTCTGTACCCAACTTGCTCGGTTGGATATATCTCGAAGCCAGAATCGGCTCTGACTTGCGAAGTTGGCTACATAGACGCCACGATGTTTTCCACTCCAGTAACGGAGACATCGTTCTCGAAATTGTAAGCACGGTCGAAGCCAGCCAGATGTTATCCACCTCCCTGTCTTTAGTACAGCCATTCACCTGGATCCGTGTCACGCGAGGGCTATACAGGAACGACACCGGGTTAGTCCTTGCATGAGAAATCTCATCCGGGTCACGAAGACTGAGGGTTCTCCTTGTTCCTCGCCTCAAAGATGGTCGAAAACGCAAGTCTCGACGTCCTCAGTCTCTCTTCTGTCCAGACAACTACCCTTGTCCAGCTGATATCGTAAAACATTTACAAATGTACCTGGCAAAATGCGTTAACGACATTTGCAATTCTGCGGGGCTGATCGCCTATGAGGTTTTTGGCCACTCAAGCCGAAAACTAAGGCCAGTGGCATCAGCGGCATGAACTTTATATACTGACATAAGCTCTTGCACTCACGGCAAGCCCGGCACCTCATTTTAAAGAGTCAAAAGCGCACATTTACAAATGACCAAAGGGGCATAAGATAAAATGGATTAGATACAGATAAGATAAGATTATTGGGTGCTGCCAGGTGCGCATTTTTCGGCTGATCTCAGATCTGCAATCCATTTTTGGATAGCAGCTGTGGCTGAGGAGAAAAACACAAAAAACTCTCTGGGAGCCGGCGATGAAAATTGTAAAAATAGGTTTATAGGGGTAAATTGGGTCGGGGAATCCGAAAATGAAATTAGATTTTGCATATCTGCAATGGTTCTTGAGATATTGTTGAAATATCACTGAAAAATAGCAAAATTTGCTCCTGGGAGCATATCTGTAGCTCTAAAAATGTGGGAAAGGGGTGGAATAGTAGAATGTGATATTTAAAATAGATATCATTGAACTGGTACACTGGTTACAACATATAAATCAAAGGAATCAAATAATGGTCATGTAAAAGCACAGAATATTTCCCTGACATCCTATATATTCATTTTTTGATGGATATGGATGTCTAATTAACATTGGCATACTCTTAAGAGCTCAAGTAAGATACAGATGTAAAAGCATAAGATATTGAGTCAGCTTTAGACCATGAAAAAAGTCCCTGAGTGCACAGAAATGAATTTGGTGTTTCAATAGGGTTATTGTATCAGCAATTATTTAAGAGATAGGGATATAAGATTATAAAATATTTACATGAATCGAGGTTTAAATAGGTCTCACAAGTCAGGTAATAGTAAAAGATCCAAATGTAAAAGAATCATATATTGAGATAAGCATTTCCATAAACCATATATGATTATAACTATTGCTGTTTTAACATTCAGAGGTTTCATCAAACAAGAGAGCTAATAAGAACACAAAGTATATAGTATCTCACTATGAATGTTGTAAAATCATTGAATCAATTAACATTAAAGTAATTGAATTACAATGAGAGCTTGTGGATATTTTATGCACATTCTCCAAACAACTGGCCCCTGTTAGACTTAAAGTACCTAAAGCACAACTGTGTAATATGTGCAATCAAATAGAAATCACTGAAGATATTACAGTTCTCCACGGATGCACTCAACATAAACAGTAGGGTTTTGGTATCATATGAACATATAAAAACTGATCCAGGTTGCTTCTGTATATATGCAACTTTCTTCAGTTCATATCAATGAAATAAATAATAGGATTCAAGGTTTCTCACTAAACTCATTAATCTAGAGAGTGCAATGAGTCATAAATATATATCCACCTATACATCTGTTTGCCAAGCTCCCATAAAAGACATATAATATAGGAAAGCCTATGAATGCTATACCCTTATAAACTTGTAATAATGTAGAATGTTACCTCTTAAGATTATACAAATCAGTCATCTGCATTGCATCTAATGAAGGTTTTAGCATCTATGAAGTGCTGAATGGTCACTAGTCCAGACCCATTATTTAGGGTAGATAATATATTCAGTGACCCAATACAATTTTACAGAGATGTTTTTTTGTCAGACCATGTCTGGGTAGTAAGCTGTTAGTCTGAATAAAAATACAAAAATTTCCAGTAACAAATGAAAAAAATCTATCTTTCTAGTCATTAAAAATTTTGCTTTGTTTGTGGCATGATTGCAATTATAGCATCTGCTTCTCACTGAATATTGTACAGCTGTTAATAATGGCTCAGGTAGTGTGATAACCCTGTTTCACACTTTGTGTTTTAGAGTTAGTATTTTGTGCTTGTACATATTGATACCTGAGCTGTTAACACTATGCAGCTATTAAATTAATAATTCATGTTCCATCAAATAATTCTGTACACTTTAATTTGCATCAAAAGATCAATATATAGGATACCGAAATATTCTATGCTTTTACATGACTATTATTTGATTCCTTTCACTTATATGTTGTAACCAGTGCAACAATTAAATGATATCTACTTTAAATACCACATTCTACTATTCTACCTAGTTTTATTTCATGTGCATCAAAAGATTGATATATAAGATATTAGGAAAATATTCTGTGCTTTTACATGACCATTATTTGATTGCTTTGATTTATATTTTGTAATCAGTGCAAAAATTAAATGATATCTATTTTAAATATCACATTCTACTATTTTCCCTCTTTCCCACATTTTTAGAGCTACAGATATGCTCCCAGGAGAAAATTTTGCTATTTTTCAGTGATTATTTGAGGATATCTCAAGAACCATTGCAGATATGCAAAATCCGATTGGATATTTGAATTCCCTGACCCAATTTACCCCTATATACCCACTTTCTCAATTTTTATCGCCGGCTCCTGGCGCGTTTTTTGCATTTTTCTCCTCAGCCACAGCTGCTATCCAAAAATGGATTGCAGATCTGAGATCAGCCAAAAAATGTGCACCTGGCAGTACCCAATACTCTTATCTTACCTTTATCTAATCTATTATCTTATGCCCTTTTGGACATTTGTAAATGTGTGCTTTTGACTCTTTAAAATGAGGTGCCGGGCTTGCCGTGAGTGCAAGAGCTTATGTCAGTTCATAAAGTTCATGCCGCTAATGCCGGTGGCCTTTGTTTCTGGCCGGAGTGGCTGAAAAGCTCATAAGCGGTCAGCCCCGCACAATTGCAAATGTCGTTAGCACATTTTCCCAGGTACATTTACAAATGTAATACGGGCTCTGGTGCCTTGTCGAGAATACCAGGACCTTGGTGACGAAAAGTATTTGTATCAAGGTGATCTTTATGATCACGGTCTAGTCGAAATGATCCTAGACTACACTTCCATTACATACGAGGAGGTAGACCCAGATCAGACTACTCGTCTCCTGTTTGCTCAGAGTGGGCATTCCCTTTGCCAGAAATATCCTATGCCCGTACCTAGTACCTGGCAATTCTTTCTACAGGAACGTGTGAGGGTCCATTTATTGGCACCTCTTCTCGGAGAAGGTTGGGAGCGCAGGGATAGGCTGCAGAGAAAGACCCACGAGAAGATAGGACATATCAGACAAGTTGAATCTCGCCGCTGTATGGTCGAATTTGATGATGGAGTGGATCTTTGGGTCGATCTTAGAAATCTACACAAAGTTATTCGTGTAGGAGACCTAGTTGAAGTCATAGGTGGAATTCAATCTGGTCAGATGGGGCTTGTCCTCGAGAGTGCGAACGATACGGTTGGAATCCTCTCCAGGAACCAAGAGAACATCCATGAAACTACGGTAAGCCAGAATTTGATTAATTGCCTTAGTTGATGTAACTAAGAATGCGATGAGGTCCTAACTACGCATGTCAACATGTGTCGTCTTACACAAGTGCACCTCAGAGCACCATTACCTTGGATCAACGAGCACGTCACGATCATGAAAGGAACGTTCCTGAATTATACTGGCACAGTTGTTGATGTTCATCTTCCCAACCCCTTCACTGTCCTGGAAGTATTCATTCCCCAGCTACTTTATACTGTCAAGGTTCGACACGATTATGTCATTCATACACAGTGAGATATTTCACGTTTCTGCCACTGCCTCTTTCTGATGCTTCCTCTGACTATTATAGAAGCAACAGGTTGCTCAGACATGCTCAACCTCTGTCCACGACTCAACAAGCATTCCGGCAGGGCGACTGGGATATACGTCCCGCTCCCAACTTGCAATCAGGTTCTGTTGACCTTGAACCCGTCGGTGAAGCCGCCATCAATCACCAGTACCAAATAAGTGTCCCACCAGCGCCGTGGATTGGTGTCGAGGTACTTGTCATCAAAGGCGAACTCAAAGGAAGAGGTTTTGTTAAGAGCGTTGAACACCAAAAGCACGCAAGGTATCCCAGTGGAGTAATGCTACAGGTCGAACTTCAGCGTTGGTCAGCGGCGAGAGGTGCTAGTCCATCTGAAAAATTTGATTACACTTTCCTCAGAGATCTCTGGTACGTTTACATCGATCCAATTGTCCTATCCCATTCATCAATCCTCGCAGATCAGGTCTTGGTCTGAACGAAGCATACCCTCTTCGTGGACGACAGAGGTACTATGAACCTGTTTGTAAAGTGTCTGCGGTACCAGCGCAGCCGCTCACCTTCCGCTCCCTGACCCCGCCTCCTCGAGTCGCAACTCCACCTATTCTGACCGAGGGTGCGATCCTGGACTCTGGACCTTGGCATCCATCAGCACCAGTGCCACTACCGTGGCCTCTACATCCTGAACTGGATGGCAAAAGATTTTTGGCCACCTATCGCTGCCGTGGAGAAGGGTCCGACTACAGTGTCAAGAAAGGTCTTGAAGTTGAAGTTTCTATGACTGCGTGAAAAGTTCTCGTTTGGACTGGATGAGAATATGAACAGGCATCTCCCGAAGACATCTCACCATGGTTGGATAACATTGATCCCTCTCGGACCCAGAAAGCTATGTTGGTTAAGGGTGGTCCTCATCTTGGCAAATACATGAGGCCTATTACAAACAAATATTCATCAGACGGGAAAGCTCTCTTTACGGCCAAAACCTTCGTCAATTGGGGCAGGCCAGAGGAAGCACTGGCCGACGAGTGGATAGAAGTTGCTCCTGAAGACCTCGCACAAATTCCTGACGATCCCAATGAGAAACGATGGGATTCGCTCATGAAGAGCGCTAGAGAGGCCGCCCCAAAGCCCAGACCCCCCAGAAAGCATAAAAAGTAATACTCCATGTTCATTTCAAGTAGTATCTATATATCCGTCTTTTGTTACATCTTTTATCACTGTTTAATGTTTCACCAGTACTTGCGACAAAATCTATTTGAACACCTCTTTGAGATTGCATTGTTTTTACCGTACGATACCTTCCTTTATTCTCCCTCGCTCACCTCTGACTCACCGATCTCGTACTCCAGAGGTTCTAAATACCCTTGTTCCCCTTTTTGTAGACTATCTCTGTGTCGTATGATGTCACATGGGTGATGATTCATGAGTTTCACGAAGACCGAAACAAAGCTTGGGTCTTTCTCTGCGAGAATCCAAACTACGATGTGGAAAGCGTTCTCTTGGTCTTCGGTAAGGCCTGACAGAGACCAGTCGTACCTGTCCCTTGGGATATACTCGGGTAACTCAGACAGAATCCGAGCAAACATTGGAGTTCTGCGTGCTCGAGACAGATTTTCAATATTCCAGAAAGGGTCCAGGAACACCCCCATTCCAAACTGTGACACAAATTCAACATCGTAACAACACTGGAGTTATGACTTTCACTTACCGATTCATACACCTGCAACAATCTGTTCTGCGCCTGTGTAATGCTATCAAACTCCTTCTGAAACTGTGCAAATTCCTCATGCAACTCAGTCATCTTCTGCACTTCCTCTGTGTTGCTCAGACCATCGAACAAGTCTCGGTACCAAGAATCCGATTGAAATATCTTCTCTACAAGGATTTTCTTCCGTTTCCTGCCACCTTTGCCCGAGGTGAATGAGTTATAGTCGCTTGCAAACATGATCAATGCACATGTGGACATGATATGCTCTACGATCTCGTTCAAGGTGACCCCTTCTCCCTTTGTCAAAGCCTATTTGCCATTGGACTCAATAAATGAATGGGAATGTTCACTCTATACTTACATTGTGTACTCGCACAATTCGTTTGTCCACTTCCTCGGTCTGTATACTATCACGGAGCTGCTGGGAGAAGCTAGGACTCTCATTTCCAATCTCGCCCTTTCTCCGAAACGCGGCTTGCTAATAGGATGTTGAAAACATAAGCGTTATCCTCTGACCGTACCTGATATCGCATGCTCACCCAGCTTCCCCTATCCTCCAGACGGTATCTCCTCAGCAGCATCACCAGGGCTCTGTCTTCCTTTTCCTTTCGGGTTCTGTCGGATCGTCGGAGGTAACTGAACAGCTCATCCAATTCGATTCTCCCGCCCTCGTCCATATCAGCAATCAGAAATTCTATTCGTTCTCGCACCCCCTCATAATGTTGATTGGACCTTTCCAGTGGCTGATCGATCTGCCACAAATTTCAGCCATGGCCAGAGCGACTGTTTCCATACTTACATCCTCGTAATCGTTCAACTGGCTTTGCCGATCATCACCACCAACTTCCGATTCCGTTCTTTCTTCCCCATTTGCCGCTTCAGCTATGAAATTGTCGTCTTGAGCCTCACGAACGGCCTCCATCATTCTCCCCAGCAGGTTACCCACTCCTGTTGCCCACTTCTTCGTCTGAGGCGATTTTGACTGTAGTTGAGTTCGCAAGCTCTGGTTTAGATCTTGAAGCACTTCCGATATCTGTTCCTTGTCCATTAATCGGTGTGTGGTGGATAGAGGTGGACTGGTTTTGGTTCCGAAAACAGCAGATAAGTCTTGATGATTTTTCCGTGAATATCTGATCCAGACGCTTGCGCATTCTCTTTTCAAATTGATCCGGCCCTTTGCTCCTCCAGTTGCTGCATTCAAGGCCCTCAAAATCTACCTCAGAGTCCTGCCTTCACTCGTCCTCAAGAGATACCATGTCATTCCTGGTCACACAAGACGATCTTCTCCATACCCGTGTCTGTATTCCTCGTTTTCTTGACCCCTGGAGGAAGTGTCACACTCAACATGACAACGTTGGTAGAGCCGTGGTGCTCAACTCTGCTGTCGCCGACATAGACGAGCTTAAAGCCCAGAACGAAACTTTTGCAGAAGCGCTGAAGGATTTGTCGCCTTCTGGACTGCGTGCTGTCAGTGGTTTTTTCTCAACATGTGTCCTTTTCTCTGACTCATAATCCTATTCAGCGAATCGGGGCCGTCCTCTACAGAGGAATTCACCAAATCTCTCCTGAACTTCCCGACAGTCTGAGGATCCCTCCTCAATGGAAGCAGTGGAATCCCTCCTCTGTCATGTGCCACCTTTTCAAGGAAGAATACGAAGAGTTGATGGCAAAAAGGACCATGTCTAAAACTCACAACCTAGATCCGCACAATTACGCTCGCGATGAACTCCAGAAAATCCATGCAGCTGATGTCCCTCGAAGTAAAGCTATCACTGATGCCTGGAACGATGAGCTCAGGAAAGCAGAGGCTAGTGGTACTCTTTTGGCAGCGTCTCCTGGGTTACAACAGTCAGTATATCTGATATGTCCGTATTTTGTTCTCATTATTTATGCCATCAAGGTCCCGTATCCAGCAAGGTATCCGTGCTTCAAGGGCGGGCATAGCGTCTATTCAACAACAATTCGGCATCCGTCAACTCACTGTGTTGTCCTGGGACGAGGTCAATGACAATGGTGTGAAACATCCTAAGGTCCTGTTTCTGTCATCTAGCGAGCTCGTCAGCAAAGGCAGTGATTTCGAAGCCTTGTGTCAAGACATGCTAGAACCTGTAACGAACATCCTACGTCTCTATTATGGCAATGGTAAGTTACTAGGCCGCCGTATTATTCTCTTCTGATAATCCTTGTAACAGCCCCCGATGTCTTGCGTTCTCAAACAATAACCGCTGGACAGAATCACGATTTTCCTCAGCTGGAGCCCAGGGATGGTGAAACCAAGGTGAAGATCTTGAGTGACTGTCTCAACAAATTTGTCAAGAAGGTGTCCGGTGCGTTTAGTATCCTGTATCCGCACCATAGTTCTCATGATTCTATACCACAGAGGTTCAGACTGGACATCCCTATCACAAAAAAAAGGTGCTACCATGGGGTGATATGGCTACCAAACCTATCCTCACCAAGGAATCGGTTCCAGATGGTGTGGTCATCCATGTCACGTCCCATATGCATCAAAACGCAGTCATCCAGTGGTACGATCACATCCTAGCTCGCCAAAAGGACGGCAAACCTGGCATCGAATTTGTACGGGACCGTCAAGCCCTAGTGCAGATCGATACCGTTGATTTCGATGAAGAACGACTAGACTACGACGATGCTGAGGAACCCTTACCACATGCGAAGGCTCAAGATAACAATCTCCACCACTCGCAGCCTTCACCCTTGCTTCACGATCTCTTCAAGGATGCTATCCCCTTTCCGTCTGAGAAGGAAGACGATTTACAGTCCTCCCAAACTTTTCCTGGCATGTCACTGCATGATCGCCCCCAGAACCCTGTGACCAGGGTGTCCATAGACCCTTTGTTGCTGGGATCCCAAGATGGACCTTCTTTGGCTACTACCAGCGCTACCCACGAAGAGATGCAGCAGCATCCCAAACACGCAGGCCTGGAAATTACTGGGGCCCCTAATCCCAACTCAACAACACCTCCATCTTCTCCTCTGTCCTCCGTCAGCTCACCAGCACCTCGATCTCCCACCGTTAATGGAAAGCGTGTTCCCAAAGCTGGTTGTCCAAGAACACGCCCTATTGGCTCTGATCTCCAGCAGCGACAGAAAGGCAATAAGCGTCCCGGTTCTGACGATCAACCAGATGAGACATCTAGGGTGAAAAAGAGAAACACTACCACACCGTCTACCTCCACCCAGGCTAAACCCAAGAACAAGAATACAGTGCCAACATATGTCTTGACGACTTCTGAGTCGCCTTTAATCACGTTGGGATTCGAATATAATGAACCCAAGTCTCTTCTTGTATCTCTGGACTCTTACGCAGCTGAGCATATTCTCAATGCCTTCCTGAAACAGTTGAAGACGCCTTGGAAAAAGATGATGAAAAAAGTCGCTTGGGCCTATCATAAAGTTCTCTTTCCCCAGGCGCCTTCTGTGATTTGTCCCCCCACCAATTTCGAACCAGACACTCCAGCACTCGTTCAGAACTGGGCTCTCCAGTTCAGTGCTTTTGTGAATCAACAGTCATCCTCTCTCCTGTCACTACATGGGACCCATTATTTCTTGGTATAGAATGGTTTGTAGAAATAGAATTCTAAAATCAAAATGAATCCACAAAAAAAAAGAAATTTTTTCGGTGGCTAAAAAGACAAAGAAGTTTTTTGTCTTTTGCCACTCCGAAAATTTTTGTTTCTACCCGGAGAAACAAAACGGGCTGTTGTTCCGATCATCGGGCGATGATCGGGTAATTTGTTTCCCGAGGTGGAAAAAAATGTTTTTCAAGTGGCAAAAGACAAAAAACTTTTCCTTTCTTTTCAACTGCGGAAATTTTTTGTTTTTTCTTGTAAAATTCTTTTGTTTCATTCAATTCTGTTTCTACATGCCTTTCTATATCAAGAAATAATGGGCCTGGAGTAGTGTGTTGGTAGACGCCCAACTGCTTCAGAATGCGGAACTGGTCCTGCCTGTAATTGACTTTGTCAAAGTCAAATCACGCATCTTCACCGAGAAGAAGCCTGTGGAGCACATCAAGACATCGACATGGCTTCGCCTCGATAGTGGGTTGCTGCTCCTTCTTTGGGCTATGAGTGTTTGGGGCCGCTGCCTCACAATCCAGTCTGCCACTTCGGAAACGCCAACGGAACTTTCTGTTTGTGTTGATGGTGTGACTGAGCTAACGAATCAGCTCACGAAGACGCCTTCTTTGTGAGTTCTCCCTTGCTCACGTCAATAGCTCTTACTAAGCCCATCTTTCCAGGCATCCGTCTTTCCGAGAAGGAGAGTAGAAAGTGGTGTGCATGTGGTGTAGTGTACAGATGACATAGAAAATGGTGTCGATAGCATCCGAAAATTTCTCCCTCATCAACCAAAAAATCTCAGATCTTTTGTCTTGGCCCTGTAAAATTTAACACCACGAAGCGAGTATCCCTCAGGTGATATCCACCCCAACGCGGATCGTTCTGTATCATTCCCGCTCAGTCGTCGGCCGATTTTCATGAGGCAGGCCCTGATTTTAGCTAAGTTGTTTTAGCCGTAAATGCAGGGGTAAATGATATTTGATATTAAAATTTCGGTATTTAGTTTGTTCCATGTGGCGAATGCCAGTCAGTGGCACATATTTTATCAGCACCTTTCTCCTCCTCCGACTCCCACATCTGCGATGAGAGAGGAAGGCTTCTTCGAAAGGTATGGCGAAGTTGCGCTTCTCTTCAACGGTCGAAAGGCCGATATGGAGAGGGCACTGCATGTGCGCCTTGTCGAGCTCGTTCTCAAACATGGATACAACGGACGGCTTCCCAACTACCCCCAAAATGCCAACACTGTATTGATGGAGCTCAGGTTGGTGCCAGCCTTCGACTACGCCAATTTTGGTCGCTTCTACTATGTGGTACGTTGTCATTTCTAACCTTGATTCGGAGCTTGAAGTATCCTTGTGGATTTAGATTGTGGAAGCTAGAGAACAGCAAAATGGTACCAACTTTGTGTCCCGACGGTTTTGGGTGAACGATATAGGTGCATGGCAAATCCATGTCCTCAAGAATCCCGAGATCCAGTGTCTTCTCTCCATGAAAAATTCCTTGACCACGTTAGGCCAAGATCGAGGCCTTCCTGAATGGGTACTTAACTTAGCAGGGGCTGCCCTGTGAGTTGACTATTGAAAAGTAGACTAACATACCAACTTACAACATTGACAGTCAACATCGAGTTAACGTGAGGCTTCCTCCTGGATGGTCCCATACAGAATCTCCTATGCGCGACTTCACTCCAGGGTCGACGTACGGCGAGGACAAGAAGAGGGCCATTGTTAGGCCTTCGATGGGACTCTCCAAACGTCGTACACATTCCACTTTTTGCAAGGACGATCAACAAAGGACAGAAACTCGTGGGCCTTGTTTCACTCCACCAATCCACGGCCAAAGACGTCACAGTCCATCTCCGCCAGCTCGACAATATCGCTCTGAGCTTCAGACATGGTCTTCCAATGCTTCTGTTGGCTGTAGGGACGTTGTTGCTCGATGGCAGAATGACCGCATGGGCCGAGTGAGGCGTTCCCTATCTCCTCGACGTGCAGGTAGTTCCATTACCTCACAATACTCACAGATCCAGGGAAGGGCTAGTGTGACTGTCATTCGTGGACGTTCTCGATCCCCTCGCCCTCGCACAGGCTCCTCCACCCCGACACTCACTCGTGCTAGGACACTCCGTGGGGATGACATAGCTCCCATGAAACAAGAGATTATCGACGTTC
Organism: Stygiomarasmius scandens; assembly: GCA_037954225.1. NCBI lineage: Eukaryota > Fungi > Basidiomycota > Agaricomycetes > Agaricales > Campanellaceae > Stygiomarasmius > Stygiomarasmius scandens. The sequence continues at coordinate 35,052 of JBANRG010000103.1, read as the reverse complement.
TGGAGCTCACCGATACTGAAGATGACGCAGACCCATTTTCATACCGGTGATACGCCTGGCCTGTGGCCACTGCTATTATCAAAACAAAGCAGAAACCCACAACCAAACTACACTAAAAGGTACAAAAGAGGACTGTAGTGAGCCCTGAACTGTCAGTCAGAGTCTTATAGCATATGGAAAAGCTGTAGTATTAAATGACTATGGTATGCAATGTTGATATCTAGTCATTACAATCAATAAGGCTTGTGTCCACATCAGTGTTCTAGTATCTCATGTGTAGTACTAGTATATCCACCCCTATCCAACTGTGTGTGAGACAACATGTGTTTATATTACAACCCAAAGGGATATTGAAAGAATACAATGGTTTGAGAAGCACTCAATAACCTACAATTGTCCATATCTCATAGCTCAAGAGCAATATGAAAGGAATGGCCTCATCCTATAAATGACAAAGGCATACTGGAATTAAGACATCACAAGAGAAGAGCTAAAGCTTAGCATTGAAGGATTGACACTTTAAAGAAATTGGTATACAAATCAATATCAATTGGAAAGACTGCTATTGTATCTCTAAGACATTTTAAGATGGTATTTCTAAGACTCAAGTGTCCCAAGGGAGGAGTACAAGTGCTGTATTGTGTACGCGAAGTGGTTTTAAGTAACAGAAGCCTTTTGCGAAGTGGTTTCAAGAGTTATAACCTGTTAGCGAAGTTGTTTTAAGTGAAAGGAACATTTCGCGAAGTACTTATAACTAATGTATTCCATTTGCGAAGCATGCCTAAGTGATAAAGACCACTCACGAACCAGATACACATCTTGTTTAAAAAGTACACTAAATATCAACAAAGTCCAAATGCAATGGAATCGGACTGTTACCAAGAAAGAACAGTGATTACTGATGCCTATGGTGCAAGAATGGCATAATATTGCGTGCTCATGCGAAGCATCGGTCTAATGATGGCTGATTACAAGGGTACCATCTTCGCGAAGCTTGGCAATAACTGTATCAAGACGTTATAATAACTTAAAGAGCCCTCTCAGTACACTTCGCGAAGGCATTCCAAGTGTTTATACTGCATCATTAATCATGTTTAAACAAGAAGAATGTGTAAACCAGTCTCGAGAGCAATATCTCCCCATGAAACGATGACAAGGTGATGCACATGGCTGTGGAAATAATCCATATGGACCTCCGCAGTTCGGATCAAGAGGTATTACAGGTACGCGAACCTGTTTACTATTGTTTACTGCTCTCGCGAACGTTATTTATTACAATATCTGCTGGCTAGATACTTGTTTAGGTAGTTGTATACTTTATCTGGCAGGTCTGAGTTTCAAAGTAGACAAAAACTCGTATTTTATGGTACCTTTTGGCGGACCTTCAATATTTATTTAGAACTGTACAGTTTATCGTCTCTAGAGTATTTAAGGACCATGTATTTTGTAGAATACCCTAGGTCAGTACCTCCAGCTTCCACTGCTGCGAATCCTGGTGTCTCTTGGAGGGTTCCTAAACCCCACTTGCCCAGGCCAGCATAAGAGTGGTTGTGAAGAGAGAACACCTATATAAAGACCTTTAAGCCCTTTTGCTCTCATAGCAATCGGTTCCCTAAGATTGTTGATTGGCTATTGGACTTGGTACATTGTTGTTTGACTTGGTACATTGTTATTGGCATATTGGCATTGTTTAAAGACTATTGGAATCGACTACAATTGGTGCATTGGAACTTTGTGTGTTTTGTGTGATTAGTGAACACCCCCCATCGACTTGAACCCTTCCCTCTCTCTCCTCTGCACTTAGCAGAGCCAAGACAAGATAAAAAGACTCTCTAAGACGAATTATTGAAGTGGCAGTTACCTGTGACAATGTCCCACCACACCTCGCACACTTCTGGCACTCACAAGGTGTTAGATTTTATAATTGAGTCGCTCTCTAGAGGTCTAGTAAAGCTACATGTGTTCGCGAAGGCTTTAAACTGCTTCGCGAAGGCAATAAGACACAAGAGACATGCTCATGCACTCAGTGCAGACTCATTACCGGTTTTCTTCAGAAGTTGTCACTGAACTGGAGTCAGCCTCTTGGAGTGCGACAAAGCAAGAGATATTGACGGTTTCTATTCATGTCCTAGTAAGATCTTCATAGCTGGTTGCAATGATGTATTCGTTGACATATTCTAATACAGGATTACGAGCCTTTTGAGCTTAAACTGGAAAGCAAAGGCATCAAGTTTCGGCTCTGTGATCACGCCCAGGAGCTGGCTAAATGGGAGGTTGGAAAGAAGACCAGAATGCAAGCCATTGTGTTGGTGCATGATCTCGAACAGGAACATGTCATTCAGGAGTGGAAGGACGTCACTTGGACTGGTGAAATCGAAGTGATAAACGATACAGTCCATTTGCATGAGGTTTGAGGAAGGGTGGTTAAAATTATTCCGATACAGCAGTAGAACACGGTATTTCACCTCAAGATCTGTTTTTTGATCGCCTGAAAGCTTATCAAATGCGTCATGCCCAATCGTAAAGCAATCTAGATCACTCTGCAAAAAAATTCTGAGAAAATTCTTCAACATATAAGATCCTCACTGACGAAATTTTGCAATCATGGAAACCCGCCATTCGCGTGCTATCAACCGGTTAGAAACTCTCTGGACTCAGATCGCTGCCAATGCCAACGCCGCACCTGTTGCCATTGTGAACGACATAGATTCCTCCTTACCGGTGTTACAACCGTTTCAATACGTCGAAAACACTCTTACCGGGTAAGTACCTCTGCATCCTGACAAAGTGATACTGAAGCAGGAGATCACCAGTGGTCGACGCAGTGAACGTTCAGCTTTCTCAATCAAAAGAAATCCCTGTTCGAACTCGGCAAGAAACCATGCATGCGGCCGGATCTGCTCATGCTACAACCATGGCGTCTGGTTGGAAAATCGGTTCCGGAAGGTTCGTGTCTATGATGCCGAAGGCTGCTTCACTTTCCAAGTTCCTGCTGGAGGAATCGTCCTGGAGTGCTTTCAGGTAAGAATTCAACTCGGAGAAAACTATACAGCATTTGAAGTGATACACAGGAATGTGGCTGTTCAAGTATATCCTGTATCAATTCCATTGCTCAGAGACCTCGGCACGTACCTCTCGAAATCTTCAAGACCAGGGAACGGGGATGGGGCGTTCGTTCTCTGTCACCCGTCACAAGAGGAACTGTTTTGGGGGTGTTTACTGGGTATGTCAATGCGGAATCGTTGAAAACTTGAGCTGACCCATGTAGCATATTGTTGTCTGTATCTACTTCTATCCTGGTCATTAGAGTTCCTTTTTGATCGTAAACCAGATCACGACAGGCTGCTGAACGCAAGAATGACTCGACTTACTTGATCGACCTCGACGTTGTTGGAGGCCAGTCTCCACAGCTCACGCTAGACTGTACACATCGAGGCAAGTTCTTTCTCGTGGTTTGTAACACTTTTTTAGTGACAATGATTTCGTCTTTTTGTATTTACAGGCAATTGGACTAGGTTCATAAAGTATAGTTGACTTGCGTCTATTAAGCAAATGTTAACGTCACATACAGCCATTCGTGTAAGCCTAATCTGTTGACCTACGGCGCCAGCTGGGAATCTGTATTCAAGGTCAGTGCGCTGTCTGATGGGTTTGAAGACGTTGAATAAGTTCGGGTTTGACCAGGCCAACCAACATCATATCGTGGTTGTAGCACAGAAAGACATCCCGGCGAGTGTGGAAATGACGCTCGACTATCATCCACAAGCCTGCGAGGACGAAGATCTAAAAGGGCCCAGGTTAAAGTGCAAGTGTCGCTCCAACCGTTGTCGTGGTTGGATGTAAGTATATTTTTATATCCTCCTGTCTGGGCCGTGGTTTGGTCATAGTTTTTAGTTGTCACTGGCTGCTGTCGGTACCGTTTTTGTATTGGTATCTATATACGACGTGTACGCGACGCGTATTCCAATCGCACCTCATGACCGTGTGAGTGGTTTTTGAAGGTAGATAAACGAGTCCTTCAATTTATGACGTGTCTATGAACACCTTGTCCTGAGTCTCTCCAGAGACAAATCACCAGCCTTCGTGGCTTGGTTGCTTTTTATATAATGTCATCCTACAGATTCTGTCTGTTTGTGATGGCCGGCCTATTGTGTACTGAGGCCGCCCTGGTGAATCGGTGTTGAGAGGTTATATAGAATGCGCGCGCCTCCTTGATACTGTGAAACCGTGTGGGGCCTCTTGACCTTTCTTCTGCTGGAATTAGGGTTGTAATGGTCTGCTGGACCGGTTGCGTTGTCTAGTCATCTGTTGGATGAATAGAAATGGATATAGTGTCTGTTGGGCACTGGGGGCATTTCTGGCTGTCTGCTGGACGTGTCAGTACAGAACAGTGTCTGTTGGGCATTGGCAGAGCTGTTTTGACCGTCTGCTGTTGGGCACTGGGGGCATTTCTGGCCGTCTGCTGGACGTGTCAGTACAGAACAATGTCTGTTGGGCATTAGCAGGCACCAATCGTAGTTATCATCCGTTGGAAGAGTTTAGAAAGGGTCCTAGTTGCGGTGTCATTACTGTCATGTACTGCTGGATCTTCTGCGGGTGAACGTTGCTTCATCACTTGTAAATCATGCTAATGCTTGATTAATTTAGGTTTATTTTCGACCATTGGCGTGGTAACAGACAAGGTATGTACGATCATAATGGATTTCAGATTGTGATCTCTCGCTTTGTTAAGGTTTCCCTTGGTACGCTTCCCCCTGCATGGATGGTGTTCAACAGACAAGGTATGTGCTGTTGCGACGATTTTGGAATCTCTTGCCTTGTTAAAGTTTCCTTTTACTCGCTGCTGCAGAGACCAACAACGATCGTGAATTGTAGTAGGTGGTGATTTTTAACACTGTTTGTCAATTTGACATTGTAACGTTCACAGGTTCTTGCACATTTTCCTTGTTTTCCTTGTGTAGTTAGTGGTATTGAGTGTAGTTTGAACTTCTGTATAACAGGAGGTCAGGAGGTGTTGAGAGCAAACTGATCACTTGCTCTGAGCACCTCACGATCTCTTTTCCCCCCTATTTTCTACATCAACTCGACTTGTATATGCTAGCTACGCAAAACTAAGAAAGGACAAAGGACTGTTGCAATACGCGTGTCACGTGAGGCTTGTGAATTAAATTTTGAAGACGCGTCGGTAAATTTCTGTTCTGTGACAGTCATGACAAAACGTCGCAAGCAGAAGGCCGGCAAGAGCACTGGTGGACCAGCACTATGAAAACCGTTAGGAAGTGAAATGGTTGACGAACCAGTGATTGTAGGACGACTGGGTAAACGCAGACAGGTATGGAGGGGAGCTTTTCTATTACCTCAATATAATTTTTAACTTTGTGACGTTTTCAGGTGCAGACCGACGAAGTGGCGAGGAAAAGGGTTCTACCACACTTTATCACGGCATATTGACTTTACTGACTTGTTTGAAAGACACGTCTGGACGATGAAGATTCACAACAGCTCAATTATCAAGAACATTTCGCGAGAATAGAATCTGGCTCTCGAGTATGGTAGTTTTATTCACTCTGTGAATCTCGCTAAACCTTGTCTTAGTGGTGTGTTAGCTGTAAGGATGATACAGATGTGAACAAAGTAGAATGTCATAAGTGTCGTCAAGTTATCTGCTACGGAACGTCTGGATCAAATGCATGCTTGGAACTAGACGCTTCTCGTTTGATTGAAGGCATCGTTCCTCCGCAATTCAGCTTCGTTTGCCCACTGTGTGCAGGTGGAGGGAAGATGGTGCCTAAGCACTTCAGATACGAGGTATGTAGATCATCCCTGCCATCATGTCTTATTCTAAAATCGATAATAGGCGTTCAAACATCAAAACGAACAGAGTGTCAACAATTTCATCGTCAAGATCAGGTACCGTGGTGAGACTGACTGGTTCCAGCCCCTGCAGTTACACACATTGGCATTAGTTCTACTCCAGGTAGAAGGCTGCTCAGACGAACTTGCGGTGCCTTTCGAAATAACTTGTGCAATGGTACGAGCTTATGCATCCGGAGTCGTGACCGTAGATGAAGTTCTTCGGCATGGTCTAACGGCGCCAGATATACCTGGAGGTGTTGCTGCCAGTGCTCGACCCCTCATACAAACTCAGATCTCTTTCAACTTGCTTACCAGAGAAGGAATGGCGACGCATACGACCAACATGACGAATATGATAAATGCATTCGAAAAGTACACAATTGCAGACTGGTCGAACATTCATACTGATTACGTTGTTGGTAGAATGGGCGTCACGGAAGTCATATTTTTTGTGGTCAGTCATGCAGATCCATCGTCAGGAGACATTCACGTGGCCGAGGAGGGGCGAGGAGCAGAGCGTCTGCGTGTGGTATGTATATCTCGGATGCAATGGAATGAGCCAGCTGAGTCGTGCAGGTATTCCCAGAATTGTTCCCACCAAATGTCCGTACCTGGTTGAAGACTCGCAATTCGTTCCTGTTCGGCATAGTGTGTGGTCATAAGCCTATCAGCCGTGGAGGATACAAATACCTTGCAGGGTTGGTTGAAACGTGAGTATCAATTTTCAATTATCTCAGAGCAGCCCATCATTCTCCTTCTAGTCAAGTATTCAAGAATATTTTTTGGTTCCCTACTGCGAACTTACAAGCTCGGTGTACTGCCCAGTTCACAAGCAACTACATAGAGAGAGTAGTCTTCTTGGGTTTGGAGAGCTCGAAGGCGGTTGTGATGCGCTCGTATCCTGGATTCCTGTAAGCCGACATGCGGATGACGCGTGTCAGGGCTTTAATGAACTAGGGAGCCGGGGGAGCAGCTGTAAGGCAGTGACGTCTGCCTGGACGGCTGAGTCTTCAGCTAGGAGCAGTTATGGATACTCAGCCGGGACCGGTTTGAGCTTATCAGAAGAGAAACGACATGAAGGGAGAAGGACGAGATCGAATTGTGTTGTACGTTATTTGGTCTACATAGTTACTAGTAAGCATGTACGTATACAACTAGACTACAAGTCCGCCTCACAATGCCCCCCCATGCGTACGAGTAGCAGTAGACAAATGAAAGGAAGGGAAAAGGGGAAAGTTCTATGAATTTGTATCCTCGTAATTCTGAAACCATTGATGACCATCCCAGGTCTCCCATCCGATTGGGTCTTCTCCATGCAGAGGGCCATGTTGAATGATGAACCATTTCTTCCTAGTTCCGCCTCTTCCTTTATTCCGGCGTTGTCGATTGGATCCTGAGCTGTTCGACGTTTCTCCCAAACGATCTATTAGAGATGTCGGCTGGTTTTGCAGTCTATCTTCCAAGGCGCGTCGTTTTCGAGGGGGAGGTCCTTCAGAATTTCCAGAAGAGCTGATGTGGGGGTGAAGGGGAGTGGGAAGGCCCCATTGTGTTTCGCCTAGGATATTGACTGTTTCTCTCCATTCTCTTAGGCTGACTAAGCCTATCCTTAATTGTTCTCCTCTTTCCGTTGTCATTCTGCGATATGCCCTAACTACCCAACCTGCCTGTTCTTGATCATAGACTTTTACCCAGAATTGGACTTCGTGGTTGATGACCATGCGTACAATCCTAGCTATGGTCACTTCCTTTACGGCTTTCATCCATAACAAGGTTCTGAAGAGAAAGGCTCTAAAATCGTCCAAGGAAACGTTGCCCATACCGGTGAATCTGAGTAATGAGCATGGTGCGGGAGGGGGAGGGGTGGGGTTTTTGAAGTCCAATTCCCAAAATTCTGCAAACGGGTTGTTAACTGACGGAGGGTCCATTTCTGTGGGATCTACGACTTCAGCGTCTCCTTGACCTTCTTCATCAATTCTTTTATCCTCTCCTTCCTCCATCCTCTCGTCCTTTTCTTCGTCCTCTCGCATGCTAGATTCTTGAACTGCAAGATTCTGAGTTGGCGATTTCGATGGAGCCTCGTTTTTGGAAGATAAAGTCATGTCTGTAATTTCGACGTCCGGATCAACTGTGTTTACTGAAGGTTCCAGATATGGGGAGTCTTCGAAAATCAACATTTCGTACGGATCCGCTGGAGTAGCCTCTCTTTGTCGTACTGTTCCCTTTATACTCGGAGGCGTTTCTTCCGATTCCATCAAATTATCCTCTAGAGTTGGGTCTGCAGATGGCAATTCCTCTAAGGGTAGTTTAGGTAGCATCTTGGGGTCAGGTTCTGACGCTAATCGGCCGATGTCTTCGCTCTTTGGCTCTCGCTGGTGATAGACCCATAACGAAGCTTTGTCCTTTATCGTGCACTCCTGATTTCTCCAATAAGGTAGTTCCGGGGCTGGAAGTCCAAAAACGTTAACGTCGTGTGTTAATCCGTCCGGCAAGGGTAGTTGTTCCGAGAAGATCAGCTCTCTACAGAGTTTGCGATCATAATATGAGAAGCCTTCTTCATTCTCGTCGTGGGTTTTCCGAGGGAGTTTCTTCATTAGGGGACCATTGTCATCGTAGTCTTCTATAAATTTTTCCCAACGAATACCTTGACGAGCTCTGATTACCCGGGGAGGAGCGATCCATGCGACGTGATTGGGATGTAGCTTTCTTAATTCCAAATTATGAAGTTCGTTTGGGAACAAGGTCGTTCTAGCAGATTGCTCCGGCCAATTTGGACCAGGAAAGTTGTTCTCGTTGGCTTTGGATGAGGATTTCCAACTCAGAACTGGGTCGGAATGGATTAAGTATTGCGGAAGCAACCCGAGGTCAAAGGGATCGAAGGAGCACGAGATATGACTTTTCTCTGCCAGTATTTTCCACTGGGCGGACAGAGGGTTGTTGTGGAAGGGAGTGAGTTCCTTGGGGTTCCTTTTCCACCGAGGGTCGTTTGAGTTGAATGGTCTGTCTTTGTCCCCTCGAATCCGGTGCACAACGAACAGCGGCACTCGACCTTTGTTCCATAACCAAGTTACTTTGTCCTCCGTCATGCCATTGATCCAAATCCCGACTAGATCGTCGTTTGCGCTTAGATTCTCGGCATCCTTCACCTTCGATCCGCTCCTTAAAGGACTGACTCTCAGTATGCCCCCCATTCTTATCCAAGCCGCTAATTCCCTGATCCAAATTTGGAGTTCGTAAGCTTGGCTGACGAAGTAATCGAACGTGGTGGAAACGGGTAGTTGATCCCATTCGCATCTGGCTGGGCATTTCGGCTGACTGGCTATGAACCCTGGCCACGAGCTACAGTTTTTACAAGTCGAAATCTTGTCCGCTTCGCGTAGCAGGGCGCGGATTCTAGCAACCAAGGCGCTCCAGTATTTCCTGGTCATCTCTCCTTCCTCGTAATGAGGGTACGCAGCGCTTTTCCAAGTTTGCAGTAGGGGTGCGTTTTCCGGAGCATCGGAATCCATTTGTCCCAGTTCTGAGCGAAGGACGAAGGCGAGGTATGGTTTCGAGTCATTATAGTACTGGGGAATTCTGGAGTGGTCAAATCTGCCTAAACTGCCATCGATGTAGGGGCGAGGGGATAAAGGAAGGAGTTTACATGGTTTTCCGGGGAAGAAGGGGTATTGTTTCGAGTTGCGGGAGTAGAGTTCAAGGTTTAAGCAATCCTCCCCCATATAACCTTCGTCTCGCTGGAAGGAGACAACGCGGCCTTGATATGGTCCTAGTTCGGAAAGGGTGAAAGCTAATGAATCATCGTACGAAGGTTCTACTTCGAAGCCGGCGAATATGGGAAGCTTTTCGTAACGGAATCGTCTAGTGTCAAATCCTTCGTCTGAAAACTCGGGAGACCAGGTGGAATCCATCTCTTAGCACTAGTAGCGGACGACGCTGACAAGGGTGCAGTAGATCAGCGGATTACGCTTGATCTACTAGAGAGGGGTTGAATGAGTAACAGCGGACTACGCTAGTCACGATGGGGTCAAAGCAGAGCAAGGAGGGTTCAGAGACAGCGGATTACGCTGGTCAATGAAGAGAAGAGAAGAGATTGGTCGTGAGAACAACTATCTATTACAGGAAGTCGTTGGTCTAATTACTCAGTCCATGTAATTTTAGGTATTCTCTACGTAACTCCGGGGCGTTTCTCAAGTCGTATTCAGTTATCCACGAGTCTTCAGACGGTTCGAATCCTTTCCAACGAACTCGATACAGTCTTCTGTTACCGGATTTCCTTTTTGACAGCTTATGTCCTAGAATAGCTCCGACCTCGTATTCTTCCGAAGCTTGCAGCATGTCTCTCGTAGAGGGTAACGTAGAGCGTTCACCAAAACGATCCGGCGACGAGAGATACTTCTTTAAATGACACACGTTAAAGACTGGGCTCATAGGGTAGTTGTCCGGCAGACGTAAACGATAGACTAGAGGGTTGATTTTCTCCATCACTTCGAAAGGTCCGATCATCCTCTGAATCAATTTCCTGCCCGTTCCAGAAACCTCAGCGAGTTTGAGGGTATGAGGGTTGATTAAAACCAAATCTCCTGGGGAAAATTCCTTCATCGGCTTTCTGTTCTTATTATAGGCTCTAGCTTGTCGTTCTTGAGCTAACACGAGAGCGTCTCTAGCTCTTTGTCTGTGCAGCTCTACGTTGTCCACGAATTCTTCTGCTCTTTGACTGGGGAGGAAAGGTCTATTGACGGGGTCCCCTTTAGGAATCAAGTTTCCAATAGAGGCCGAAGGATAGTATCCTAATAGCAGAAAGTCGGGGCGTTGTAGAGAGGAGGAGTGGGTAGAGCTATTGTAGGCGAAGGCTAGCTCGGGCAACCATTTTGACCACTGTTGTCGATCCGAGGCGACATAGGCTCTTAGCATTTGTTCTAATAAGGCGTTAAGCACCTCGGTTTGGCCGTCGGTTTGGGGATGATGTGACGAGGAGAGAGCTAGATAACCGCCGTAGCGCGATATTACGGATTTCCAGAAGGACGTTGCCCATCTTTTATCCCTATCCGCGATTATTCGCTCGGGCAGTCCGTAAACGCAGACAACGTGTTCGAAGAAGAGGTCGGCAAATCCATTCTGGTCTAGGTTGTCAAAGGTAGGAATGAATAAGGCGTACTTGGTGAGTTTGTCCACTACTACCAAGACGGCGGAGTAATTTAGATCTCCTGAAGGCGGTAATCCGGTTATTAGGTCTAGGGATACCGTTTCAAAGGGACGGCTGGGAACGTGCGCTGGTCTCAATCCACCGGATTGTTTCTGATGTTCCACCTTGATTTTCTGGCAGATATCGCAAGTCTTGACGAAATCCTCTGCGTCCTTGTTCATACTAGGCCAGTAGAACAGTTCTTGTAGCCTTTTTTGGAAACGTTTAACGCCAGCGTGAGCACTTTCAAATGGAGAGTCGTGTATCCATTTAAGGATGTAGGCTATTTGACTGTCGGGTACACATAGCCTGGTGTTCCAATCAGCGTCGACGAAGTATAGAAGACCAGTATCACCCTTTTGAAAATGGCTCGGAGTGAGGAGTTTTTCGGGATTTTGAATGGCTTCCATATAGTGATTCTTGAAGGTCTTGTCCCTTTCATATCCCTTCCTGAATTCCTCTATGATTCCAGGAGAAGCGGAAATTAGGAGGTGAGCTCGATCATCCCATTCTTCGTCATACAGACTTGGGTCTATGACATCTCGCGCTGAAGGAGGATAGGTCCATGGATCATTGTTCGGGAAGGGAAGAGGGTCCATTTCTTCGTTGAGCTCAGCGGATTTCGCTTTAGACTCTTCGAAAGCAGTTCCTTCTTGAGGTAGAGCAGGCGTAGACTCTGTAGGAGATTTCAGAGGCTCAGCGGATTTCGCTTCAGCTTCTTTAGGCTCCTTTCCAGATGGTGCGGAAGACGCATCCATCTTTCGCCTACTAGCTCTGGTCTGGACGGGATAGGCTTGAGCGTCGGATATTAGTTCGGTCCAATTTGCGATGAAGATAGCTTTCGTAGCTGGGGAGTGGGAGCCCTTATCCTCTGCTTGTTGCGCTCTCTTCTGAGTGTCTCTGTCTGGTTCGATACCTGGAGTATGTTCGGGTAATGGAGAGTCGTGTTGCGGTACTCTTGGTAGACGAGATAGTGGATCCACGTTAGAGTGTACTTTCCCAGGTCTGTGGATTATGCGAAGACCTGGGTAAGCAGCAAATATAGCCCCCCAGGCCGCAAGTCGACGATTAGCATTTTCATAGACTCGAGCCCATTGTAGTGCAGCGTGATCTGTTACTAGTATGATGGTTTCTCCTTCAATAAATGGCTGGAACTTTACGAGAGCTTCCTTGGCGGCTAGGGCTTCTCTTTCTGTAGCGCTGTACCTCCTTTCGGCCGGTTGGAAGGTTCTGCTCCAATAGGCTATAACTCTTTCGACGTAGACTTCCGTTTCGTCTAGCGAGGGGCCCCAACCTTGCGAGTCCTTTTCTTCGTCTACTTCAGAACAGAGTTTGATCACTAGAGAAGGAGGAAACGATTCTTGATTATTCCAGGCTTTCTCGATACGGTCGTAGGCAGAGGTTCCTTTGAGATCCTTTACTCGTATCAGTTGTACTTGTTGGAGGCAGGCGCCCAGAGCAACATCAGAAGCGTCGGTGTACAATCGATACGGGGAGCCTTGTTGAGGATGCCCCAGTACGGGAGCGGAAGCAAGGGCGTCTTTGGCTTGCTGAAAAGCTATTTCGTGTTCGGTATTCCAGGTCCATCTTACTCCTTTTTTCAATAGCGCAAATAAAGGAGTGGCTATGAAGGCGTAGTATGGAATGTATTGGCTGAAATAGACTACCATTCCTAGGAACTTTTGGAGTTCAGATAGTGTCTCTGGACGTTCCAGCTCTTGTATGGCTTGTACTTTTTCAAAGTGCGTGGATAATCCTAAACGAGAGACCTTCTGTCCCAGTAGTAGTATGGACGCATAGCCTACAAAGCATTTGGAAGGAGATAAGGTGATTCCTGCCGCGGAGATCGCGTTCAGGGCTTTATCTAAATGAATCAGGTGGTCCTCCCAAGACTTTGAGAATATTACTATGTCGTCTATATATACTAGCGTAAATATCCACAAGTACGGAGCTAATACGCCTTGCATGAGCCTCTGAAATACAGAAGGTCCATTACGAAGTCCAAACGGCATTCTTTTGAACTGAAACAACCCCATATGACAGCGGAACGCGGTTTTCTCTTTATCTTCCTCCGCCATTCGCATTTGAGTAAACCCAGCTAAGGCGTCAAAGGAAGACATAACCTGCGCTCCTGACAAGGCTTGGATGATTTCTGATTGCCTGGGGATAGGGAATTCATCTGGGATGGTTTTGGCGTTTAACTTGCGGTAGTCTACTACTAAGCGCGGTTTCCCGTTGCGATAGACCACAACTACAGGGGCAGCCCAAGGACTATTTGACGGTTCTATGACCTCCGCTTCTAACCACGCTACTATCTGCTTTTCGATTACTTCTCTCTTGAGAGGAGAAGCCGAGTACATGGGCAGCGAGATGGGATTAGTATCCGGTTTTAGCGGAACGGGCACTTTACTAGGGACATTCCCTAGTCTTCCGTCTACACCGAAGGCTAGATAATTCTTTCGAAGTACTTCCTCTAATTTCGGACGAACTTCGGCAGGAATATCAGGACCCAAGTTAACGAGAGATGCTACGTCCGCAGGTTCTTTCCCTTCGTTCTTCGTCATTTCTTCAGGCAGCGCTGTAGTCTTCGGTCCGTCTGGTATTAGTTCATCCATTTGGCTCGCTGATTTAGCGTCGTCAACAGATGAATCAGACGAATTGTAAAGATCTTGCGCTCTTAGGGATCCTTGAATCTGTGCACGAATGATTTCGATAGAAGCTGAATAGCGTTTCAATTCTTCTCCTTTCGGGTTGTCGAGTCTATCAGGGTTGATCAAGTGCCCTACTACGTCCCCTGCTTTGATCATCCATGGTCGAGTAGAGGGATTCGCTATGGGGAGTTTTGGATCTGCAGAGTCGACGAAGGTAGAGGGAGCGGCCAATATTGACGTATCCCTAGTCCCGATAATTAGCTTCTCTACCAGCCAGTCTGTTCTTCCTTCAAAAGGACCGTTGATCTTTACGTTAGAGACCGTTCCCGGTTTGATGATAGCATCTTCTGACGCATAGACTTCCAACGGCTGATCTTTTCTGACCTTAGTCCTAGCTTTGGCTCGTCGTAGAGCTTTAGCTCGCACAAAGGACTGCGACTTTTCGGCTCTTCTAATTTTGAAGTTTAGGTCGTCTCCTTTTCTGGACGAGGCTGGCAACGACTTCGACGATCTCCCGATAGTAATGAGGTGGTTCCCCGAACTCTCTCTGATAATACCTAGTCGGTAAGTCGTTAGGAAGTCTTCTCCTATCAAAATAGAAGCGTTCATATTGCGAACAACATAAGCTTCTACTTCAAAACAAACGTAACTCCCGTCCGCGGCTTCAACAAACATAGGGAATATCACGTAGCCTAGTACTTTAGCTTCGCCCGTAAGTTGATAGAGCTTCATTCTCAACCCAGCTTTTGGGTTAGGGAGGAGGAGTTTCTTCCATAGGTCTTCCGATATCAGCGTAAGGTCCGCTCCTGAGTCTAATCGGGTTTCGCATTCTTCGTTATCTAGAGAACCTAGACGGGCCTTGATGAAAAGAGCTCTCGTTCCTAGTGACCCCAGACCTTCGGGCAAGCTGCGACTCTTAGGAACTATTTCTACGATTTTTCCATCTTTCGAGAGTTCCACAGCGTTGTTGAGACTTGTCTTTAAGGACCTCCTAGACTTTCTTGGAACGATTCTGGCAGCGGAGTTTGTCGCTTTCTTCCTTTCGTCCATAGAATTCCTGCGTCGTTCATTCCTATTACTTCGCAATTTAGCCGAAGAAGAGTCAACAGCGAACGATTCCTTTGTGTGAGCATTTCCTTCGAAAGCTGAAGAAGCTGTTTCGTTGGTCAATCGCTCAGAATCGGATTCGTATTCTTCTAGCCTTTCTCTACACGAAGCAGACACAAATTCTTTGGATTCAGTTAAAAAGACCGAAAACATTCTATCATTATCGTCTATGGATTTCTGCGAAATGAATACTCGCAGCTTGTTCTGTGATTTGAGTTCCAACCAAGTCCCATATTTAGGGCACTGTCTCCCGAAATGAAATTTGGAGCCGCAAACATAACAGTCGCCTGGGGGTAGTCGACTACTCTTGACCGAATCGTCCGGTTCGAAGACAGGTTGTTTGGGCCACGGGGGTTTTGGGGAAGCGGATTTCGCTGTCCCACCTCTGTTCGTGACCATAGCTTCCTTCTCGTTATCCGAATCACCGTCTATTCCGGTACTATTCCCATCCTCGTCGGAGTCAGAGACTTCTGCTATAACTCTTCCGTCAGATGCGAACGCTTTACGTTTGTATTTCGAGCTTCTGTTTCGAGGAACGGGGTCAAACCGAGAGTTAGGAGGATTTTGGGCGTTTACACTATTCTGCCACATTGAGATTAGAGAGTCTTCGTGGAGCATGGCTGCGTCTATCAGTTGGTCCACGGAAGGGCAGTTTCTCGTGTTCAGGGTTATTTTCCATACGTCCGGAATGTTTGAGAGGATGAACGATACTAAGGTGGTATCATTATCTTGGTCCATATTGTAGATAATGATAGCATGGTGCTTTCTCCTTTGAATAAATTCTACGGGAGTTTCGTAGGCATATCCTTTCTGCCTGAAAATCATATCCTCATACTCTTTCTTCCTTTGATCCTTCCATTGGCTATTCATGAAGAAACTACCGATCCCTCCTAACAACAGTGGCCAGTCTTGAGATAAATAACCTCTAGTTTTAGGAGATAGTGAAGTCCACCAATTTTTAGCTCTGCCGGTCCAATGGATAGAAGCCCAAGCAGCTAGGCCTCTACTCATCAGGTAGGATTTCTCCGCTAATTCGTTCATGAGGACGATATATTCAATCAAAGTCTCCCCTTTACCGTCCCAATAAGGGATAATGTTCGTGTTGACTTTGTAGTTGAATTGCCAAGTAGATTGGTCCATACGAGGATCCGGTCGTCCATCATCGACTCCTGTTCCAGGGATGTAAGGCGGGCCCGGTGGGCCTCCAGGGGGACCGTTGGGAGGAGGATATCCTGGTTGAAGATGACTAGTTTGATAATAAGGATAGGACGAATAAGGGATATTAGGAGGGCCGTTGTTTCCGCTCGGAAATCCACCGCCTCCATTACCTCCTCCTGGGGGGTCTCCACCACCTCCTCCTCCTCCTGGGGGACCGCCGCCGCCGCCGCCTCCTCCACTTCCGCCTCCTCCACTTCCGCCTCCTCCACTTCCTCCCGGGGTTCCTCCTCCATTTCCTCCAGAGAATCCACTGGGACGTCCACCTCCGACGCTGGGAACTCCAAAGCCCTTGTTATTCTCGTCTCCTACGAGTCCGTCTGGTCGGGGATTGTTGGAGACGCCTGGCGGATTAACGCTTGGCGTTTCTCGTTTGGGGTCGTTAGGATTGAGGTTGTAAACTCCTCTATAGTCAGTTTGATGAGCGACGTGTCCATCTGTGGAGTAGAGCGTATAAGGCTTGGCTACTTCTGGATAAGTGGTCGTGTTGGGATAGACGTATCTATAGTCGTTAGTGGAAGCAAACCGTACGGCCTGATCTCTTTGCAGTTTTTGGTTATCGGGCAGTCCTGGACCGGAGTAATTCGGCATCACAGGTGGCCCCCCAGAATTTTGAAGATGGGGAAACTGTTGCATTCCGGGGAATTTTTGCACCGTTCTATTTGGCAGAATGGCAGAAAGAGATTCTGGCATGGGGGCAAACTGATTCCTCGGCGCGTTGGAGGCGACAACGTAGGTTTGTCCTGGCGGATTAAACGCTTGGACCCACGGTTGTTGCGACAGAGAATTAGGGTAATAGAGAGGGGCGTTTGGTAGGTTAGTCTGAAGAGTCATAGGATGATTGGCGAAGGCAGCAGTAGCTGAAGGAGCAGCTGAAGCGCCGTTGTCTCGGTTTGCTTCCTTTTCTCTCTGTTCCGCTTTGAGTAACCGATAACGAGAAGGTCTGTAATACTGGTCCTTCACGACGTAGCCCTTGTTTATAAGAGGCTGTAGCAAGCGCGGTCCTAGGTTAATAGGATCTCGGATGGAGGTTTTGTAGTCCGGTCTAGTCATTAATTTACCAACTTCATCTTCTGCCGTTTCCTTTCCGAATAGGGCTCTCTCCGAAGGAGTCGTAGAGTATAAGGACTCGGTCTCGATGAAGTCGTGTTGTTCATTCGGGGCATAGCAACGTTGAAGGTGCTGTAGGAACGAAGAGATTCTGTTTGACGCGGTATCGGCACGATGTTGCATAGTATGTAAGGTCATGACTATAACAGAAGGGTCCGAGTGCTGTTCTAGGAGTCTAAGAAAGGAGTAGCTTGGATCAAACACGAATCGAGGCGTCACGAGGGGATCGATGAATCTAGCTAACGAGTCCAATATTTGGTTCAAGCCTAAAGTCAGATGTCCTACGTGCAACAGGGTAGTAGCACCGGCAGACCATAGCTCTTCCTTGCCTGAGGACGACAGTAATCGCAGTAAGGATTTGTGATCGAAGTTTAATCTCGGGAACGTTAGAGCGTAGTCTCTAACAGAGGGGAACCTTGAACCAAACGGTTCCGTAGTAATCCTTTCCTCCCACCTGATTATAACGTCTCTAAGGGCATCAGTCTCGTCGAAACTCTTGTTAGGCATCAGCCCCGTCGTTAGAACGCCGTAATCAATTAAGGGATCTTCGTCCGAAAATGGATTATACGGGAGGTAGTAGCGGATTCTGGAAGTATGTATGGGTTCGTCGCGAAGATCTATCGTCTGGTGAAACCGTTTGAAAATCAAGGGGTATGCTTTGTCCTCCTCCTTCTCTTCCGTTTCGAAGAATTCTTCTTCCTCCTCCTTAGTATCCTTCCCCTCTTCTTCCTTCTCTTCCCGATCTACCGCTTTACCCTTGTCTTCACGAGGCGTCGTTCCTTGATTGTTCTTAGCGGCAGCGGATTTACGCTGGCCAGCTTCCGAAGAACCAGGGGCGTTTTCTTCCTCTTCGACATTCTTTTTCGAAGGCTTCGACCCGCTTTTGGTCTTATCTTTATTGGATTCCTTCCCCGACTTCTCCGAATTGGAGCTAGGACCTAGCGGGCTCATCGAAATAGAAACGGGATGGCTGGCCTTCCGCAGAATGTTGAAGGGGTTCACTGAAGGGGTAAAGACGTTAGAGCTGATACCAGTGGAAGATCGGCGCGGAGTAGACAGGAGGTTTTGATGAGCTTGTTGGTGGGCGTTCGACGTTGAGGAGGAGGAGGAACGGGTGACAGGGCCGGATGCGGGGAATAAGAAGGGAACTTTTGCGTCAGGGGACTCTGTGTTCAAGGAGACAACCTTCTTGTTGAGTCGCTCCGACCCTCGGGTCATGAGCCCACGGACTAGAGATAGGGAAGGAAGGGATGAGAGTTGCCTAGAGTATTTAAGTTTTACCTAGGCGACTAACGTCGTAAGCATGAGTAATTCGGGAGTTTAAGCAGCGAGGAGGCCACCCTCTTTACGACGTAACGGGGGAGAGCAGACGTAGAATTTCTCGGTATCGCATAGAATAAATAGCAGCAGGCGTCATCCAACTTTTATCCTGAGTGAGAAGGGAGAGACACCTCTACTAGCGGACGACGCTGAGCGGAGGAGTCTCAATCAGAAGGGTTCGTCACAGAGTAACCTGTTCGAAAGGCGGCACAGGAATCCGCGGTACCCCCACCACTGTGATGCGCTCGTATCCTGGATTCCTGTAAGCCGACATGCGGATGACGCGTGTCAGGGCTTTAATGAACTAGGGAGCCGGGGGAGCAGCTGTAAGGCAGTGACGTCTGCCTGGACGGCTGAGTCTTCAGCTAGGAGCAGTTATGGATACTCAGCCGGGACCGGTTTGAGCTTATCAGAAGAGAAACGACATGAAGGGAGAAGGACGAGATCGAATTGTGTTGTACGTTATTTGGTCTACATAGTTACTAGTAAGCATGTACGTATACAACTAGACTACAAGTCCGCCTCACAGCGGTTAAGCACGTTCTCAATGAAGACTCTACCCTTGGGCGACACACACATGTGTTGCACCTTTCCCAAGTTATCGGTACTAACGGACAAATTGGAGTCGCAGCAGTCAGACATGTGTGGACTCAGAGCAGTTGTAGGCCATTTGGAGTGTCGAGCCCTGTTTACTGTCCGAAGTGCGGCACCATCAAATCATTCGTACTATGCAAGACACAGGGGTCAAATTCGGTGGTCTGGCAGTGCCGTGGTCGTCACCAGAGTAAACCTAACAGCCAGACTCAGTACGAAAAACCTTGTGGACAACATTCGTCTGTTACGCTTTCGGCTTGTGAGGCAGGGCTGGATATTGGTTCTTCTGGAGAGCTCGGCAAATGGCAGTCGCATGAGTTCGTCTGGAGTCCTGAGTTGATGGCAAGGTTTTGAAGAGTTCGGTTACATATTTGTTTGTTTACGTATTCATAAGAATAAAGTCACTCGCCTAATAGCATTACCATCCTTGTTCAACCATGGTCAGGCAGAAACAGAAGGCATTGAACATTTTCTGTGATAGACGCACACAGAGCGCTGTGTTGGCTATTGAAAAAAGAGTTTTGAGTGGTGAAAGGTATTGACAGTTTTTGCTGATTGGAACTGAAATTGATGTTATTTTAATGTAGTGGTAAATTGGGCTGGTCACAAAATGTGGACCTGGAGCAGATAGCACAAGTTTTAAGGAAAGCTGTTGATAACAAAGGTAGGTTATGCGTTCTTATAACATGGATCCAAGCTTAATGACATGTCGTAGTCGTGCTACCTATCAAAGCTGCTGAATACTTTGCAGCGTCCTTACAAAAGCGACAAGATATGCTAACGGAGTGGCAATCTGAGACACCTCTTTACTTTGAGACTCCTACAGTCTTAACAGACAAGAATGGCGTATGCTTGTTGTGGTATCTCTGTTGTAACCAGTTACTATACTGTGCAAGTAAAAACCTCCACTTGTCACTACACACACTTGGTTGAACAATCACGGACCAATAGCTCAGTGGTTTAGAGCGAGGTCACTAGTTATGCCTAGGTCCTGGGTTCAATCCCCAGTTGGTCCAGTCATATTTATCCCGAGATCAAGTCACCACAACATCTCCCTGACTTGTTCGGAAATGCCCTTAAGGTGAGTTCAAGGATGGAGACTATCATGTCATCGACTCACCAATAGTATTTAGAACGATGTTTTCCGAAGTACCAAACTTATAGAGAACAAATTGGTGAACGCGGTGAAGCTTTCTGACCACTCCTGGGAAGAAGATGAATTCTCAAGGACACAGAGAGGTTGGCGAAACGACGAAAACTTGTTCATAGATCGTCGTGCTAGACAAATGGTATTTGTTGGCCTGCGTAACTTTTCATTTGGTTGGCGTGGCTCTGGACATGAGGTTTGCCTGTTTCTCGTATTGGATATGAGGTTACTAAGCTTAAGATCTATTACAGTGGACAGATGACCCAGTGAAGGCATCCTACAGCCTTTGCTTACCAAAACGGGACATATTGAATACTCAGACATGGCTAAAACGTATCTCTAAGATGCAACTTACCATGTCTCTGGTATTGTCCTTTATTCACCCGGAGCTATATACAGCTGGAAAAAAAGTACTGGACTATTGTTGTGACCCAGTACGGTCACCAGACACTTGTCGGTGGGCAGAAATTTGGAATAGCATTTTCACAGCCCTTTGCGTTATCTCAGGCCGCCGAGCTGTTCCCCATGTGGACACTCATGGTTCAACGAGATATTTAGACGGGTTGGTTAGCTTGGGGACTGCCAGGGATGCTAAGATGGTTTTTCGAGAGCTGAACACAGAATTCGCTTATGGTCCAGGTTCAGCACTATTCTTCTCAGGAAAGGGGTGGACCCATGGGGTGCCTGCATGGACACAGGGTGAGCGTGTTTGCTACGCTAATTACATGAGGCCAGAAATGTTGGCAGAGCACGGAATCATTGTACAAGGGTACGGAAGGGTTTTGCAGTAGACAGGGGTATATCACATGACAGGTCCATTATATCGTCCCAGTGCATTAGCCGGTCTGCAGACATTTGCAGGTTCATCTTTCCCACGTATTTCCTTTTTGACCATAACTTAATATTAGAGAAGTACTGAGGTGAGACTATTGAGGCCGTCTTGGCATACATTGACCTTAAATTTACGCCGTGTAGGATGCAGAACGACAAAACAGTTCAGAAAAGTACTTTACCGCAAATAGATTTGCTGTTCGAGGACTTGACTCCGACTAGAAGAGGAAGAAGACCAAGTTCAAAGCAGACACCCTCACAGTCCTCTAGTTCCGTGTTTGCATCTCAAGTTGCAGACTTATTTGTCATGTCTGACAAGGATAGGCCTCGGTCTGGAATGACGGACACTTTGCGAGCCATTGGGAACCGTGCTGGAGGTCAAAGTCATTCTCCAGACAAGGATAGGTCTCAGTCTAGAATGACGGACACTTTGCGAGCCGTTGGGAACCCTGCTGAGAGTCGAAGTTCCTCCGTTGACGTGTTGAGCTCCGAGGGTACGAGGTATCTTCAAAATGCTGCCGGTTTTTCTGACACTTTGCAGTGACACAACACAGTTCCATGTCGGCAGGTTTGCAGGGGGTTTCAAACTATGCGAAGGGTGTGAAAAGATTGAGATTGATGGACCTCGAAGATGATACAGGAGATTTGTTGAATATTGAGGTCGTGGATGCAAATGTTGGGATCAGACAACATGCTCGCCTGGTGCGTGATAATTCTATCAACTGTCGATTTCACTTCTTTGAATAAATGATGTTAGTTTGGTCATGTAACTTCCAACAATTATGTGAGGGAGTATCAGTCCCAGAAGGACGAGATGATGGAGATACTGCTGGAGCGGTTTGCCCCTCAGCAGATGGTGGAATGGACTTGTTTGTTTTGTTCCACAAAAGAGCCGAGATTATTCAGGTGTCTGGATTGCCATGGCGGACCTTTGCTTTGTAACAAATGCTGTATCCAGAGCCATCGATTACAGTCCTTTCCACCACCTATGGGAATGGGATGGTGAATGCTTCAAACCCACGTCTTTGAAAAACCTGGGGTTTCAATTATACATGGGTCATGAAGGAAAACTGTGCCCGGGAGCAAGGGAAAAGGACATCACAACGGTCTATTTTGGTGATGTGGGAGGTTTCTGGTCTCATCAAGTTTGCTGGTGTGCTTGTCTGAAGGCGCGCAATAAAAGATGGCACCAGCTGATGCGTTTGGGTTACATGCCAGCTTCTTTGACAATGCCACGAACTGCGTTCTCGTTTAGGTTATTGGATCGTATTCATTTGGAACAGGTGGAATGCGAGTCAGCGATGGATAGGATTTATGACGTACTGGAACGTCTTACAAACCAGGACAATCCTGACAGCGTTGACGTGAGTGACTGAGAAAGGAGGAATGAGGGAAGCTCATGTGTTTCTTTGCAGAATCGTTACATCGAGTTGAGTAGAGTGAGCCGTTGTTACTCGGATATGGCATTTATTATAGAAGGAGGTGGATTCCACGAGCCTGGCCTTTGGAAAACACCAGGTGCTCTAGGGTACTTCTGTACTAATTGCCCTCAGCCAAAGGTGAATGTTTTTGTCAAGAAGGAAGGAGACTCAGATAGACTTCACTCTTTGTCGTTTGTACTGGATGGAAACTTTAAGGTTGGGGCGGAGAGAATGCGCAATCAGCAGGATGATGTTCAGCTTCGAAAAGGGACAGGTTGTATGACTGACAACAATGAGTATAAGCAGTTTTTGGACGAGACGAAGGGTCATGTCCAAAGGGTAAGGTGAATCTTGAAACGGGAATAGCTGTACCACTGACCGCATTGTGACAGAAAATGACCTGCTATGAGGCCGAGGATGAACGTCAGAAAAATCGTCCCAATGATCATCTATTATGGGCTGGCCTTGCTTCTATTGCTTGCAGTCGACATGGATGCTTTGTGCCAAATGCTTCAATGAACATCAAAAAGTCTGAGCAGTACGTGACTTTGTGATAGTGATGTATCTGCCTAACGTATGCTGCCAGGCACCGTATTTTTGACTTTGGCATGTCGAAGATATTTACTTGGGTAGAGAAAGTGCTGAATTCAGGGGACGTGCCTGAGGATGTGAAGGTTCGCTACATGAACTTTATCTATGACAGGGGATGTCAATATGGTGTCCATTTTCACGAACGAATGGAGGAGTTCGGATTCGAGGAGCCGACTGATGTCGAAATTGCTTTTGCTATTGGAAAGTTTCACCTCGGCGTCCATCAGGAGGACTGCTGGGCGATGTATACGCTGGAATTGATATTAGGTGCTGGCCGGCAAGACGGAGAAATCTTGGAGACGCTTTGGGCGTGTCTCAACAAATCGAAGGGAACTGTGAGGGCTTTATCAGAGGCACACCGGCAAGAGTTTTTGGATATCTTGCTGCAAGATTCCAATTTCCGTAAATTGGTGAATGGAGGTGCGTTTGTGATGTTTGTGTCCGTGCTAACAAACTCAATATAACGGCATAGATCGCTCCCTGGTCACCAAACTTAGGCGAGCTGAGTTGAACGAGAAGGAGGCACGCCAAAAATACCAAGGAATTTCCCAAAGGTTATCTCAGGACGATAGAGCAGACTGGGATAGGGAAGCAAAAGAAGCACAAGAAACTCGAGATCCTCAGAAGCTGAAGATCTATGCGTCCGAAAAAGTTCATGGTGTGTTTACTGGAATTGGTGGTCAATGAAGTTATTAATAATTTAAGCAGAGAAGGGATATGAAGAAGTCTCGAAGGAGTTAGCGAAAAAAGAATTAAAGGAGAAACAGAAGGATGGGGGCTCGATTGGCTTTCTCTGTCAAGGTCTTGAGCTAGAGATGGAAAGGTATGCATTTTTAATATACAACACAGGGCGTTTTAATAATAATATCAGGGATCAGTTACGGAGGAAAATGTCGGAGAGGCAAGACTGCATTAACGTTCTAGAGTGAAGCAGGCTTGCGAGGCAGCGGAAGCATCTCTACGACAAATATGTCAAATATCAGGAAACTGCCCTCGGGAAAATCTCTACGGATACGATAGGAAACTGGCCAACCAAGAAGCCTAGAGTAGCGGGTGGAAAAGTACGTTGGGAAAATTACGATTTCGACAATGAATACGAGATTGAAATGGGTGATCCTGGTGAATGGGCCGTTATGCTTCCTTCAAGTCTGTCTTGTAAACAACGAGAGTTGGCTGGGTGGAAGGAGTTGGGTGTGATGGAGGTCGCACTGAGAGAGGGAGTTATAAGGGATACATTGACCGAACTGAGACTCTTGCTCGGGGAACGTATTCTGCGATGGAAGGAGGTCGACCTATATGATAGTCAAGCAAAGAAGAAAAGAGGGTTCAACTCGCTGCACAAACAAATGGAGAAAATAAATGCTGTACGGGACCAGTACCATATGCAGATCGACGCTTTGGTTGAACTTGACCCTGACAACAAATGGAAGGAAAAGAGAATCTTGGACAAGGATCTGAATGTCAGTGGGAGGGGTAAAGGGAAAGAGAAGCTAGCTTGGTTTTGGAGTTCGGTAGATGTGTCTGTAGATGACGAAGTGGGAAATAGCAATGGGTTGAAGGAAAGTAAGTATTGTCTTATCTTTGGAATTAGCAGTATCCAGAGCATCACTGGTCAAACGATGCGTCAAATGATCAGGTATGGTCTGATCACTGCAGAAATAGCAGTAACCCAGAGCATGGCTGGTTGAACGGTGCGTCAAACAGTCAGCCACCCTCTGGTCACCTCAGTATTCAGTGCATAACTGGTTGAACTATGTGTCAAATGATCAGCCACCTTCTGGTCGCCTCTGGAAATGGCAATATCCAGTCGAACGATGCGTGGAAGACTGAGTTATGCTCCGGTAGTGTCACGGTATGACTCTTTTTGTATTTATATGCATATACACGCATACAGGCCTGCTCGACTGCTGGTAAGTACACCGTTGTCTGTAACATAACGTCTATTAATTAATTAGGATAGTCGCCACCTTGAAAGGGCTCGCTTTGACGTGAATGAGGATTACGGTTAGTATGTTACACGGAGTTGTCATAAATATGCGACAAGTTCGAATTGGACGAAAACTTTAGTTAACGTTCCCGAGCTTGTGCACTGTTGGGGTATATTCTGTATATCCCAGAGTTCAAACCAGGAGCAAGGTGGTGCAATGGACCGAAATGTGATATTATGTTGTTGTTGGGTACTTATGTCATGTTGAGGTAAGAGATCACAGCATCATATATAAAGTTGAAGTTTGATTTTCCCGCAGTAGGCTCTTGCTTTCTTAACCCCCATTATTGCTCTTGCTCTCAAATCTAACACCTTCAACATCCTTACTGTGTTCTACTCTAGTCTCTCTCATGTCAACTTTTGCACTGGAAGCTCTTTTGACGGTTGGAGTCGCAGGTTTGGTCTATGCAACCTGGTTTGTTTTCTGGGAGTTGGCAGAATTGGCAGTGGTGAAAGTCACAATTGCCTTGCTGCTACTGCTGGTTGTCAGTATCGCTCTAGTTGTGTGGTTAGCGATCTGCCGAGTGTGCATTGTCCGGTGAGTTGTATTCTTATGTCTAAATGAGTAGTATTCTGGGTATTGACGGACAGATCGAGTTCGTACGTGTCGGCAGTTTGAAGATGCCTTACAGATTCTCGTCGAACATGCATATCTGAACCAGCTTTGTACATAAGGTGCATCTTTGTCTTGTGAAACTTGAGCACGATCTCACCGATATACTCGTCTTTTAGTCGATTTCTTGATCAACATCGCTTTAAATATCTTCGTCCGCCATACCTATGTTTTCTTGGAAGAAACTAACTACCAGAATTGTGTCATAATAGGACTGTAGCTAGCTGGGCACGTCGAGTTGGGAGTTGAACGAGGGTTGACAAGGGTTCCGACTGCTAGTGCGTATACGGTTTTATTCTTATATACTATTCAACTAATTTTCGTTCAGAATCCTAGCTACTACATTGTACATAAGCTATTTAAGACTACAGCACATTTGCTCTCGTACAATAAACCATTTGTTAACGCTCTCGACATATCCAACCTTTATCAGGACTGTTGGTAATGAGTATCATAGCAGCTAGGAAGACACGTCGTTGACCTGATAAGTTCTGAGACGAGAACTCACCGCTGGATGTGTCCCCTGACGAGTCTCATGGCTACTAGAGAAGAGGACTCGTCGTTGGATGTGTCCTCTGACGAGTTTTGGGGCAGCTAGAAGAGGACTCGTCGTTGGACTTGTCCTCTGAGGAGTCTCGCGGCAGCTAGAAGAGGACTCGTCGTTGGACGTGTCCTCTGACGAGTCTCGTGGCAGGCAGAAGAGGACTCGTTGTTGGACGTGTCCTCTGACGAGTTTCGTGGCAGGTAGAAGCGGACTCGTCATTGGACTTGTCCTCTGACGAGTCTCGCGGCAGCTAGAAGATGACTCGTCGTTGGACGTGTCCTCTGACGAGTTTCGTGGCAGGTAGAAGCGGACTCGTCATTGGACTTGTCCTCTGACGAGTCTCGCGGCAGCTAGAAGATGACTCATCATTGGACGTGTCCTCTGACGAGTCTCGTGGTAGGCAGAAGAGAACTCGTCGTCGTTGGATTTGTCCTCTGACGTATATAGTCTCGTGGCAGCTAGAAGAGGACTTGTCGTTGGACGTGTCTGACGAGTCTCGTGGCAGCTAGAAGAGGACTATGAGTATTCTGAGAGTTCTGCTACAGCTTTGAGCACTCAACGTACTCAACGCTCGCCCATCTGCTGCTATTTTGTTCTAGTAAATGAGTGCTGCTCGCTATAGGTAAGAGAAGGGTTTAACATTGGGCGCGTCATGAGCTGAGGTGTGGTTGTTGTCATTGAGGGACGACACGGGGCAGTGAGACTGTCGGGCTGGATGACTTGTCGTTGGATGGAGCGTTTGACCACAGAGGGACAGGTCAAACAGCCAGGGAGGGACGACATGGGGCAGTGAGACTGTCGGGCTGGATGACTTGTCGTTGGATGGAGCGTTTGACCACAGAGGGACAGGTCAAACAGCCAGGGGATCCTCTAGTCGAGCGCGTAGGAGATCCTCTGGGCTATTACTAAATGTAGTGGCGCAGCGAGGGTTAACGATTATATAACTATTGGGAGGATTTTTGACGTTCCTCCAGATAGTTATATAATCAATACATAATGCAGCATGAGTCAACTGCAATGAGTAATAAATGCAATAATGCGGACTTCTCACCATTTAATGAATTGAAAACAAACAAAGACAAATGTTGTGATGTTGACTTCACGCTTAATGTTACAGCTACAATACTACCAAAAAGTCCGATAAAGAACGAATCCTACATTTCATTCCGGACTCGTAACATAGACTCATCTAACAACAGGTGCCTTTGCAGAGAGAAAGGGAGAATTGGAATCAGCTCTATTCAAGCCACTATACACATAGATGAGTTTGTATCCCATAGACCCATCTAGCAAAAAGTTTGCAACCAACTCTATTCAAGCCACTGATCCACCTCATTTTGGGGTAACTGACTCACCTCGTTTTGGGGTAACTGACTCACCTCATTTTTTGAGTAATTGATTCACCCCATTTTTGAGTAACTGACTCGCCTCATTTTTTGAGTAACTGATTCACTTCACTTTCAAGTAACTGACTGATCTCATTTTGAAATAGCTGATTCATCACTATGAACATTATATATACACATAGAAGAGTTTGTATCCCATAGACCCATCTAACAAAAAGTGCTGTTGAAGAGAGAAAGGGTGAATTGCAACCAACTCACTGCATTTGATACTAGACCAGAAGTGATTTCTATCATCTCTTCCTTAAAATTGCTTCAGAGTGTTGGCATACAAAACAATCAACTTATTGTGGAGTATTTACCAAAGGACACATCATACTTCTTTCTCATCCCCAACGAATAGATCGAAAAAGTATTGGCTCCATTCTCACACGACGTATAATTCCTCTGCTCAAAGTAGAGATTTTCAATCTCATCAAAAATAC
Organism: Stygiomarasmius scandens; assembly: GCA_037954225.1. Taxonomy (NCBI): domain Eukaryota; kingdom Fungi; phylum Basidiomycota; class Agaricomycetes; order Agaricales; family Campanellaceae; genus Stygiomarasmius; species Stygiomarasmius scandens. Next base: position 7,058 of record JBANRG010000103.1, on the reverse strand, counting down.
TGCTATTGAACAATCAAAACCTCAACAGTGAGTCTTCATTTTTTCTTGAAAGGGTTCATTAGGTAGACCAAATATGAAATTATCAGGGCTACAAATGCCCCTGGAACACTCAAGAAATCAAAGTATTGGACATATGAAGAAGTCTCTGATTCTAGAGAGAGTGGAAAAAGTGAGAAGCAATAAGACATCTTAATTAGTCATTTCTAGATGCATCCTAATATTGTACCAGGAGGAGAATCAATATACCTTGATTGCATAATGATAAGATACTAAGTACTTAGGATGAGACTTCCAAAAATTGGCCTCATAAGTGTTGAATTGTCCTTGATTTTCCCAAATAGTGATATTCATAATGCATCTGAAATTATGTGTACTTTGAGAATGAGGTGAATCAGTTACTTGAAATGGAGCTGTGCATTTTTAATAATGGGATGGATCAGTTGTTTCAAGATGAGGTGGTTCAGTTACTTGAAACTGAGATGGATCAGTTGCTTGAAATGAGTTGGTTGCAAGTCTCTCTTTCTCTCTTTGAAGGCATTTTTCATTGGATGAGTCTAAGTCAGTTATTCAAAAAAATGAGGTTAGTTATTTACTTGAAAATGAGGTGAGTCAGTTACTTAAAAATAAGGCAAGTCAGTGACCCAAAAATGAGGTGGATCAGTTACTTGAAATGAGCTGGGTCAGACTCTATGTTTTACTTAAAAATGGGGTGGATTAGCTGCTTGAAGTGAGTTGGTTGCAATTCTCCCTTTCTCTCTTCAAAGGCACTTTTTTGTTAGATGTGATACAAACTCTTGTATGTGTACCTAATGTTCATAGTGGGATAAATCAGTGGTTCCAAAATGAGGTGAGTCAGTTACCAAAAAATGAGGTGAATCAGTTACTTGAAAATGAGATGAGTCAGTTACCAAAAAATGAGGTGAATCAGTTACTCGAAAATGAGATGAGTCAGTTACCAAAAACTGGGGTGAATCAGTTACTCGAAAGCTGAGGTGAATCAGTTGCTCAAAAACTGAGGTGGATCAGTGGCTTGAATAGAGCTGATTGCAATTTGTGGCTTGAACAGAGTTGACTGTAATTCTCCCTTTCATCTTCAAAGGCATCTGTTATTAGGTGAGTCTATGTGATATGAGTTCTTACATGTGTATACCTAATGTTCATAGTAAGATGAATCAGTTATTCCAAATGAGGTGAATCAGTTACTCAAAAACTGAGGTGAATCAGTTACTCAAAAACTGAGGTGAATCAGTTATTTCAAAATCATATCAGTCAGTTACTTGAAAACGAGGTGAGTCAGTTACTCAAATATGAGGTGAATCAGTTACTCAAAAAATGAGGTGGGTCAGTTACCAAAAGGCACAGTGGATCAGTGGCTTGAATAGAGCTGATTGCAATTCTCCCTTTCTCTCTGCAAAGGCACCTGTTGTTAGATGAGTCTATGTGATACGAGTTCTTGTATGTGTATACCTAATGCTCATAGTGAGATGAATCAGTTATTCCAAAATGAGGTGAATCAGTTACTCAAACCTGAGGTGAATCAGTTATCAAAAACTGTGGTGAGTCAGTTACTTGAAATGAGCTGGGTCAGACTCTGTCTTGAGCTGAATCAGACTTGTTTATGAGTTGAGTCAGATCTTAATGTGAGCTGACTTAGTAGCTATTTAGGTGCTGGATAAGTTACTTTTTTTGAGTTGATTCAGTACCAAAGAGATGTGCTACTTCAGTATCTAATTAGTGTGCTGGGTCAGTATCTCTCAGTGAGCTCCTTCAGTTTCTGCATTCAGCTGGTTCAGTACCTCATAATGAGGTGTCTCAGTACGATTTTTTGAGGTGAAGTAAATATTTTTGATTGAGCTGGATCAGTTGAGCTGGGTCAGTTTCAAGATGAGGCCAAATCATATCTTGCGAAAAACACCAATGGCTTTCTCAATATCATTGAGCTCTGTAAGACATGAAAATCATGATTTGAGGGCAGTCCCAAGGTGGGTGAGCCTTCCAGGTTTGGCTACATGGCCATCAGGAGTGAGATCAACAGCCTTCTGTGAGACATTAATGGCTTTCTCAATGTCATTGAGCTCACCAAGATGTGAAAACCGTGATTGGAAGGCAGAGCCTCATTGCCAGTTTGCAGTCCGAGGATCGATAGTAGGATGGACGATTGCCCCCACGCCAATGGAATATATACATCGATTTAGTAAAGATAAGCCCAGGAAGCTCGGGTATGTGAAAGCCATCATGGTCAGATGCTGATGGTGTAGACCGAACACGTTCGAAAACGCCCGGAACAGACTCTGTATTGTAAATCACGCTCGCCATTGCCTTCAAGGATCCCACCTAAACATGTAGTATTTCGTCTGCTATAAAGGTGGCGTAGTGTTGCGAAGAGAAATAAAGAAATAGGTAACAGAACGCATGTCTAAATTCTCAATAGTTTAAAGAGTGTACAGAGGTTGAAGATGTTTGTATCTGAACCCTAAGTCACCGTAAGAAATTTTTAGAGGATAAGAACCATATCGTAACCATAACAGTAGATTGGGATAAACGATGTGAACAGAAACAGTACAAGAGACATTCCTGGTAATCCCCCGTTTGTCCTTTCTGATTGTAAACGAAGGGCGACAACTCAGTGAGGCCCGCTTCCGGTCCTTTCACCTGCATCAGTGTTAGATACGTTACCCTATTTGGGAATGGAATCGTTGGTGGAGTGGGTAAACACAAGATGGGGTCATAATTATTAAAGATATGAAGTATATATTATAAATTATTGTAAATATATTTATATGTTGTCTCAAGACTCATTGTTGCTTTCTTGAAATAACAAATTATCCAGTGTTTTCCATTTCACGATTCATTGGCAAAATAAAAAAAATGTGGTGCATTAACTTCTAGCTGTATTTCTACATTTTATATGGAGTTTATACATTGTAAATTGTGTGACATCACACTACTTTTTACCTTGGAATATCAGCTGACAGATATTTCATAATACTGTAAACTTGCCCACATCAGTAACCATTTCTCCCAAAACAAAGTTTTCACATACCAATTTAACTACTAGTTGTTCTTTGTTTATTTCCATCCCTTACATCTCATTGAACAATCAGTTCTTAATTAGTAAAACTAAAAAGGAAATGGCGATTTAATTACATAATTAATCCCGAGGTAAGCAAATCAACATAGCAAAATCATTTTTAACAATTATCTTGATATTTATTTAATTTAGCTCAAGAAATGGTTCACTACAGATATACAGTAGTCTAAGTCTTCGGAGAAGTATAAAGAGTTCGTTGAGTTGGATGTCACGTCACGCTAAAGTTCATAACACAAAACCAAGTTCGGCATTTTGGGGCCACCAGGAATTCAAGATGCGTGTCAAGATGCAGCATCTTGACGGTTACGTAAAGTAATACATTTGCATCTTGACTTGCACGAGTATTACCGTGCCCTTGCAGAATACTTGTATTTACTTATGGTCACATATTTTTTTAGCTATGTTACACTTCATTAGCCAGTACAAAGTACAAGTACAAGTACTTAGTTGCTCTGTTCAATCCTGTCATATCCCAAATTCTTTAGTGATCTTTTGAAAGCTGACTTGCAAAACTAGACTAGGAGCCCATTATACCTGTAGATCACACATCTATGATGGAATTGGATGTTTCTGAGGATGTATTTCTGTATTAGACTATATTTTGACCAGTGTAAATGGATTTTGAGTGTTAATTAATGTACCTTTCTAAAGCACACCCTAACATAGCACATCATAAAACATCTTGACATTGGGCACACCCCAGCTGCATCTTGAAGCATCTTGAATGCATCTTGAATGCATCTTGAGTGCATCTTGAAACATCTTGAAGCATCTTGACTGCATCTTGACTGCATCTTGAGGCATCTTGAAGCATCTTGACTGCATCTTGACTGCATCTTGAGGCATCTTGAGGCATCTTGAAGCATCTTGACTGCATCTTGACTGCATCTTGAGCACATCTTGAAGCATCTGGGATGCACCCTGATATAGCACACCTTGCTTGAAATTGTGTCAATACATAACTGGACAAACAATGGCAGAATTCAAATCTTTGACCTGACTCTGTTTTCTCAGCTATGTCTTTACTGCATTTCTCAAATCAAACATCTGAATATTACTTATGCATTGTGACAACAAACAAAAGCATATCAACTGGAACAAATCTCTATGGATAAGGGTTTTTGTAGAAAATGCTAGTGAATGACCATTGCTACCAGGTCTCTGCAGGGATGATAATCCATCCAGGTTCAAACTTTGGTAATATTTGACTATATGTCAGAATGAGCAGAAAACCCCCCCTATCCTTGTCTATATGGGCATCAGTGATACTTATAGTAGCACTATTCTGTAATAGTCTAGTATAGTATCATTTTGTCAAAAGATGATACAAAACCTAAATTACTGAAAATCTGGGCTTAGAGACATGTACAAGAGGTTCTTCTACACAAATTTGTATTTGGATATGTTCTCAAATTTTTGTGACTGTTGAGCTATAAAGGAAGAATTCTCTGAGCAAGCAAACTGATGACTCCTAAAGTATTTTGTTTCTGGGTATAATTATACTCAAACTCACCTAAAATATTATTTTTCAAACATGATATTCTTGAGAAAATTGCAATTAAACATACTAAATAATATTCAGTACTGCAATGTAAACTGCAATATAATTAATACTTATTGTGACACCATTTTTTCAAAAAACAGTAATTTGTGTATAAGATGGCAAAAATCCAATCTGTGTTTATAGACATGTGCTAGGAGGCTTTCTGCACAAGTTGATATCTGGATAAAATCTCAAGTTGTTGGGCTATAAAGAAATTTTACTATCACACTGTATCATATTTGTTTTGTACAGATTCCTACCACTTATGAGAACAATTTGTACTAACACACTGAAGTCTCAAAAGGGAGCTCAAACTGGTAAACATAGTAGGTATCAATAGCAGGAGAAAATAGTAATGACAACGGCATCTTTACAATGCCTCTGTCAGTTGACTATTCATGCGTGAGAAAATAGTCATGGCTTGACAGCATCTTAACGGCATCTTTAGTGCATCTTTAATGCATCTTGACCGCATCTTGGTTGCATCTTGAAAAACTATGTGCCCGGCATTTTGGGCCTTTGAATCTTCGAACACATCAAAGTTGCGGAAAAGGCACTCAGTCGCATGTTACGCTGAAAAGTTTGGAATGTTCATGAAAGTGTCGAAAATCACCGAAAAAAGGGCAAAAGTCCGAAATTTATTTTTGGCCCGTTTGGCACAGCATAGAGATCCGACTTATCGAACTTCGGCAGATACTTCGCACTTCTACGAAATTCCGACTGTCCGAGAAAAGCTCAAGGTATATTAACATTAATTTCTATGGGCATAAACAGTATAAGTTATAAATTATTGTAAATATATTTATTTATTGTCTCATCGTTGCTTTCTCTTGAAATAACAGATTATTCAATGTTTTCCGCTTCGAATCATATGTTGATCTTGTTCGTACATTTTTTTTGTTATCGTGAACAATCCGATCGAAAATTTATATATAGCGACCAGGTGCTTGTTCGAGAGCAGAAGCCCTTCACGCACTACCTGTCTATTCTCCGTCTAGTAACCATATGGATGTGGGATGCTGGTATTCGTTTCTCTGTTGCGGCTATCGATGCCCTCAAGCCTAGTGACTTTGATCCATACCTGAAGCTCATTATGGGCATTACCTATCGACAGGAAGCCTGGGTTCACGATGCTGTCCAACGCATATTTTTTGCTGGAACAAAAACCAAACTTTCCGAGAGTAAAGAACCATATAGCGGTGCGTCATTGGATGAATTTTTGACATTACGTGCTTAAGTTTTGGTTTTTTTCTTAAGAATACATCTCGGCAGAGGGGCGGCACGCTATCGACTGGGAACTACGAGACGGCTTGGAGCTTATGGAAAGGACCATCAGCGAGTTGATTCACCATCCCCCCACTTATCAAACAAGGATGAAGACGATTGGAGTCTGTTTCAGTGTGACAAGCACTCAGACTGTGTTGCTGCAGTCAATACAGAATGGTGCCGGATCTCAAGAAAACTCGCAGCTGTTTTTGATGCCGATCGCAGGCAGTGGTGCCTTTCATACATTTTGATATATCAACTCGAGAAGTTTCCATTCAGAGCCATGGATCCACCGTGCCGTGCAAAACTGATGGCAATGCTGCCAGTGACTTCTACGATAAGATCTGTCGTGCTATTTGCAGTAAGATGATGACGTTACAGCTCTAGCCACACTTTTTTCTTTAACGAATTTTCCGTATACTTTACCTACCAATTTACTAGTCGTTCTTTGTTTATTTCCATTCCTTACGTCTCATTGAATAATCAGTTCTTTGATTAGCAACACCAAAAAGGGAATAGCGAATTATTATATAATTAATTCGGTAACCAAATCAACATAGCAAAATTACTTTTGACAATTACCTTTATATTTATTTTATTTGGCTTAAGAAACCGTTCACTACAAATATAAAGTAGTCTAAGTCTTCGGAGAAAGCTTCATATAATACCATGTAAAATGTAGAAATACGTCTAGAAGTCAATGCACCACATATTTAATCTTGCCAATGAATCGTGGAACGGAAAACATTGAATAATCTGTTATTTCAAGAGAAAGCAACAATGAGACAATAAATAAATATATTTACAATAATTTATAATTTATACTGTTTATGCCCATAGAAAATAATAATTAATGAAATAATTAATGTTAATATACCTTGAGCTTTTCTCGGACAGTCGGAATGTCGTAGAAGTGTGAAGTATCTGTCGAAGTTCAATAAGTCGGATCTCACGTCACGCTGAAGTTCGAAACTCGAAACCAAGTTCGGAATAAATCTGAAGTTGCGGAATTGAAGGTCAGCCTATGCCATGGGATTTGAAGCAAAAATAAATCGCAGAACTTTGGCCTATTTTTAGCATCCGCGCGGAACTTTACATCATTTTTTGATACATCCGCACACTTACGGCGTAACGTGTGTCTAGGCCAAATCCGCAACT